>OY759273.1:16835036-17435036 GCA_963662155.1 Lamellibrachia columna | reverse complement strand
GTTTCACCAACTATCATTACTATTGATAGTTCAGTGTACTATCGACGATAACTATAGTTAAATTTATTATCAATAGTATTGCATTGTTACATCAACTATTGCATCGATAGTTCAATGTATTGTTAACCTCGTACTGGACAGTAAGGTTGATATTCATAAAGATTTAACAAGATTTGCCATCCAAGCCAAAGGCCCAGATGGCAAGTGGACAAGGAAGCCATCGGCTTATCGAGAGTCCAACAATGTTCATCTACTTATAGCCCGCCCTCCTGAGATATGTGTCAACCTTGTTTTTAAACATATTCACGCTGCTAGCAGTTACACATTCTGTAGACAATTTGTTCCATTCATTTATTGTCCTCTGTGAGAACGAGTGCTTCCTGATGTCCAATCTACATTGATCCTTTACTAATTTTACCTCATGTCCTCTAGTTCTGCTATCCTTCTTGAGTGAGAAAAACATATTTCTATCAATATTTTCATACCCATTCAATATCTTAAAAACTTCAATCTGATCTCCTCTTAACCTCCTTGTCTCTAGAGTTGTTAAGCCACATTCTTTCAGGCGTTCTTCATAACTAAGTTCTGGAATCATTTTAGTTGCTCTCCTTTGTATGCGTTCAAGCGTATCTATATCCTTCTTACGATATGGTCTCCATGCTTGTATACAGTATTCTAAATGAGGTTTAACTATTGCTTTATAAAGAAGTATAATTAACTTTTTTCCCTTGAATGTAAACAGAGCAGTAAAATTATATTACAAAAATGTGGTTACTTTAAACACATTTGGTGGTAAAATGTTAGAAAAGATCATTTATATGATATAACATGCTTTTTTACGATAAAAATTATAACAAATTGTACCTTTAACAATGCATTTTTTACAAAGACATTCGTTTTATAGTAAGTAGAATGACTCACTTTAGTAGAAACTTAATGATGGACGTGAGAGACTTCTCGTCTCGTCCAGCCAGAGCGCCCCGTAAGCCATCTCTTCTCGTCAGCTCCAGGATCACGCTGATGGTCACATGTGGCGTATGAATACGCACTCGAAACTAACACACACAACATAACGCTGTCAGAACTATACAGAAACAGCATCATACTTGGCATGCAAATCTGTCAGTTATGCATATCCTACATATTTACCAAAATGTGAATATCAAGCTCGCTTGTTTCAGAGTCATTTTGTGAAAAATCTAACCTAACTAGTATGGCCTATGACACGCTTGCTCATTTGTGAAATTTTTTTATTCAGTTCTGATGAAACTATCAGACATATTATTAACTTAATTTCGGTTCATCTGAACCAGCACACTTTGCAATCTCATTGATTTTTAGCAAAAGTCTGCACTGTTCATTACACCAATGACACAAATTACTTAACTTACTTATTCACAGATTAAAACATCAATTAAACTAATTAACAATGGGCAAATCGTTTGAGAAAAGCAATAAAAGAAAAAAATTAATAATAAGACTTATTATGGTTTAACATTTTTCATAAGGGCTATATTATCTGTATTTGTATGAGTTGTGGGACCAATCATGTCCTGGCATGGTGATGGCATTACTATGGTAACCAGTGTAGATTATGGTCTTCTTGGTTCTTACTCTGCATAGTGTGCATTGTATGAAATATAGACACACAGTAACTAGGATGAACTTACACCGAGCGCTTCGTCCAGGGCCTGCGTGTACCGGAAGGCCTTTAGATATTTATCATACTTGGCCAGCAGGGGGCGCTGATGGTGTTCCACTATGTGATCATCCTGGCCACACAAAATAAATTGGTTAATTTAAAGCTTATAAGCATTGCAATGGCCAGTGAATTATCTAAATATAAAACATGTCCTCAAAGAAAAACTTAATTATTCACAATATGAATTATTACTGTCAGCGTAACAAGTCTTTAAAACAATTCTTCTCCCAGCCGAGCGAACAGTAAACAAACTGCTGCAGATGCAGATGAACTTTGCACAAAGGTTAGATTCAATAAACCTACATTAAGTGACTTAGGGCCGGAAGTTAAATAACAAGGTTAATCTTGCTGTACCTGATGTGACATTATCATTCACATGACTAGAGTTGATCGTGGTTTATTCAGGTCCACAAGTTATTTTGTTATTTCTCAGGGCTGCGAGAAGTAGCATTGAGTACCTTCTTAGGCTGGTACTTATGGCTGTCCAGCGTGTAGCGATACGATGACTTTTTTGAGGTGCGACTTTTCTTGGTGGATGGATCTGTTGGTTCCTTGCGATGTTGTATGGACAGTAAACCATCGGCCATTCCCACCACAACCACCTTGTTATCAGGCTGGAAATAATTTGCAGCAGCATTTTTCATCATGCGTCTTAAGAAATAAGGTTAAGTTTGCTTAGTTGCAGCAAATGTCGATATTTTTGTTAAATGCAATTCTAGCCTTGGTTAGTTCTGCTACTATGTTTGGACAATTTGTTTGTAATGGTTATCATTAGTTGTAATTACACAAATGTAAGGACATTCATTGCAACATAGTTACACAAAATAAGTTTCAATATTATCCGCCAGGTGGCACACACTGTAAATGTCACTACAAAGTTGTTCACTGTGTGGCAGCACTGATCAGTTCAAATGCCAGTGCAAACATGCCGTCAACTAGAATGTACCAAAATGTACATTAATATATTATAATGTGCAAATGGCAATTGTTTGATCAGTGTACGCATCACTAGCTGTTGTTGGTGCACCACTGTCTTTCAAACTGCTGTAATGGGAAAACATTCATGCCACAAGTTGACTTTTTTCAAACAGTAAATAATAATATTATTCACATAATGTAAATTATCTGGAACAGAACAGCTCTAACAAGTAATGCCTACATTGATATCAGATTAAAAACTTTCATTCAGTTCAAGACAACATAACGGCACATTTTTAACAAAACCAGAACAATTGTCTGACATACCGCGATTGCTGCACTAAGAATTGCTGAAGGGTAGTCCAATGTGTGCACCACCTGATATGTCCCAACATCGTAGATCTTCAAATGTCTGGTAACAAGGAAACACTTCAATAATTATTATTAATGACCTAAATACAGGATGTGTTTCCATTTCCAATTAATTTATGCAACTTTCTGGTATTTCACAAAGAATACCTTAATCCTCAAATCTTCCCATATGAATAATCAAATTATGTTTTATGCACAGTATTCGCATAGCTAATTGCAGTAAACCGTCCTACAAAATTAACTTTATACACCATTAAAAAATTATTTTTAATAATCTAATGATAAAAAATTGTGCACCCTTTTCTGAACTATGTTGTTTCTCATAACAGAAAAATAGAAACTAAATAGAAACAGTAAAAATAAACTGACTGGACAATACTGGACTACATGAAGTGTAGTGCTACCAATCTCGTTAACACATTACATGAGGATTGAATACTGGACTACATGAAGTGTAGTGCCACCAATCTCGTTAACACATTACATGAGGATTGAATACTGCTTAATGATATTCCAATGACATATGTGACTCAAGTTCAGAATGTAATATTTATAAAAGAATAATCAGAATATCAAATTTAATTACCTAAATGTAATCAATGTATGAATGAGTAATTTGTTACCTGTCTAATGAAACTGAGATAATTCTCTCATAGTTATTACTGAATCCTAAGCTGGTTACTGTCTTGTGGTGGTCACTGAAGGTTGTCAGCAGTTTTCCACCGGCAAGAGCATCCCATACTTTAATGACATTTCCACCTGGTGGTAACAACAGAAAACACAAGACTTTAGGTTTCATGCAAATTGGAACAAAAAACAAGGCTGGTTGCAATATTTGTTGTTGCTTACGCACCAACTTTACATAGACTTTGTTATAAAATCTACATAAATTGTCTTAATCTAACAAAACTATAAACTGGTACTTTGGGACAAACAAATACGTTTAGCTATATTACATATTAGACATTAGCCATTTTACATTAAAATATTTCCCTTACTCATTAAAACTGTGATATAAACAACACAATACAGTTCGTGTAACACACTATTATATATAATTAGCTGAAACAGTGAAAATGAAACTGGTGCCATGTAAAAGTGGAAAATGACAAAATAATAAAATGAAGGTAGCAAGTAGAAGCAGATGACAATATCTTACAGATGACAATATCTTACAAATGACAATATCTTACAGATGACAATATCTTGCAGATGACAATATCTTACAGGTGGTACTTTGGGAGGAGATGACTGTGGTCATTAATGACAGGTGGTCATTAATGACAGGTGTCGCTTGAGTGGTTTGACAGTATTACAAATAAAACTGTACAACAAAATGCAGTATAACTGCCATTTATTATGGGGAACAACGGATGTGTTTAACACAATGGGAATGATTTGCTTTATTCAGTTTTGGAAAATGATTTGCTTGCATAACAGAAATTAATAATTAAACTGTATCCAGCTGAATATGAAAAATGCATAATGTAAAATGACTGTGTGTGTCTGTGTATTTGTATGAACAGGTGAGACGGACCAGCAGAGAGGAATAGTCCGCCGCCGGGGTACATGAGTACAGACTCAACTGGACAGCCATGGTCCACTGTGAGGACACTGTCTGCTGACCGTTGGTCAAACAGCTTGACCGTGTGATCATAAGATCCTACAAAACAGAATATTGTCATAATTTTCACTGGTTTCTAAATTGCTCACTTTTGTAATGTTTAATATATAATATAATGACCAATTTATTTGCAGTTGAATTTGCTCACAGGTTTGGCTGACAAGCCAAGAGAACTAGACACATAAGCCCACAGACCAAGTGAACCATTTCACATGTACACAGCAAATAACATTAGCCACTTGGCAGCATCACATTAATCAAGTGAATCCACAATAAGCTGGTACTTAATTTCCCTGGTCTTCCCACATCAAACGTCTACATTTCCCCAGAAATAGCCCATGTATCCTGGGTGCTGGGCAGGGAGGATTCCTCCCATCCCTCTGTCTTCATAAACAGGTCATTTACTGCTAATTCAGATAGGTGCATGCAAACATGTGCTGCCGAGGCCACTTCACATACCCCAGCCGTGTAACTGCCTTGATTAATTACCCCCCACCCCACCTGGGATACTTACTATCACATGCCAGCCTATAATACCTTGCTGCCGCCCCACAGCAAACAGACGTGATATCTGGGAACAGCTGTGTGTTCACGATAGTAGATTCTGAATTATTGCGCATGATTCCGTGCAAGGCGGTGTTGCAACTGTAGGATTAGGTAGATATCCCACTTAGACACAGCTATCAGGCACGCAAAAACGCATGTATCTAAGTGTGGCACACTTGTATGTGTTCACATTTTGATGATTTACGCCGAATGACATGATGCCCTTTTGTAGTTAGTGATTGCCTCTGTTTTCTCGGGTCTGTGGGTGGGCCGGGGGCAACACAGTACTGTTACTTTCTACTGCTAGCATTTTAAACAAAATTAATTCTGTGCCACAACAAAACTGTATAAACAACATAATTTATTATTATTATTAACATTATATTATTAGTAACATTACATTTATGCATTTTATATTACACATTATCACTGGTGCTTACATTTCCTTGCATACAACAAACAAATCAGAGTAGGACCAAAAAATCTCACCCCTATAAAATGCACAAATATGTTCAGGGTTTAATTTAACATAATTTATTGTTTATTTCTGAAAGAAAAATTCATAGACAGAATGCGCATACCATAAAACAAGCAGCCACATCAAATTGCAAAAATATTGTATCAAGCATATAATTTTTTCTCAAGACTGGATCCTAGAAGGATTTACAACACACTACTCAATAATAATTATATATATATATGAAAACTATTTTATTAAGCCTATAAATTTTAACTTGTATTTTATTTTCAAATCTAGATCCTGGATGGATGTAGAATTCAATAAACTAAAGCATTCCAAAAAAAAAAAAAAAAAACATTGGTATGGTGACATTCATCCATTGCATTCTACCTCCATCTGTCGTTCATCCGCCAATTCTAATTTCTATCTTGCCGCGTTTATAGCCAATGAAATTGCTCAAGAGAATCGCACTAGTCACCATAGGCACTCATAAATGTAACCAGTACCAGTTGGTAATTAAATCACAACGAGAGATAAGTCAGGTAGGAGCCCCCAGCCCTGTTGATGGGCACTGGAGCATCCGTGGTGATGTCACGATAATCCGCAATGGGCAGACGGGGATCAAATGAAAGCCCCAATATTTTCCATGATGCTCACCAATAAATCAGATATAACAAATACACCATGAAGAGCGGCGAAAATGTCGACGCAACATCATAGCACTTCATACACGACGTAATTACACGGCAGGCAAACTGCTGGCACCACTTGAGGAATGGACCACGCACATTTAGCCAAGCTGTATGTGAAGACACTTAAAGTCTGGCTTCAATTTATTTCTAGGCTACAAATTGGAATATGGCACGGACGTGGTGCTGGCACCGCCCGGTACAGGAGACGATTCATGGGCTGGTCAGTCGGCAAGCGTGACATATTGCTCAATATTAGCTGATCCGTGTGGCTAAACTTTCAATTTAAAATAATGATTTGTCCCCTCAGCTGCGGATAAATGCGGTAGCTGGAATGCGGGTTGGTACGGAGGCTGGGTTTAATGGGCTAATTCATTGCCATCCTACAGCTCTAACAGATGCTCACAAAATAACAAGTTCACTGCGTCGACGATTCATGGATATGTATAATGTATGTACATACTATATGCATGTATACTATATGCATACATATTGTATGTACAATTTCATAAATACATATTGCCATCTAAACATCTGTTTGTCTGGACACATACATATACATAAATATATAAATACAACCAAACAGACAGACAATTGTGGTATCTGATTGCCAGACAGACAACTGTGGTATCTGACTGCCAGGCACGCATGCACGCACGCACGCACGCACGCACGCACGCACGCACGCACGCACGCACACAGCCATGTCTGCCTGCCAGCCCGCCAGCTGTCAGCCAGCCAGCCAACCAGTCAGATGGACAAACAGACGGACGGACGGACAGACAGACAGACAACCGCGCTAGGTTGGATGAAATGCAGCCTACCTGTGAGAACAATGTCCTTGCTGGCTCGGCTGGTTACGCCACATCTAACGTAGTCCTGGAAAGACATATGAAACAAGATCACATAACAATAGAGTGAACAGTGCTCTGGGACACAATAACAAACTTACAACGAGACAATTCTGTGGTTTAAACCTAATCTAAACAGGCGTCTTGTGCCACTTCCAGATGAACCCCATGTTGCAGAACATAGGAACCCTGTGATCACAGTGACTCGTGGATAGTAACAGCTGGACAGTGACAATGGGACAAGGACAGTATATCTGATAGTGATTACCTGATGCTCTTTGAAACACACAACTTCTGACTCAGTCGGAATGTCGTATATTCGGACATTCTTGTCGTCGGACCCGCTCACAACATGCAGGTTGTCCCTTGTAAACTTGCACATGTGAACTGGCCTAGACATACAAACTCACATCATCCATCAGTCTCACTGAGTTCTGTGGGTTTTTTTACATGCTAACATTATAATAAATATAACAGATATGTTACTGGTCTCAGATATGTTACTGGTTTATTAAAAAAACATGACAAATATTGAGGACAAATACTAGTGAGTAAAAATGTGAGTAACGATGAGTAAAAGTACCAATGTGTAAAAGTACCAATGAGTAAAAGTACTGATGAGTACAAGTACAGACGAGTACAAATACAGACGAGTACATGTACCAATGAGTACACGTACCGATAAGTACAAGTACCGATGAATACAATCAACGAAGAATACAAGTACAGATGAGTCTATTTAATGTACGGATGAGTCTATGTACCAATGAGTCTAAGTACCGATGAATCTAAACATCGATGAGTCTAAGTATAAATGAGTGCTTTCACTCACCCTGTGTGTCCTTTGAAGACCCGCAACAAGGACTTAGTCTGGGTGTCAAACAGACGAACCACGCCTTCGTCACCACCGGCAACCAGAAGTCTGCCATCACTTCGGAAACTGCCGCAATAGGCTGTTTCACGAAAGCGAGATAAAGTTCGAACAACTTGATTTGTGCGAGAACTGTAGATTGTCACCTGAAAAGTAATGAATGGCCATTTAGAGGTTTGTAATTAATCACAGAAACTTAATATATCTGCTAAGTTAACATGTATAAGAAATGATTGCCACAGCATGAAGTAGTACATTATTTTAATTATTGACAGCTACAAGTTGAAATGATAAAAACTACAAAATTGTTGTGTGTCAAAGACATGCACTGCTGATAATACCACATATTATTCTTGATGTTGAATCATCCTTACCTTTGCAGAATTGGTCACGGCGTAGTGATATGGTGCTGCGAGTGAGAATTCGACATGAGTTACTGCTCCGCATTCCTTCTTCGTAATCGGGAACTATAATTCAATCAAATCAATAAAATGTTATCTTATTAATCAAGACACAGGGTTGTAGTGTAATGTATTTCTTAAATTTAGGCATCAGGAGACACAAGTAAAAAAAATTTAATAGCAACATATTACTATAAAAAGTTGGACATAACTGTGGAAAGGAGAATGTTGTAAATTTTACCTAAATACTTCTTTAAAAAAACCTGCACATTTACTTCAGACCTGCTTTCTTAAATGATGTAATGTGCCTTGTTGCTTCATTTGCTAATTGGCAATAAAAATATTTTTTCGGTAAATGTGTTAATTATTTTTGGGTATTAGACGGGAACAATTTTCATTTAACAAACCAAAATTACCAAACAGATAAACAAACTGTCAATGTTCCATCAGTTTGTTAAAGGCAACAGACCAATTAACCTGTTCATTTATTCTAATTCTCTTATTCTTTGGCTATTCCATCTGCCGCTTACGATTTCTCACATTAACTTGACAAATTATTAATTAACAAATTACCTACACGTGAAACAGTTCTACGATTGAGGTTTTCTCCACAAAACCTTTGTGTGTAAATTTCTAGAGTAATCACGTAAGTAATCACGTAAGAAAGGTGCAGCATGATACCAGCATTTCCTTTTTTCTGTTAATTTATCTGCACAAAAACAATGACCTACCAATCCATCAACACACACTGCCAACCTGCCGTTATCCAATTTAAATCTCAGTCTGATCACTTAAGTGCATGACGAGAACATCTCAACCCGATTCATTCCTATTTTTTAATTGTTAGTCATTTAACAGCCGAGACAATCCCATGAAACTCAGCAGCTGTGGGCCGCTGCATAATTGATGTCTCAGTGTCGAAAATATATGGGGAAAGTCAATTACAGAGAAAAATCACATTAAAGGGCACATTGCTTCTAAATAAGCCACCACTAACAACAGAGGCGAGGGCAAGAAGAGCAAGCAATATATTACTGCATTCGTGCTGGCAACAACAAATTATTTTGCGGTTTACAGTCGACAGGGAGCTATTCTGGCGAATTAAACAGTGCAGCTTATCTGCGGTTTAATCAAAGATCCTATAATTCAATAGTGGGCACGCATTAGGTTGTTCTCCGCCATTACTGAATCACTGCGTTCTGACACTTAATCTATCAAACTCCACTGAAGCAAGATGGCACGCAATGTAAATGTGTGCATGATTGCGGAAATGTGATGAAAGAATTAAAAGCTAATCGGATCTGTTCTCAATCTGTGACAATTTTCCGCAGAATTACATTGGGTTCATTCAGCCTCGTTAAGTTGTCTGCAAAAAATTTCCTAATTATTGAGTAAGCGGTCCATGCAAAGTAACCTGGTGGTCAATATTAGTTTGAGAATGAACATTCGTAGAATCTCTGCAATAATAACAGGAAGGCAGACTTGGCTTGCGTGACAACAAACTGGCTTTATGCAATTTGCGACACATGGCTGCAATGTGTGCATACAGACCAAGGAGACTGCGTTAACATGCCTTACAACTCGTAACAATAATAATAGTACTGACCTTTCAACTGATGTCTCATTTCATGGATGAACCATTACAACTGAACTTAATTCAGTGCACATGCATTTTCTTTAAACCATTAAAGGGAATTAAAATAATGATTGCTTGAAATCATATTATATTATATCTTGTAGTATATTTCCATTTCCACAACCCCAAAAGTTTCATTAGAATTCAATTAATTAATAATTCCAAATAATACTATATTCTACCAACCTGCCTCGATTATGCATATTTTTCCAGCGATTATTGGCAATGGCAATGTGACGTCACTGATGACAAGGAAGTGCTACGACACTGGCACTTTCCATTCATTCAATGTACTGTTGACAGTGATTGTAGTTGTTTAGAAGCGAGCGTCATAATGGTTTATTGTGCGGCATTTGATCGTAATGCAAATAGTAGTAAGAATAATGTAACATGTAGTTGGTTTAAGTTCCCTATGGAGCCAATAAAAAAAAAAAAAGTCAACTTCAAGCCAACGAAGCACAGACCGCTTTGCTCACTTCAAGAAAACTTGTTTCAACTGCGATATAGACCAGAGAAGATGGCAGCCCTGGGTTATCCTGATGCTAAAATCTCTTTGAAAGAGGATGTTGTGCCAACATTATTCCCAGTAGTGGAGGCTATATTGATGCCATCAATCCATAGAACACCAGCAACAATATGGGCATCAACTATGGTCCACCTCGGATCAAAGCAAGTGCCCAGTGAATTCGGGCAGCATTCTTTGGTGACTTTGGCCCGCAATTCTGGTGCCTTCGGCCTCAGAGCACAACAGGCATAGTGATCTCGGCCCAAATGATTGTGTACCGAGCACATTAACCCATTAGACCCCACAACGGCCGCGGCCGGCCGCTCTGTGCAGTCCTGGAACAGCTGCCGCCGGCTGCATACAGGACCCTTTATTAAAAAAAATCCTGGTGAATAACTACTGAACTACACTACCAAATTTTGCCACACCCTAGCGAATACATTTTGCAACAACAACAGCTCGTTATGTGCATGTGTTGCCCTTTCGGAAATCTCGATTTTCATTGATCTTGAAATTTTTTAGTTCTATATTTGTCATGATAAAATAATATGGTGTAACCTGAAAAACAACCGTCAGAATTTGATAATGTTTTCAGTGGTGCAAAGCTAACACATATAGCTACATTTTCTTCGCTGGGTTGCATAGGGTTATAGCATGGGATCATTGTCAAATGTCAGTTGCAAGGTAGAAAGTTTTAACAAACTTACTATTTTGTCTTTGCAAACTGTGATCAAATGTCAACATTTTATTAATATATACCATTTCTATGTATACATGCATGTGGAGAAATTACTACTCTTCAAAATAAACCCAACTTGTAATTGTCAATATTGAATAGTTTTTTCTACAGATTTTTGAACACAAGGAGGCAAAATCGCTCGAATTTGCCAGAAATCCTGGGAACAGTGGTGCATAATTTAATAAAATCCTGGGGCCTAATGGGTTAAGCATAATGTGTCTAACTGTGAATAAAGCATATATTCTCTCATTTGTTAATTTATTTAGTTTCACATTTACCTGAAATTTTTCTTTGTAACCGTTTTTATAGCTGCCGCTTCCTTTTGCACAAAATATGACGCTATAATTTACCATTTTAATATGCAGTCATCAAGATGATCATTAAAACTTATACAATTCATTGTAGCCTTAAAATTCATATCATATAACATATTACACCAAAAACTATAATATACAGCTGAATAACTTAAATAAATGAAATTACAATTATCATGATATCTTGTTTCTATATTACTGATTTTCATGCGTTACCCCTCCTCAGGGGAAATTCTCCCCAGAAATGTGCTCAATTAAATACAATAAGCACAACAACATCAAATACAATGAACAATGACAGTGATAAGGGATTATCGTATTGTGAATACAGTGGAGCCACCTGCATATGGTCTTACAGTGTTTTTAACAGACAAAGCAATGTACTTTAACACTATCTAGTTAAACTTGGCATCCCTTTGGTGACAAGTACAGGAATAACAAACCCTTAAAGTGAAGGCTAATCTATTACTAGCTACAACTGAGTATACCTTGCATGTCACCTCAGTTACCGAAATCACCAAGCCGAAATAACCAGGGTTGAAAAAAGTCATGATTTTTAGTAAATAAAAAAATTAGGTTTCTAAAATTTAAATCGGATTTTTTATTTATTTGATTAAAAAAAATCTGGTAATGGTATATAGATATTTATATCGACATTTATATTTATAAACTCTTTCAAACGTGTTCTACTCAAATCGATTTGGGTACTTGTCTTAACAGAGGGTACATGATTTTTGCTTATATAAAGACATTAGACAATGTCTACAAGGCCTCACCCCCTGTAGTTGCATAATCTGTCATGGAAAAGAAAGCATGCTATGTGCCTGTAGCTGTAGCAGTGATAATTATTGTTTGCTGAGAGGGTGGATTAGCACCTGTCCAGGGCTCTGTGTACTCTAAGGTTCTCTAACCTGACTGCAAACTGGTACAGTATTAGACAATTGTAGCCCAGATTGTCTCGCTTGAGTCAACATACTGAATTGGTAACAACTAACACAAGCTCTAAGTGGATTTTAATGCAAGGCTTCTGACTTGAAAAGATACTTCCTCTTGAAGACAAGTTTGTGTGGCTTCGCTGAATGACTGCATTCAGAAACGGAATAACTCAAACACACACAATGTCATAAAATATTTGACTATCAGGCTATCTGGTGACAATACAACTACATAAGTGTTCGCACATTGTGTTTTTGTATTAAAAAACAAACAAAACTTTGTTGACCTCGATGCTTGTAAACAATTATTTGTGTTAAATTCATATAAATCAGCGATTAAAAAAATCATAAATCAATAATTTTTTTTGAGTGATTTAAATCAAACAACCCTGGAAATAACATCGGTTGAATTCACCTCCCATTCATACCATGACCGGATTCATGCACATCACTGGGCCGAAATCACCATCAGCACTACTCCTGCTATTGCAATGTTTACTCTCTGACATAACAATGAAAATGACCACCTACAGCCGCCAAAGTTCTAATCATATATTTATCATACATATACATGTGATGTGGTCAAATAGTAATCTTATTTCCATGTAACAAAAAAAAAAAAAAAAAAAAGCTGGGTATATCATCTACGCCTAGCTCCATGAAGCTGGACATAGGAGATGGGAGTTTTTGTTTTTGTAAATTTGTTTCTTTATATGGAAGTAAGAGTAATGTTTTGACCATGTCATATGTGTATGCGTATGGTAGATATGAGACATTTGGCAGCTCCATGTGGTCATTTTCATGGTTTGGTCAGAAATTAAATAAGATCGAAGTCAAAAGCTACTGGCATCACTAAATTACTCCGAAAGAGCCAAATTCGAAGATGATTTTGCGATATCACTTGCCGCTACCGTTTTGATATCGTTACATAAAATTTTTTATTCTGGAAAAATGGCATCACCATCACTCGCCATAGTAAATCGAGTGAAACTATACTGAAGCATTGCATAGAAATGACTGAATGTAAACCCATGTCATCAGTGATGTCAAAAAACCATGTGATCGCTTATCTCATTAACTTCAAATTTTACACGCGCTTTGCGAGTTAGATGTATTAAACATCGAATTTTACCTATAAGTAATATTTTCCTAATTTTTTTATTTTGGCATATAAAGGAGTTTAGTATACAGCGAAATGTTGCTATATAGCCTACAGACAGTTCCAGAGTACATGCAACAATTGAAACAGCTATTGTGATGCATCCATAGTTTGATGTATTGTTACACCTCTATATACTACCGTCTTCTGGGATTGGGTGTGTGTTTGGATGTGCTACTAAGGTAGCAGTATCCCTTAAAAAAAATTTTTTTTTATGCAGTACCATATTATATGTTTAATATTGATAAACGATTATTTTATGATAGCAAATCAAATTTTTTTTCTCTAATTAGGTGAAATGACACTACAATGGAACCTCTGTATTATGGTCACCCATGGGACCGATTCAAAGTGACCGTAATAGCGAGGTGACCTTAATAGTGAATGTGGGCACTGAAGCATCATGGGACTTGGAGTAACTTCGTGTAACACCATAAGGTATTTAGCGTGCTCGATATAGGCAAAATTATTCAAACATCAGATCGACTGATATTTGCTAGTTGGTTTTATTACATATCAAAAGGTATTAATGTTGGCACGATACATTATTTGCTGACATGATAACTCGTTAAATATTTGCTGTTCAGGATCGAACACGAGTTATCCACCAGAGGCGCCACGGTTTATTTTGGGGAGCCATCGAGCTTTGCTTCTGAACTAAGCTTTTCGCTGTCACTTCCATTTTATTTTGGTTCGTTATGCACAACATTTTGTCACCTCTAGGGCCTGCTATTCCTACAAGTGCTCATTGGTGTTTAAACAAACAATAGGGCAACTAGTAATACTCGGTGTCCTATTGTTAGCGTCGATGGCCAAGCCTTCAATGATGAAGTGTTTTTCAATAAAATTTACTCGGCTGCTAAGCTTCGACCTAAGAATTTGCCTTCAAAGTGTTAACTAAAATGACTGGTGTCTGGCTTCTTGCATTGTTTTCTAAAGTTAATTGGTCACTGTGTAAACACGCAGACGCCAGTGCTTCATTTTGAGATCGCCTTTGATGGAACAGCGGCCGGCCCGCAGCCGCTTGCCTTTGCAGCCGCCAAATCTTGGCTTCCCGGCTGTGACTGACAGTAAGTGCGGGTTTAATCTGCGGGCAATCTCAATGTTTTGCACTGGGTTACTGACCTTATTCCTGAATAGCGAGGTGACCGGATTAGCGGGACTAACGTCCTATGTTTTACTGTGGAAATCATTTGGGACTGTCCCAGGGTGACCGTAATGGCGGGGTGACTGTATTACCGGGGTGACCATAAACCGAGGTTCCACTGTTCTTATTTAATTATAAAGGTGGGATTTGTTTTTTTCATTGCCCCTTGGACACGCATAGTTGTATTTAATATTTTTTCTTAAAAAAAACCAGTAAATTTGTGAAAGAGTAGCTCATTAGAAAAATATTTAGGATGCTTTGTATTGATGCCTATTTTCTAATGCATGACAACCTATGATACAACTTTGAAACATCCATTAATGAGCTGTGAACTTTAAATGCATTTTTCTCAATGATGACTTTTCGGCATGAATTTCCAACATGAATATTTAATTAGGCACTTGAATATAGTAAAAATTGGAAAACATACTGTAAAATATATTCTAAATTATATTTTGGAATATCTATTTCCCATATTTATGTTATATTTTGAACTTTGTTAATTCCATATCCCTGCAATTTGTAGTTAACACGTAATCAAGCTTGAAGATATAGCCCTTTCTGGCTGTTGCGGCAGCCATATTGTCTGCTAATTAGCATAATTTATGCAAATAATAATAAAAAAAAAAATTCCATGTACTTTTTTTATGGTACACTAAGTTCATGGCTACAATACTGGGTCTCAAAAGTAGTTTTAATGAGATCTGCTACCTTTAACAAAACAGTGGTGTCAAGGTTAGTGTGCAGTGGACAGTATGTCACAGTGGTACTAGTAGCATAGCAAGTAGTTTGTAGCACCTCATGCTACTTCTGGCTGCCACCTAAAATTGGTGCCATCAAAAATGGCCGCAAACGAAAATATACTCACAGTGTAAAAATGGCCAACATTTAAGTTATCATGATGTTTTGTACGCATTAATGATATTCAAACACATTTCCACAAGAACTAGGCTGAGAAAATTTATTTCAAAATCAATTGGTTGATTACATACACAACCAAAAATTTTCATTCTCAAGTTATAACAATATAAACAATGACCTACTGTTTCCTAGATCACCAGTAATATCTTAAGGCACAGCGATCTCCTCGATTCTACTTTCGTTATTTTTCAACCTAACTTACTGAAATTTTAGGATAACATTAGTTATACATAAAAACAATTACACCTATTTATTAAAATTTTTATGGTCCACCAGGTGGCGGTGGGGTCGCCCCCTACTTTAATTTTGGTTCATTCACAGCGATGGACATATCTGGAAAACGGATAGACCAAATTCATTCAAACTTGGCACACTAATAGAATACATAAAAGGGCAGACTATGACAGTCTGGTTTTTTTGTTACTTTCCAAACAAATTTTTTATGAATTTTTCAATCTTTGCTATTTTTCGAAAGTCAACATTTCATCAAAGTCATTATATTACATGTAATCCAAATGCTGTATCTAAAATATAAGACTGTCATAGTCTAGCCCATTATCTTGATGGGAAATGCTGAAAATATCAAAGGATTCTGTTGATAAATAGCCGAGTTAGACAAAATAAGAGATTGCTCATCGGCAAAAAACATTTTATTGAGAAAAATGGCATTGAAGTTTGTCAACCTTCCAATAAAAAATTTCGTAGGTAAAAACAGAACTGCAGTGATAACAGTTCACACAAAGCTTCTACAGTTGATTGTCTTTCCAATGATATATACTGTTCATCATTTGGTTGTGTGAAAATATGTATAAAAATTAGACGAGACACCAAAAATATGTGACCATTATCATTACACAATGGTACTGCACGACTAAAACTACAAACTGTCTTTTTCCAGTTGATTGTCTTTCTAAAAGTTCAAAGTTCAATTGAAGCCACACAACAATAGGTGTTACAACACCATCACAGCTAGAATTCACCAGCTAGAATTCACCAGCGGCATAGTCACTGGCTGAAGCTTCGGCACTGGCTGCACGAGTAGTCATGCGAGCCTGTCGCATAGTTTTTGTCGAAGCTTCAGCCTGCCGCTCAGCTTCGTGGAGCCGCTTTCTATCGGCCTTCTTGGCTGATGCGATGAGTCGCTCTCCTGAAGCGATGCCCATGGTATCACACAGACGCCGCATGGTCACCTCCACTCCACTGTTGAACTCTGCCACTGCAGCACATGTGGAAGAGAGTACTCGCTGCAGGCCAACGAATCCTGTCTTCGGACACTTGGCCCAGATCTTGGAGTGGAGGCTCTCATTTGGATTCTGTGTCTTGCCTTTCAGACATCGCTCAAGGAGACTCTTGTCGGCGAGGCGGGTGTAGACGTCTTTGACGTGGATGGCGACTTCAGGCGACAGAGGCGTGCCTACGTTGGCGCGGTGAGGTCCTGGCTTCTGCCCGGTGGCGAATGCCTTCTGGTAGAAACACCAGCTGTCGGCTCCCACCGGGCAGCGGTCGTGCTGGGGCTTCTTGTCTGTTGACGTGGCGTGGTCAAACGATGCCCACACTGCATCGTGCATCTTATGGTAGTTACCAGTGTGGGCGCGCACCGCCATGCCGTAGTAGGCTGTCAACTTGATGATGGTGGCCTGTGTCAGCCGTCCGAAACCCCGGCCTCCAAGGGTGACGCCACCCTTCTTGCCAGATGCTGCCAACTTGCGCAGGGCAGTGCCAAGTCGTTTGGCGATGTGGTTGATGCACTCTTCCTTATGCAGCTCCACGTCACCATATATACGCAAGTTGATCAGGTGGTTATATGACCTGGAGTCGCCATCAGACACCATCGTGGTGTACCTAAATCTCCGTTCCATGGACCGGTTCCACAGGATCTCCGCAGCCTCGACCTCCATCCCTCCCGATGTGCCACGATAGTTCTGGTTACACTCGGTGTGCGACTCGAGCCACTTGGTGAACTTGGCACGGTTTCCTCGGCACTGGCTCCTGGCAATCGCGCAGCGCTGGCAGTACAGTGACAGCACGGTCAAGTCCAAGACAAGTCCTGTCTCGACGTCGACGACACAGCCAATGCCGTACAGGGAGTTGTGGCCCCTCTTCATCCACGACCCATCGAACGTCACGGTCAGATCGAGGATGGAGTCGTCGGTGATCGATGCGTCTCGGTCTAAGTAGGTCTGATGCACAGTGTTGGCTGCATCATCAAAGAGGCTGCTCACCACTGTCATGTTGGCAGCAGTGACAGCCTTCACGTGCCTCGAGTAGGACTTGTGCTGCAGGGGCTCCATGTCCATGAAGCGGCACAGCTTCTCAAGTCCTGCATGGCCCAAGCCCATGTCCATGGTTGCTGCCACAGCCTGGCGGACAACGACAAAAGGGACGTTACCGGCTTTCTCTTCATCGATCCGGTCGGACGACAGCGTCGAGTTCAGCACTGCCCCACACGTAGTGCAGTACGTCTCGAACAGACACACAAGGCCGAGGCGACGGTCGATAGCACGGATCTTCAATGTCGGCTCACTGCACTCTCGACACGCCAGGCCCTTCACCTGCGCTGACAGCATGCTGCACCGAACAAATGATGTCTCGATGGGGTGTCGACGTCGCTCAGCAGCACTGATGCGTTCACGCAGTGGCAGTCCCTGCCGGTATCCAAACTTTCGCTTGGTAGCAGAGGTGGGGGTTGTGGCTGCAGATGTTGATGGCTGAGGGGGCTCCAGCTCAGAATCAGCCTGCATGGAAAATTATTTGTTATTAGATTGTACATATGACAATTAACATAATATAAAAACTAACAGTCAGATGAGCTGGACAGTAATCATTGACATCAATAAAACAGGCACAGGTTTTATGCTAGGCCAATTGGCATTGTCATTTCTGTAATAATTTTTATGTCTAACATGACAATAGTATAACAGACAACATAGATAATCAGGTATATACCATAGTATAATAATACAGACATGAATGTTTGCAAAATTGAAAAAGTAAACATACAGATATTCATATTACAGTGTCACTGACAGTGTGACCTAATAAATTAGCCTAGTTTTATGGCTTCTTTGAATGTCGGTGCCTGGATAATATTCAGCCTTCAGGTATTCCAAGTTGGCAAGACATTAGTTGCCAGAAAATATTATGCATAACAACCTGATGCAAACAATGACAGCTTATACGTACGTCAAGTTCTGTCGACGAGGGCATCTGCTCAGGTTCAGCCTCAAGCTGAACTGGTCCAGCACTGACACTGTGTCCAGCCACGGGTGCATCGGCACTCGTGTCAGCTTCACTGTCGCCTTTCTCTCGTTTGCGGATCACTGACCGTGCTAAACTCAACTGTCGGCATCTAGATATCGGCTTCGTACCAAACGACCGCTTGGATTTCCCGTATCTTCCGGACATCTTCCGTAAAATACAATAATACGACGCGAAGTGAAAAAACCAGCAATGGCGAACGGAGAAGGGAATTTCCTTTGTGACGGCTTTCCCGGCTGACAGCCAATCAGCGCGCCCCACTGGGGGGGTGTGTCCGTTGTTGACCAATCGTAGCGACGCCATCGCTCCACAGGAGGTCCTCTTCTAGGTCAAAATGCTAAAAATCTACCAGGGATTTTACAGAACCACTGCTACCATGATGCACTGCGAAAGTGAAGCTACACGTGGATACCAAATATGTTGGGGTGTTGACAAAGATGGCGGAGCATGCGGCCGTCAAAAGTGTCGTATTTTTCGATCGCGGTTGCGCAAGATTATCACACCAAGACAATGGGCCTGTTATAAATGTTCATTTTTATTGCATTTGGAGAATTTATTCATATGTATAAAACACACAGATCGACAGTTAGATAATAATAATATATTAATATGACAAAAAAAGAAAATGACCAAAAAATAAAAATCGAAAAAAAATAGATTTTTAGGAGAGCGTGTCCCCTTAAATCTAACAACATTTCTCTGTCAGTGTTATTTTTCTGAATTTAAAATGATAGTTTTCATCACAACACAAATAATATCAGGAATCTAAGAATTTGTTAATTGTATGTATTATTAAATTAGCTATTTATTTATCGATGACAGGTAGCGTGTCTATTTAATAAATTTGTACATATCAAACTTGCGTTTATCATTGGGGAGCATCAAACTAGGTACATGTACATTATCGTTATCTCTTAATTATCGGTTTTACTTCTCTTGAAATGCAACCGTAACCAGCATCTTTCTGTGGAATACTAAATACCATTAATTTCTTTTTTAGATATAAATGTAGCTGTAAAAACCTTAATTTCGTATAACATACTGAAAATGACAAGCCATTTGGCTGCATGACGTGGCACAAAATAAACTGTTTCTTAACAACTGTCTGTGCATCATTGTGTATCATGATAATGCATCGTGCCAATGTATATGTATCGTGATAATGTATATGTATCGTAATAATGTACACGTATCGTGATAATATATACGTATCATATTAATAAAATGTATGAGTGTTATTATGACACAAACATCGCGATGATGCATATCGTATTGTTGCTTAGAGTATTTTCAGTTGTCACAGGCCTAATATTTTGTAAATATGACAAAATACCTACAAAAAGTAGTTTATAATTTTGAGAAACACAAATTACAAACATATAAGTAAGTCAATGTCACTGAATAAAGCTTTGGGTGATTTTGGTTAACATGAACGAATTGCAGTTGCTGCAGCACCAGACAGAAGTTACAATAAAGTTGACTGACAGTCAAATGTGACAATGCATTTGTGTAGGCAAACCCTCTACCAATCTTTATATGCAACCTCCATGTTTTGAAAATATAATCCAATTACAATATAACTGATCCCAAGTCTGATTATGATTGAAGAGTTTCACTCAGTCAATTTAATATTATGTCTAAATAGTAAATGATATGACAATTTGTGACAACAATATACCAAGCTCCATAGACCACTACCAGTATTCTAACAGGTATCTAATTTATCATCAATAACAATATATTACATACACATGCATACGAAACTTGATATATACATATATATATATATATATTTTTTTTCAAACACTATTAAAATGTATTAAATGTATTAACATTACTAGCCGCTAGGCGACTTATGTTGCACACTTATAACACCAGATGACAGCAGCATCAGGGCTTTTAACAAATACAGCTTGGAGTTGAAAAAGAAAAATACTATCCTGCCATGTACCGTTGTACACAAACATTATTCTTCTATCAGCTTACAGTGAGCAAATACTGCGCAGTTATTTTATATAACGCCAGAGTAAATAACAGTTATAACTGCTCGACTTACACAGGTGACCAAAGCGTAGCGAAGCTCAGACCCGGCCCAGGCTCGATTCGGGACGGTAGCACGCTCGCACGCGGTCACCGTAATACATATGTCGCATTACTCTTCAATGTTATATGCTTCAATTTTAAACATTAGATATGTTGTTCATAATTCAGCACACCTCAAGTCCAACAGTCAATATAAGATGACACGGTGACGTTGCGCCTAGCAATGGACTTTCAATGTGTGGCCGCCTGGCCTGCGAACCACGTGAATGTGTTCTGCATATAAATACACAGTATTACCATTTTTTGCATTCCCCTAACATTGAATTATTGGCACACACAGAATCGCTATGCAATTGCTTAAAGTCATACCTCTAATTTTTTCCAATATAATGTGTCACTCGTGACTTTTTCTGAGATTTTTGGATGAGTTTTGATCACGGTCTTCTTGAAGGGGGCCGCCATCTTGAAAATACTCTCGAAACCATTGTACTCAACTTCGATGAAAATAGAAAGCTTCAAGAATAATATATCATTATTTTGTCCTATATTATTATATAGTATGAATTATTTCTTGGGAAATATTAAGTGTTCAAATTGTGATGCTCTATGTAAAGCGTCGTCGCGTCGTCGCAGTAACTGAGGTCATGTCTGGGGTCAACGTATAAATTAATCACACTGCATTATGGGATGCATTAAAGTACAGCCGGCGTGCGAAGAATTTATTTCCTTTGATACGCCGCGTGTCATCTGCTTGAATTAAAAGTGCACAAACTCAGTCGGCGGGCGTCAAAAACGAAAACGCTTTTGCAGGTCGCTGGCAGATGGAATACGAAATGGAAAGCGGTGACTGCCAGACTCCGGTAGGTGCTGTCTTAGCGCGAAAAGCGGTTGTTTTGGAGTGTCAACGCGAGCGCGTGCCGCATCGTTTGAGTGGCGCGGCCCGCGGCGCTGTTGATAGCGCGCTAGTTCAGTAGCGCGTGGTCAGGCCGGCTGATTGTTGTTGTGGTCATTCACGCGTACGCGTGCTGCCAATCGGGTGTTCTGTTCCGCGTTCCGCGAGTCCGAGAGACTGACACTCGTCGTACACTGGACTGACACAGCCAGTGAAGAAAAGTTTGTGTGTGGTTTAGTGCCGCCCTTTTCACGACGAGTTTTTAGCGTCTACCGGAAAACTGGCTTTACCGTGGCCTGCGTGGTACTACGGGGCTTGGAGAATGTTTGCCAACCCCGCCGCCATGCACCCTGCTGCATATATGCCGCACCCTGGTGATTCCCCTGGCATGCCTGGGTTGAAACCAGTCTCCGCGGTATGACTGGTGCATTTTGTTGTTTGATGATTTTTGTTGCGATTTAGCAAACTTTAATCCGCATTTGCCGCTTTCTGAATGCAGACGACTGAGCGTGTTTCGTTTTACGCAGTACTTCAGCAGTTGCTAATTCGTGAATTGTGTTTAAAAAAATATGCTAGACTATCATTGAAATTTGTTGTTTTATAATAACATTTTATTTTCGTAAATTTTGTATTTGCTTTACACCATAATAAAATTATTAACACTTAACAAATAAAGTATTGTATAAAAAAAAATGGTGACAACTTGTTATAAATAAACTCTATGGTGTTAGTTAAATTATATAAACTATTTTGTTAATATTTTATTTGTTTTATTTGTTTTACTTGTTTTAGACAAAAGAAGATATGAATGAAGCAGACATGGATTCCGAACCGGGAAGCGAAAAGGAAGATGCTAACGAAATTGAGTCGGAGAAACTGGATGCATCTCACCGGGAAATCATTGAGAAACTGAAGAGGCAAGAAATGGAAGAACGACAGGAGATAGAACGGGAGCTGGAGGAAGCGCAAAGGGAAGCGTCTATCCAAGCAACACATGACAGAATCAGGGTCCAGGAGAATGACTTGGGAAAGGAAGACAACAGAGACTCTGCAAGCAGCCATGGTTCAGACAGCGAACAACAGTTGGAAATAAAAATGCAACGTCCACTTGGACTTCTTGCTTCCCATGGACTCACTACAAAGTCACATAGCAGCCACAGCATCTATGAGAAGGAGCGAGAGAAAGAACGAGAAAAAGCTGAACGAGAGAAAACAGAACGGGAAAAGACAGTGGATCAGGAAAATGACATGATAGTGCCATCTCCCACAACAAAGGATGAAGACAGGGAAACTGACGAGTGGGCACAGGAGCAGAACATTGGCTTGGACTACAGTCGGACTGGGCCGAGCTTCAGTGAGAGGGCCTTCATGCCTTCACCTCCACTGTCTTCTCCCCAGCAGAACTCCAATGACCTGCTGGGGGCTTCCCCTGGTCATCACTGGACGTTTGAGGAACAGTTCAAGCAAGTAAGTACAACTTTATTTGACCTTACTGCATTTCTATTTAATGTGAACTGTTATTTCAGTTCATTATTAAGCATGATGAACATATATCTGCAAATTCAGAATTTCTGCAGCACAATCAAAGTTAAATCAGTATTTTATTTTCATATATTTTCTGATTTAATTTTTCCATATAATTTAGAAATTACTTTCTAGTGTGTTTTGGTGTTTTAGAAGGAAAACTAATATTGATTATATTATTGCATAAAATCAGTTTGTGATATTTCCATTAAATTGCACAGTTTCTGTGCAGTTTATTCCCATGAATATGCTGTTTATGTGTTTATGAGATCAATAGCTTTTATTGCTTGTTATCTCCGGTAGTTGTTAATGATTTGATTTCACAGATCAGTAGGCATAAAGATAAGACATATGGTTACTGTCAATGTGCGCATTTAGGGGTGCAGCTTCAAAGGCTAATTTGTTTTGTTATGTTAAACTCATGTGGCCTTTTGATGGCAGCACAAAGTTATTTTACAACAGAAAACATGTTTTTACGATAATTATAAGGTGTGAAAGTAAAACACTAATAAAACATATTTGTATTGGACAATTTAAAATTTACAGCGCACCCTGTTTAGTAAATAATATATATTGTGTTATTAAATGTAGTACTGTTGTTCAATTAATAAAAGAATTGCAGCAGTTATAATTGTATCATACAACTATAAGCAACTGATTTGAAAAAGGTTCCATTTAAAAAAGCTTTCATATGAAATAATAAATAGGTTTTTATAATTCAAAGTTTTTCTGCAAAAACAAGTATCACTATGTACTTAAAGGTTGATCATTGTTCAAACATATTTATTTGCAACTGACCACCTTCTTCTGTTAGTTAGTTAATTAGTTAGTTAGTTATTCGCAGTGAGACAAAATATGAGTGATTGCTTCTGGGTATGGAGACAGTGATGTCCCTGGAGAGAGGACAAGTTGACAGGGGCTTCCATGTGGGCAGTTGATGCTAACTGATCACCTCCCCTCTAATTTCTGCCTGCCTCACTGCATCAGCATTGCTGTTAATTAGGGAGAGACATTATTGTCCTTAGTGGCTAATTTGAAACAATAACTCTCTTCATTGGAGTGATTGTGTAACTTTGAGATGTTTTATGTAGCCTAATCAGACAACAGGAACTCGCTGTGTGTGTTTGTTCTCACAAATGATATATGATTTTTATTACAGCAACTGAAATAACCACTTTTCATAAATAACAGGTACCCTCTAAGTAAATGGGTATTATATATTTTTTTTAAATGTATGAAATATTAATATCTAAATTCATGCATGTGTTTAAAGATAATTCCTACAATCTACACAAATGTAATAACATTTTTAATATAGTAAGAGAACATTGTGTAACGAAGGACTGATGTGTGTTTAGAACTAGTTTATACATTTAGTTCATATGATTGTAAGTTAAAATAATTGGTTGTTTAGTTGAAGTGCAATTATTTATTTATTTATATTAAGTGTTTTCTTCTATAGGATTTTCATTAACAGAATATGCCATGTTTTGGAAATTAACAGTAAACAGATGAAATGTTAATTTTTTAAACATGTAGAATGTTGCTTCATAATTGCAGCTTTACTTAATGCCCTCATAAAGCTGTTGTTTAGACAGAGCAATTATGAAGCGAGTTAATGATTGTCGAGTAGCCAATTAAACACAGAACAATTAATGCCATCAAAAAGACAGAGTAGAGAGGAAAGAAAGGTGGGCACTAGGAAGACTGTCCAACCGAGCACCGCCAAAACCACACATTAACAATTCATGTAGCGCTTTAGAGCAAATTGGCTACTTTGAATTAATCAACGGTCAAGAACCCAGTATTAGTCAGAGGCATAATTGGTACTTAAGAAAGTTTGACCACCAGGTCACAGAAAACCTGCTGCCTCTTTGTAATCCTTCGACCTTAGTTCTTGTTGGATTGCCAATTTTTATTTAATTTCTAATTTTGTTAAGGAGGTACACACTGTTTTATAAAAAATTGCATTTGTCAATTAACATTATTAGTAAATACTGTTGCTGTATTGCTAGATAACCTGTCTTTGGAATGAAACAAGATTTACTTTACAGTATCAATTTATCTTATAATTCATATATATATAAATTCTAGTCAGATAATTTTTGTAGACAGAAAAGCTCCCACAAACGTGTAAATTAATTACTTTCATGTGTATTTGTGTTTGTCTGTTTTTTTAAATTTTCACATAATGATATAAATCTTAGTTTGTCTCCATTTGAGAGCACTTCAAATCTTTCACACCCCAAAATGTATTACAGTGCTATTACCTTCTCATTAAAGTTGCTAAGTATGGTGGGACATTCACATATTTGCCACCTTCAGGGAACTTATTTTAAACAAATCATTATTTTAAGACTACATTTGTTTGTATAGTTGGCTTGTTTATAATGTTTTATTTGTGGCTGTTTAAATTTTAATGAAACAGTGTCACCATTATACAAGGTACGTGTTAGACAGAACTCTATATTATCAAGCAATAGTTATTTGCACTTCTTGTGGGGCTATTACCGAGCCATATTTTGCCTTCTGAACAAGTTGCTGTTAATAAAAAAAAGTTTATTCCATTTTATTAAGTAGTTCTTAATGACAAATAAAAAAATTAACTAATTGAAACTTGTTTGGAATTACTTAAATTAATTACTCTTTATTTTGTGTAAAGTTCTAAAATAGGTAATACTTCATGCATTTTAAAAGCAATCATAAACATGGTCATGGTTTGACGTATCTGGATTATAATATCATATAGTATACACAAAGGAATTATTTACTTTGTAGCGATTTGAGCATAAGTAAAGTTTTACTTTACAATGTTATGTGAAACATAGGTGGACATACTATGGCCAGTGTGTCCAGGTGGAGCTATGCATGCATACAAGATAACAGACTGATGAAAGCTCATCTTCCAACTGCTACATATGATGCTGTTCAATTGCTGTTTAGATTCCATATGGCTGTAGGCTTGTAGTGCAGGCAGGAGTCACAGTTAGCCATGCTACTAATGAGAGAGGCTGGACCAAGGGCATGGTCAGTCAGTGGCCCTTGCATGATAGCACCTAATAGCTGCCCTGATAGACTTTGATTGACTCCATTAAGCACTGTGTAGAGGCCAGTCTGTGGGTGTTTTATTCCACAAAGGGCTTGGCGATTGGCCATAAAGAACAAACCAGTAACAATTGGCCAGACTAGATCACAGCCTGTCAGGCACTCTCTTCATCAAGCGGCCATCTGCAGCGCAAATTTGCTGTGAATTTATACGAATCCGATATGAGAAATTATATCAAGGCTGGCTAGCCAGGGAAATCTTTGATTTGATTGAAGGCAATCAGGAATGTTAGGTGCTCGTTTATGATCCCACTGATTGGAAATAATCACGGACCGCCTGGGTAGAGGCTGTTGGTAATAAGACTGGGCAAATTCTCTTAATTTAGCTCTTGCTGTTAGGACATAGAAAAAACATAGTGTTGTCTAAATCCAGCAGAACAGGAAGACATCATGAAAGTAAAGACATAATTTTATTTTAGTATGCCTTCTTCACATACATTTAAAATATAATGTGATAATATATAACATAAACAAGTGCTATTTATTATTCATGAGAACATTTGCTTCATTTATATATGAATTGATTGCAAATTATTTTGGGATACCTGAACATTCAGTTACCAAATATAGCAAAATAGATATAATTATTCTAGAAAGTAAATTGTTGTGAAGGAACAAGTACCAAACCAAATTTATAGTTTTAATATTATACATTTATTCTAATTATTTTAAATGAAAAGTAAAATGTTATGTTAACATGGAATAGATGCTACATACACTACAGCGGCAACATTACATATATGTTAACATGGAATAGATGCTACATACACTACAGCGGCAACATTACATATGTTAACATGGAATAGATGCTACATACACTACAGCGGCAACATTACATATATGTTAACATGGAATAGATGCTACATACACTACAGCGGCAACATTACATATATGTTAACATGGAATAGATGCTACATACACTACAGCAGCAACATTACATATATGTTAACATGGAATAGATGCTTCATACACTACAGCAGCAACATTACATATATGTATGCATACAAATATTTATAAAATTATTGCAATGATATTTTTTATTTGATGACTACAAGTTTGAAAGGAAACAATATTCTTGAGTGGGCTTTTTAGATATATACTACTTATGTTTATAATGTCAGTTTTACTCAGAACTACACAGTTCAAAATTAAAATGTTGCTTATTGAAGTAATCTAATGAATTTAAGATAAATTACAAACATTAATCCATCAAGTATTTACTTTATAAATAAGAAGTTTGCCATGTCAAGAAATCTATGTTATGTGTCTGAATTCTTCTTTAATTATGTCTTGCCAAACAGTGATGTTGCTTTATTTTATCATACATCTTTGATAGGCACAAGTCAAATTACCAACACCCGGGCCACAAACACAGTTCCATTTAGAATTGCAATTGGCTGGGTGAGAACTTTCTAAATAAGAACAACCGAGTATATTAGCAAATTAAAACTTGTGCTCTTATATTTTAGAATCTTAATAATTCTCAGAAATGTAGGTTTGCTGTTTATTGTTTTGTTTCCATTTAACTAAAGAGATTATTCTTTCTAATATACACTGTATATATATATATATATATATATATATATATATATATATATATATTATATATATATATATATATATATATATATATATATATATATATATATATGGAAGTAGGGTGGTGAGCATGGGAGTGGGGTGGTGAGCATGGGAGTGGGGTAGTGAGCATGGGAGTGGGGTAGTGAGCATGGGAGTGGGGTGGTGATCATGGGAGTGGGGTGGTGAGCATGGGAGTGGGGTGGTGAGCATGGGAGTGGGGTAGTGACCATGGGAGTGGGGTAGTGAGCATGGGAGTGGGGTGGTGAGCATGGGAGTGAGGTGGTGAGCATGGGAGTGGAATAGCAAGGTGAGTTTCTCCAGACAAGAGTACCTCTCTGAGTGTCACTACAAGTGCCATAGCAGGACTTCCATTGTATATTTGTCAAATCATGAAATGGAGTTACTAAACAATTTAAAAACAATATGGATGCAAACTACATTCCAAAATAATATTAATCCTAATTAATTATAACATATATATATATATATATATATATATATATATATATATATATATATATATATATATATATATATATATATATATATATATATAATATATATATAGTGTGTGTGTGTGTTCTAATTAATTAGGATTAATATTATTTTGGAATATAGTTTGCACCCATATTATTATGTTTTTTTAGTAACTCCATTTCATGATTTGACAAATAAACAATGCACATAGATCATAGCCTTTGGAAGTCCTGCTATGGCACTTGTAGTGACACTCAGAGAGGTACTCTTGTCTGGAGAAACTCACCTTGCTATTCCACTCCCATGCTCACCACCCCACTTCCATGCTCATCACCCCACTTCCATGCTTATCACCCCACTCCCATGCTCACCACCCCACTCCCATGCTCACCACCTCACTCCCATGCTCACCACCCCACTTCCATGCTCACCACCCCACTTCCATGCTCACCACCCCACTCCCATGCTCACCACCCCACTTCCATGCTAACCACCCCACTCCCATGCTCACCACTCCACTTCCATAGTGAAGTGCTTGGAATGATTCTCAATTAAACCTTTTCAAGTGCAGCCAGTTGAAGCTGTAACCTCATCAATGATGATTTTGTGTAATCAGTGTTCAATGAATCATGACTGTAGAGAGTTGCTACCTGTGGAGAGGTGTTTGCATAATCACACCAGTTCATTAGTGGTGTATTGACTGGTCAGTGGCCTGGTCAGTAGCTTCAGTGGGCAGGGGTGTTAGCCCTAACCACACTTGTAATGGATTGGCAAAGGAGAGGGAGAATGAAGCTTTTCTCTAGGGACTTGTTTGCATGCTGACTGTTAGATAACTGTGACATTTCACACATCGGAAATCAACAGAAAGGTCTCTGTTTGTGTACCTGATCCTTACTGACTCGAGGTCTCTGTTTGTGTACCTGCTCCTTACTGACTCAAGGTCTCTATTTGTGTACCTGCTCCTTACTGACTCAAGGTCTCTGTTTGTGTACCTGCTCCTTACTGACTCAAGGTCTCTGTTTGTGTACCTGCTCCTTACTGACTCAAGGTCTCTGTGTACCTGCTCCGTACGGACTCAAGGTCTCTGTTTGTGTACCTGCTCCTTACTGACTCAAGGTCTCTATTTGTGTACCTGCTCCTTACTGACTCAAGGTCTCTGTTTGTGTACCTGCTCCTTATTGACTCATGGTCTCTGTTTGTGTACCTGCTCCTTACTGACTCAAGGTCTCTGTTTGTGTACCTGCTCCTTATTGACTCATGGTCTCTGTTTGTGTACCTGCTCCTTACTGACTCAAGGTCTCTGTTTGTGTACCTGCTCCTTACTGACTCAAGCAGCATTGTTTCTTCTGGGAGTTTCGGCTGAGGTAGACATAAAAACAAACAGGATGTTAGTTCTTAAATCATAAAATGTTGATGCTTTTGTTATGACAAATCATAATTATATCATTTTTTATGATGCTTATGTTGTCAGTCAGACTGATTTCCAAGGCTATGAACTGTCCTAGTCAGTAGCACTAAGACTTCATTTTCCTTATAAAAAAATGGCATTAGTTGCTGTCCTCCTTTCCTTTCCTCCTTTCTTCCTTTCCCTGTAGTTCGGGGTGAGGCTGGCACCAATACCAGTCATCGATTTATGTTTTCTCTCCTTCATAACTAGTTCCGTTTAGTTAACCAAATATTAATTTAATTTCCAAATTTGATGTGCTGAGTGTGATATTGTGGTTGAACCATTAATTTGTTTTATTTATTTGTGTCTACTCGTTGGTGATTAGGTTCATTGGAAGAAGACTGCATCCTGATGAAAGTTGCCTGTAGGGTAGAGCAATTCCTGTTAGGCAATAGTTTAGTTTGAGTTAGGTAGCTGCTTCAGTTTTGTCCAGATCAGATATAACTTCCTTTATATATTTGTTATTTCATTTTAATAATAATTTAACTATTACGTTTATCTATTTTATTTTATATTAAATCTTAAATAATTTTTTTATTATGATACACCGATATCACTTGACAATCTTACTAATAATATTTCTTTCAAATATGTGTTAGTTTATGCTAAATTGTGTTTGTAAATGATGCAAATGTGTGTCTTCACTGCCCCACACATAACTAGGCCGCATAATGTGAGAATGAACAAATGTCTTCTGTTTTCTGTGATAATATCACAAGACACATGAGAAGAGTAGTGAATGTTCCCGCATGAACGGAAACTTTCTCAATCCAAAGCTTCTTCCCACTGTCATTATTCCGTCGGCTTTATATTTGTGAAACTAATCTACTGATTATTTGGTGTGTGTCTCATTCCACTGTACAGAACCAGGCGATTCAGTCGTCTCAAAAGACGCACTTTTTGTCAGCAGACTTGATCGTCCATCGACAAAACCAAAGTGTGATTTTGATGGAAATGGTCACGGTTTGTGTAACATAGGTAACAGTGTTAGGTGAACAGTTTCTTTTGGCAGACTTCACCTGGAGAGCGCCATGTACTGTAGTAAGGTAGTCATTGCTGCCGCACCTTGCTTGTTTATGATGGTTTATGTGAGCATGGCTTGTTGATAACTTGAGGGTAATGGCAAACAAGCAGTCAGCTGTCTTGTGGTCATGGCCTGGGGCTGGACATTGTGTCCTGAAGGGGACATTGACCATCACATCTGTCTGATGGGTCATTTCTACCCTGGTATAGATGGTATGACTTAGAGGCATGCTATTCTTGTCAGGTATTGTAGAATGCTACAACCGATTCCTTTGTGTAGAGGTCGGCCAGCATCCGGACAACTAAATTAAATAGGACAGTTTTTTATTTTAACTAACTCAGTTAAATTTTTATGTTTTTAATTGTAACTAACCACATCTGAACTATTGATATTATATGAGATATACTCTGTTCCTTCACATTCAGTTACTGAGTTCGTGCTTATGACCTTGGTTCTTTCTAGAATGTCCGACCCAAATATGCTCCACAAATGTGGCCCTAAAATACAATTCAACCCATTAGTATATTTTTTGCCTACCTTTCTATATACATCTATCAGGTAAGATGGCATGTCCGCAAGTGAATATTTAATGCATGTTCCCCTGGCTCACGGCTACATTTCACACGTGGCTAGTCCCTTTTGCATTCCGCAAGTGGAAAAAAGGTAAAAAATTAAGAAAATCAACACAGATATTACATCTAGGGTTACATATCCATTCCTCATCAATATCATTGTATGAATATACTTGATTAATTAAGATAATATGTACATCATATTAATTTCTCTTAAGATATATTTACATGTTCTGCCCTCTCCCACTGTATACTTTCCCGTGCTTTCTGAACTCTGAAAAGATGGGTGTCAGTGTAACATTTTTGCACCTTTTCTCAACAACACCTAACCCTGAGTTCTTTATATGGTTGCTTTTATAAGAGTGTGTTATTTATCTCCAGTATGGCAACAGGTGGCTCCTTGCCTACTTTTTGGCATTCACATTCTAAAAACAACATCGAAGAATTAATCGATTTAAAAATAAAATGTTGACGAACGACACGCAAACGATTGTGTACGGCCTATTGTAGTAAAAAAGTATGTGCAAAAAAGGTCCAAGATGCTTTCAATTCAGAAGCAGCATCGCATTTTATCAGACACTTTATTACAAATATGTATTCATTCGTTGCTGGTTTTTTTGTATCTTTTTATACTGCAGGGTATAATTTACAGCGTCCTGTTTCCAAGTACTTTATATGTGGTCAATTTCTCTCCATTTTTATTTGAAATGTAATACGTTTCTCACACGTTGTTCTTGTGATTTATCTGGATTCATTTGGATGTGCCGCACACAGCTGAATGTGAACAGTGAGTTTGTTCAGCCTCATTAAATTAGTTTTTCCGTGTGATGTATGAGTTACTCACCTGCTCATTCCAAATAGAAATTCAAATTAGACTAAAAATTCCTGTCAGTGTTGCAAGAAACCAACATTGTATCTTCTGTACAATTCTGGCTCAAGAAATTATGAGTGAACTTATCAGATTATGTTGTACTTAACAAAACTGTGTATTCTATGCCCATGATTTTAACAGGACCATCTTTGAATGGGTTTAGATAACATAAATTTGGGTCAGTATGTTGAAGCAATAATATATTTGTGAAATAATAATTGAACGTGTAAATAAAAAATAGTAAAACACTGTAGAAACTGTAAAAGGATTTGATGATGAACAATATATATATATATATATATATATATATATTATATATTTTTCCATAATTATATATATATGTATGTTGAAGCAATAATATATTTGTGAAATAATAATTGAACGTGTAAATAAAAAATAGTTAAACACTGTAGCAATTGTAAAAGGATTTGATGATGAATAATATATATATATATATTATATATTTTTCCATAATTATATATATATATGTATATATATATATATATATATATATATATATATATATATATATATATATATATATATATATATATATATATATATATATATATATATATATATATATATATATATATATGTGTGTGTGTATGTATGTATGTATGTATATATATATGTATATATATATGTATATATGTATATATATATATATATATATATATATATATATATATATATATATATATATATATATATAATGTGTATTTTCATTACAGTTATGTATACATTTAATAAATGGGAAAATAATTAAGACACATTATTTAACACAAACTAAATTAGTCTTTGTTTGAATGAATAATTTTGGTTAGGTTAAAGTAGATTAATTTCAGAAACAGTCTGTGAATGTTTAAAGTGTGTTTTGGCTGGTTCTGGGTGGGCTGTCCCCACTAATTAGTTTTAATCAATAAACACCAGTTAGCCTGTTGTTGCCAGCTGGGGTGACACAACTGACAGCTTGGCTGCTCATGTGAATTGAAAAACTAACAAATGGTAGATCAAAGTGTCTGCTCCTGTCTAACCCATTGATTCAGTTGCTCTCAGTTGAAGGGGGTGTAAGCCTGGTGGTTGATTTCGTATTCTACTTTACTACAGGCAGAATCTGTGATCAGTTCTATTGTTAAACTAATAGAAACTAATATTGTAATGTTTAAGGCCTGTGACATAACAGTGTGTCAATATCCTTTCAACACCCTTTCTTATTAACAATGCAAATGTATTGATTGTTTCTCCAGTTCTTTCTAACACAACATTTGTTAAGAAAGTCTGTGTTTCAAGGGCAGTGGTTTTTTACAATGGACTAGACACTGTTTTTTCATGTTACTGATGGCTCAATCTCGTGTTTTGCTGAGTTGGATTGAAATGATATATTAAGAAAGATGATAGCGCAGAAGGTTAGAGACTGCATAAAACTATTTCTATGACAAATTGTTCAGTGCCCCACCTCAGTTTTGGAACACAAAAATTAGTGTTGAAAATAAAATAATCAATAGTTACAATTTATTTAAACGACCCCTTTGGAAGTTAGTTAAACCTGCCGTATATCTATTTAAGCATATAATATATGTGATCTCCCCCCCAGATTTACTCTACATATTTACATACATATTTGAAATCCAACAATATTTTTAAGGTAATTGTTTTAGGTTTATGGACGTTTTAAAGCATTTCTTCATATTGTGTTTGAATTTATAACTCTGTGTTTCTGTTCAATCAAGCACAATGCAATGATTTTAAATATCATTATATACCTTAATGTTATATTTCTGGAAAAAGGAAGCACTTTTAAAATGCAACATTTGCAATTCTGTTGAGGGAATAAGATACAGAGAGATAATAATACAGAGAGATAATGCTTATCTTAGCATTGGGATGACTTGACATAGGAGCAGTCTGAAATCTGATTTGTTCAGCTGTTTCTTCGCCTGTGCCCCCATCTTCCCTGCTTCGGTGGAGCCATAAATTAATCCTGGCACATTTTGACAATCTGCTGCCCCTCTATCAGACACTGTAGCAACCAGCTTCTAGTGTTCCTCCCAGTGTTGGCACCACGGAGTGGTTAGCACCTTTCTCAGAAGCTGTCTCTGGGTTGATAGTATTCCCTGGTTGGATATTATGATGTATATTCTGATATTCAAGTAAGAAATATTGGACATATTTTTTATGCAAAAAGGTTAATTTGTGGAACTCAGTTTGGGGGATTTGTGTCAGGTTGACATGGTGACATTTGTGTACTTACACCTTTTATTAGCAGTTAGATGCTGGGATCCAGTGGAATAGTAAGTGAGATTTCTGGGAGTCTGGGACAAACTGGAAGTCTGGGACAAACTGGAAGTCTGGGACAAACTGAGAGCAAGTGGGACAAACTGGGAGTAAGTTGGACAAACTGGGAGTCTGTGGGACAAGCTGGGAATCTGTGGGACAAGCTGGGAGTCAGTAAATCAGCTATGCTGGTGACACTATAAATAAATAATTCTACAAAGGAGAGGGACAACTGCCAGGTTACCTTGCTGGGAAGGAATCCGCCTGCTTACTGGAATGTGCTCACAGATTTATGTAGAACTTCTGTTTGCAGTGAATGTGTATTATGATTTTATCAAATATATGTGTGCATGTGGAGCTACAGCTAGGCTGTACCCTGATGTCAGTGGCCACATCTTCAGGTCAATTGCTGGCTGTACGCTAGTTATGATGTTGATTTTGTCTCTTTTTTACCCACAGGCCTGCAGATTTGACTGTTGTAAAAACAGCTGATTTGTTTAAAACTTAAAACTTTTTAAAGGTACACATTTCATTCACAAATCTGTTGTGGTATACCTTTCCATTTCCATTGATGCATGGATCATTGTCGCATGTCCACGGTGGCAGCCTGCAGATAGCCCGTGGATGGACATGTCCACGGTGGCAGCCTGCAGATAGCCCGTGGATGGACATGTCCACGGTGGCAGCCTGCAGATAGCCCGTGGATGGACATGTCCACGGTGGCAGCCTGCAGATAGCTCGTGGATGGACATGTCCACGGTGGCAGCCTGCAGATAGCCCGTGGATGGACATGTCCACGGTGGCAGCCTGCAGATAGCCCGTGGATGGACATGTCCACGGTGGCAGCCTGTAGATAGCCCGTGGATGGACATGTCCACGGTGGCAGCCTGCAGATAGCCTGTGGATGGACATGTCCACGGTGGCAGCCTGCAGATAGCCTGTGGATGGACATGTCCACGGTGGCAGCCTGCAGATAGCCCGTGGATGGACTTGTGTATATGTTATTGTTTTAATAATATAATATAATATAATTGCAAAACTGCAATAAAACAAACAGTATTAAATGATTTGTAAACTCATAAATATGAAACCAGGATAATGAGCATGAGATGAATGTGAATCTTGGTCTGCTAATTTGGTGCAATTAAAGTGCATTGCTTGATTGTAATATGAAGTTAGTGGCTGCGTTCCAGGCATCGATGCGACTCCACACTGTGCATGAAGGTAGATTGTCTGTGTCTTCGTGACATCCAGCCATGTCGCATCATTATGGCACCGAATCGTGCCGTATTTCTTTTGCAATTATACGCCGAGATGCGGCTGACCATGCAAAATCAGGCTGAATAGCAACAAATTAAGCCATTAAAAGTTAAATTAGCGCACTACAGATTGTGATGTCTGTGCACGCTATAAAGGATGCAGAATGATTTAACGCACTCTCGTGTGCAAGGGGCTACTTTATTTGGTGTTTTCTCCACCTGTGATCACGACGGAGCAGGTAATTTGTTTTATAGTGGCTCCGATGACGCCAGATTGTGGGAATAACTCGAGTCGATGAAAGGAAATTAGGCTTGTTGCTCGCCTATGAGGAAGAGGCACTGACAATCTGGTGATAAAATCAGGAGTGAATCACTTGTTGTGCTCATGACAAGGTTAAAGTGGGAGTTATTACGGTCCTCCGCCAGTCTGGTAAGGTAAAGTGAAAGAAACGTCATAGCTTTTGGCCTATGCACCTATATGAGTTACTGAAACATAACCATTTATAACTACAATTAAGAATATTATGCCAGTGGTTTACTAGGAAAACCTTGTTGAACACACATCTTAATTTCATTTGTCGCGCCATACATTTAGAAGTCATAGTTTGACAATATTCGCTCACCAAACGAAAATATATTTGTGTACACTTATTCTTATGCTTGCCAATAGGATATGGCCATGCTATTTGCATCCAAACTTAACTTATGTAACATATCTTAGTCTTTATTAACTAAATTAGTCCTCTTTCTGGCAAAATAACACATTTGTTTGAGACTGCATTGGTTCTGTGTATGCCGACCTCCCTTAATACGTTACTTGTAGTCTAGGTTACCCTGATTTCATAGAACTGCACATGCACTTATCAGTTGCACTGGTTAACATGTCAGCCCTCAGTCATTTGGAGAAATTGCCAAAATTTCCCACTTTTATAACACATTCTGAGTAAACCACTGGCAAGTGATTCTTGATTTTAGTTGCACATGTTTAGTTTTTATTATCTCTTAGGTGCATAGCCCCCAAATCATGACTTGTTTTGCTTTAATTGTATTAAATTAGGAACTCAATTCAATTAAACTAATTATAACAGTTAAATTCCCAAATACAACTTCCCATAAATTTTAGTCTCCTGTAAACCCTCAATGTACCGAATTAAATACGAATTGAACTTAATATGCCAGTTGTGTGGGTGAATCACGATACATTGATGTGGATAAAAATAGCAACAAAATTGTCAATAATGGTAATGTCCAGGAGTCCATAATTCCCCAAAATGAGACGTCCCTAAAATACCAGTAACATCATGAACTCATGATGAATCTACTTACATAATTAAAGGAATAAAATGATCAACATTTCTGTTCCATAAGCACCAGATTGACTTTTAGTCTAAATTAGTAAATATTACAGGTGATACAGATCTCTCCTCATTCATAGAGTCTGAGCACTTTGGGTTTACATGATTTATCTCACATTTTTAACCCTTCCCACCTGACCACAACTTATGGTTTATTAATGAAAGTAACATTGGCCAAAAGGTTACGGAATGGCTCCAAATCAGGTATTTATACTCTTTCAAGACAGCATATTTTTATAAATTGTTGCTATGATGCCCTGAGGCAGTAATGCAGTCGTTGCGTGCAGGTCATCATTAAAGTTATATACTCTAATGGGGCTATGTCGAAACTATTACAACTATTCGGATTGTTTGATACATTAGTAGGGCATGGATGAGAGCGTGGGTGAATTTCAACGAAATCACTTGAGATCGCTGTGAGCTAGAAACCAATCTAGATGATTTCTGATGATGTTAATGCATCTGATGCACCTGTCTGGCCCCGTTAACAACTCAGGTGTCACAGTAAATGATCTCCCCTGGGAATTACTGATTGAATGATGGAATTGTGATATTGTTCTGCGAGCTCGTAAATATATAAAGATATGCCTTGGGGTGATATAACTACACTACAGTGAAGTGATAGATCTCTGCAGGGTCAGGCGGGACAGGCCAGGGGTCTATTTTCTACAGCATCAGACTTGTGATACAATCGTGATAGGGGTATTTATTTTATTTAATGGATGTGTATCAACCTGTTGCTGACATCTGTTAGAACTGTACCTTGGCATCTCCCTGTTGGTTTTGTATGTGTTATACCTGTTTGTTACACACGTATTGTAGTGTGACATTACAGACCAAATAACATAGTAAAAATAAACTATGAATAATGTTTATTAGAATAAAAGTAGCAATAATTCATTAATTATTTGTCCAGTTAATTTTCAATATTAAAAAACAATCATCTGCTGGTAAAAATGGTACAGCTGCTACCTTGATGTATTGGAACATTGTTTAAATTAACACTTAAAATATAAATAGTTGTAGAAGACAACTACCTGAAATTGGTTAAGCTGTTTTATTACATTAACATAACCAAATACCACTATTACTGCTCTACACAGTCTATGCCATTTCTGATATTGATGTTTACACAATATTTAATCCAATTGTATTTATACAATCCTTACTAGTCCTTACTAGTATTTATATATTTTTATACACTTCTTAGTCCTTACTATTTGTATTTATATACATTTGTATTTATACATTCCTTAGTCCTTACCCATTTTGTTATTTCAGAAGAAGTAGGGAAAGTCTTGTTTTCTAGAAATAATAATATTAGAAGGTATGTAAATGTTATTTGCTGAAGACAAGATATGATAGTAAGAAGAGTAGTTATCACATATCAATAACAGTATCTTAGATTAAGGAAAGTGAAAGGGTTTGCTCTTCTACAGCTTTGTATCCAATCCTAACTTTACATTTAAAGTCTTCTTCATTCTGATTTTGTGCAAAATTCTTCTCACAGTAAATCATTTCCTTTTGGTGTTTAAGTGTTTAAATTATAAGTGCTACTAAAACCAGTTATTTACTAACTTAAATACAATTTATTTATGTTATGCTGTCCTGTTGGTAAAGCATGTAAACTTAAATGGATTTGTAATCATGGAAACAAATATGGATATCTATTATCGGCTGTAATAAATACCAAAGTGGTAGTATATAAGGGACTATGGTTTACTTGCTAAAATATTGATGATCTGCTAATATAAATATACCAGTATAAATATTGAGTCAACTGCCAAAAAAAATATTCTTTAGATATGTACTTCTTCTGAGGGATAAAAGGTAAACTGTCCCTTGTGGTCAACTCTTGTTGACCAGCCTTCTGCCATCCATTGGATCTTTCAGTGTGCTCGTGGGAAACTGACCAGTGATATTAATGTCTTGCTCATTTGGGCCAGATGGATTGACCATTGAAACAGAGACAACCGATTAAGAAGATTAAGAATGTTTATAGTTGAGGTGGAGACTGACAAGGCTAGAGGAGCAGGGTAGAGACAGGGGTAGGGTAATCACTAGCAGATGTGTGTTCAGTATGTCTTGCATCTTACACAGGGTGGACACAGTAGTCAGTGGCTCACCAATAGTTGTAGTGTCCAGCCCAGAAAATAAATGATCCAGTATAGTTCACTAAGTGACCTGTGTCGTGTAGGTTAGATATCAGAAAGTATCCTCTCTCATATAAGATGAGAAACTGATGGAACAAATTATATACCGATTGTGCAAATGCCAGCAGAATATGTTTAGAAAAACAAAATTGACAGATATCTCAGAAGGGCGAGGGGCAGGGGGTGGGGGTGCAGGGGGGGCAGGGGGGGCAGTGGTTACACATAGATGAATAATTTCATAATCATTAGCCTCTTGGTAAGCCAATGGCTTCTTGTCCACTTGCCATCTGTTTTGCTTTTGCTTTGGAAGACAGTCATGTTGAATTGTAATCTGTAAACTGGTGCCAGTATAGTTGTGTATTACAAGTAGGCTTACATTGAAGTTTCAGCAGACTTTATGCACATTTGAGAACTACAATGCAACATATAGGAGATGAAAATAATGAAACTGTATTTTAATTTTGTTAACTACACCAGTAACATTTTTAACATTGATACACTATTGCTTCATGTATTATAATTTGTAACAATGATACACTATTGCTTCATGTATTATAATTTGTAACAATGATACACTATTGCTTCATGTATTATAATAAAGCTTTATTATTATCATTATTACCCTAACAAGAAATAAACTCATCCAGTTAAATAGGCACTATTTTATATAAACACGAGACAGAAAATGAATGCCTACAATCACTAATATTCCCCTGTGTCCAGCTGCGTAACAAACGTTTTATTCTGAGAAAGTAGAAGTGGAAGTGTTGTTAAGAAAGTAGACGTGGCAAGTTGTCTGTCTGTGTTGAAGACATGAATGGAACAGTTTATGACTACAATGAGTTACTACTAGAGACAGTATTATTTACTTACCTATTGAAGATCTTATGTATAGACATGAACTGCTTGGTGAAAGAGAATTTAGCTGATAGCAGTCGGAGATGTCTCGTTTTTACAGACAGTCACACGTACATTTCTGAAAACCACTTGCTAAAAACCATATTGTCATTCAGCATTAGACCTACGTGCTTGCACTCACATATTTTTTCCGCTCCGAAAGCCTTTTTCTATTCCTCAGTTAAACCTGAGTCACATCGCGTGCAAATACGGATGTCTTCAGGCACTTGTTCATATGAAATAATTGCACATCTTGGCGAATTGATACGCTTTATAGGAGAGGTGCAAGCCGCCCCAACAAGTCCTTCCGTCTTGTGTTACCGGATCGTACATTGTCAATGTGCCGGGGTAATTTTGCTAAAATCCTTCACGCCAATCGCATACCGATACCGCCTTTGTTCCGTGAAGACTCAGCGACTGTGTTCGCTCGATGTTTTACGATGAGAGGAGAGATTTAATCGCCGGAATTATATTTCATGTAATTAGGGGTATAGGCACAACTATCTTCCTGTTATCAATGTGAACACAGAGGCTGTTTTCTTCGGCGTGGCAATAGAAATGATTGGGCGCATCCGCAGAGCCGTGGCCGCCAGGTGGGAACAAAGTGTACCGCTCGAGGGCACGAAGCGCTCTCTGTTCACGCTTTGTGTGCTGAGACAGGATCAAGTAGCAAGTGAGATATCATCAGGCAACGGCAATTATTGACCGTGTCACTGTTTATCATGTCGGGTGTCTGGGGGCGCGTATTGACGCGGGGAGTCTCGCTTATAATTCTCACACCTCGTGTGTGAGATCAACCGCGAACGTAACAGCATTGTTCATCCAAACAAATGTTGTTTCCAGTATTTGTGTAACAAATAATTGGTATGTTTATTTTTAATGGGGACGGCAAAAGACTGTCAACTATAGAGCTAACAAGCCTATTTCTGCATTAAAAAACAGGACAAATACCAAAAGGGATATGCTTCATACTATTGTTCACATGGGTTGAGAAATAAACTGACAATGCAGATACCTAGATAATGCATATCTAATATTGTCTACTGTGGATGTGTTCTGAAGAAGAATTATGCATTACTTGACTTATGACTGTGTTGTAGAATTTTAGTTTTGTCTGTTCAGTTGTGAGCCACAAACATCTGCTGTATTTGCCCCGTCAGGGTAATTGAAGACCCTTCCAAATTAGATTTTTGTAAAATGACACAGCAACACTAATGGTAGCATGAAAAAAGGTCAAAAGATTACTTTATTGGAACATCTGGAAGAATAGATAAGCATTTGAGATAGATAAGCATTTCTGTGCTTTATGTAGCTGGAGAATCCATGTAAACCAGCTGTCTTATAAACCCATCATTATCATCTGACACCACATTCTTAGAAGCTATGTAACACAAACCCTTGCTATTCACTGCGAATACTAATAAGTACAAATACAACAAAAAAACAATTATAATACAATCATAAAGACATCACCACCCCATAGACCTAACACACTACCAGCATGCAGAATTGTCAGTCATGATACAATGACAGATTGCTAGATCATTGATGATACAGTCACAACGTGCTATACTATATTTGTACTGACAGACAACAAACTGGACAGACACAGGCTTTTCCCTGCCAGACCGAGAGGATCCGGTGAAGTAAAACGTTTAGGAGGAGGGGCAGTTGGAAATGTATTAGCTGACGAATATGAAAACACATGATTCATGGAATATGATATAGTAGTAATTTAATGTTTGATGCTTATTTGTTACATAATGATACTGTAGTTCTCATGAACAGATGGCACTAGAAGTGTATCTCAGTGTCAATGGGTGGAAATTGATATGCATTTATTATGCAAAACTGTCATTATCAGTATAACTGTAGTGTATAAAATCATTGCAAGAATAGCGTGGAACCGTTGATAAAAATCAGCAATTCAACTTCAAATATAAATCACACCATTTTCTGTTGTGAGTATAACAAAGAGTTGTAAAAAAATACTACAAATAAATTTTTGTAAATAAGAATATAATATATTGTAAGATATATAAAGATATCCCTTACTTCAAATAATATATATGTGTGTATATATATATATATATATATATATATATATATATATAGGCCTATATATATATATATATAACCAAGATACATGTAATATTATTATATATCTTAGTATGTGTGTATTTTGTCAATTTTTTTTATTTATATTTAATTTAAATTCCATATATATGTTTAAGCATATTTTAGTTGTATATAAACATATATTTTTTAATACAATGATAATTATACTGTATATATATATATATATATATATATATATATATATATATATATATATATATATAATTACTGTTAGTAAATATGCCAACATTGAGTGGGAAGACAATGGTAGCAATGCTGATGAATATATTTTACAAATGAAACATGAATTTAATCAACGTTTTTATCTGTTTGCAGTTATATGAATTATCAAATGATGCGAAGAGACGGGAGTTTCTGGATGATCTGTTCTCTTTCATGCAAAAGAGAGGTAAGTTTTTGCCACTTCCATTTCTTCTTTGTGTGAGCATAGTTTCTTCTGTCAGGAGAAGTTATCAAACTTCTGTTTAAGTTCGATGCAACTGAAACATGTTTAACTACCGTCCCTGAGAACAACACATTCCTTTTGATGTGTGATACAATCTAGCCAATAAGTACCTACGGTCCTGTTATTGTGCCTCTTAGAATATGCCGGAAATGTTCGCTCCCTCTCATGAGTTTGCCCCGGGGTCATGGGGGTCACAAGTGGGTAAAGACCCTACCTCTTAGAGGTGTGACATACTACACCACGACCAGTGAACATTCATGTTCTTCGAACATCTACAAACTCTTTGTCGATGCTCGATAACGATCGTAATTTCGCCCGGCTTGCTATATTTAGACTTCAACTACACCATGCAATTATTATCTCAAATGTCATCTGATGACTCGATAAATGCTAGATGCATAGGCACAAGGTAATTTTGACGCTTTAAATTTACCACGGATACCAATATCCTGTAGATGCCAATTTTCTCCTGTTGTCGAGCTGACCGCAACGAATTGGTGTCATTCGGTGCAGATTTTGCACAGATTTTTTTCATCATCTGTTATTGCAATTATGGCAAATGATGGCTAAGTATGTTGTGGCTATTCCTACACGTTGTATGACTGCTAAACTAGCTACGTAAAATGTCCTGTTTCAGGCAACTGATTGTTTCTAAATGCTGTTCTGCTCAGATAGTCGTGATAAACCATGTGGAACTGATGTATAAAACAAAAACGCAGAACATAACTGGCTAAAAAAAATTATTCCTGCTGTGATTGATTATTTATATAAACATGTATTTGTTATTTTGATGCACCACACTGATGTCAGAATGGAACTAGCACTGATCCATGCCTGAAGTGGTTCTACTCCACTGAAGCGCAGAGCCCCATTGGGCTGTGGAACTATTGTTTCTAAAAATGTCCATTCCCCAGGCAGTCATTTCATTGATGCAACTGAACTGTGTGGTGACAAAACAAAATATGGAAGACCAAGATATGAATTAGTATTAACAAATAATATATGAGAAATGACAATTGAACAACATTGAAATATTGATATTGTATCACATACACTGTCTGACCTCTGCAATGTGATAACTTTAATGGTCACCTATGATTATTTATTAAACTGGCGACATCTGGAATATATATTATTCTTGTGTATATTTTATCCTGGATTATTTACTGGATTATAGTTTAATAAAAAAAAAAAAACAAATAGGCAGGTTCATTCAGGTTACTGAATATGCTGAACCAAAATGTTTTGTGGGAAAATAACAGTACCATACTTTTAGTCCATGTCTCGGACCTGAAATAATGACCAAATAACAGATGTCTGCTGATGATTTGTGACTGGCCCATTTCTCGCCTGACCCAAGTGCCAGTGCTAGGATGCAATTTACGAATTAACTAGGGGGTATTTACCCCAGTCATTAATGTGGAAAGTGAGATTTATTTCTAACAAAATAAACCCACAGACCAGGCTATATAGCGGAGATTTGCCAGCAGCCGAGTGGCCTGAAAGAAAGGACAGGCATGCTTGGTTGTCATTTTGATGGGGTGTGGTACATATAAATTAAATTTTCCCACCACCACACTGCGCAGTGAGGGTAACAAGACTGGGTGACAGGGTTTATAGTGGGGGCGAATGAATCAAAGTTTTAAGAACTATTGTCGCCAACTGTCTGATTTATTCATACAGTTTGCGCACTAAAGTTCTTTGTCACCATTGTGTCGACACAGTTCGCTATCTTTTAGTGCATCTTTTATTTCTCTTTTATTCTGCGTGATTTGTGGTGATGCAACTTGTATAACATTTTATTGTTGTGCAACTTTTTTTGCTGTCCAGAGATGAGATTCCAGGTGCTTTGGACTCACAACTTTCTCACCTGAGATGATTGTCACAAAACTCTGGCAGATCCAATGAACTTTTTGTTGCGGCTGTTGTAGTATTAAAGAGCTCCACGAGAAAGTATGGTTCCTTAGTGTTTTGTAATAAATAAATTAAAAACCGTTTTTGAAAAGTTAAATGTTTATGATAGGGAACCGCCAAATTCCTGGGGTGTCAGTTCCTGGTTTGTCTACAGGGCAGGGACTGTGGGCATTTCTACAAAACAATTATGGTGAAGAGCTTGTTGTAAGAGCCTGTTGTAACATGCTACTGTATTGTAAGAGATTATTGTAAGGGACTATTGAAAGGGACTATTGTGAGAGCCTATTGTGAGGGACTATTGTAAGAGCATGTTGTAAGAGACTTGTAATGGATTATTGTAAGAGCGTGTTGTAAAAAAATTCAACACATAGTAGGTAAGAAATTATCTTCCATTGGGGTTAATACAGATTTCCCATCTGTTATGGGGTAGCATGTTTTACATATATTAAGAAGATTTTGCAGCAATGCAAAATAAGCATTCTTGTGTATCAATATCACATAGTGATATATAATATATGTTAATACTTTTCTTCTGGCTAAAGTGGATGATCAATCTTGATCAGACACTATTCTTTTTATCTAGAACAGTAGCATTTATTTTAGTGTCAATGATGGAATTGATTTCATAAAAAAATTATTACTTGAGTAGAATTTTATTTTGTTGTATATAAAAATATGTCTACAAATTGGATAAATGTGTTTTTACCACAATGGGGATTCACCCTGAATCCAAGCAATGTGACAGACAGACAGACAGGCCGACAATGCAGACATTCTAATTAGCTTAGATGCACTTATTTGAGCCCCTCCCAAGAGTGGCTAATGAATGATGCACTTCTACTGCAGCTTGTAGGCAACTCTTTCACTTTGGCTGCTAAAAAGTCCACTGTGAAATCAGTAGATGGTTTAAGTTAATTGTTCCTACTTTTCCTTTCCAGTTTATTTACTGGAATTTGAGGTATATTATCTGGTGTGATGGAATTGCATCACCCTGATATAACTGCATGAGAGACTTTGGTGAAAGAAAATTACCCCAATTTGAGTGTCTCAACTTCATAACCTGCACTAGGGGCTCTTAGTTATGCAACCATGCCAGAAAGTAGGAGCCCCTGATGATTGAGATGGCACAGGTGTCTGTTGTCTATAGAGAAGCTACTCTATTTAGATAATTAGCAGCAATTCTACTTAATTATTCTCTTTACTGAATGAGTAGACTGTTTGATCTTGGGAAGTAGAGGAAGATGAAGAAATTAAAAGTGGTATAACGGCTATTTATTCTGCGCTTTTTCCTCTTGGAAAGTTATATCTATGATATGTAAAACTAGAAGTAGTTGTGGCATTGGTAAATATGATGTAGAAGTTTTAAAGTTCTTAATTGGTTTTCTTTGAACCAGATAGAAAGATCCAGATTATTCTGTTTAATAATATTTGTGAATTATAGAATTTTAAATTAGATCATACTTGGTTTCTTGGTTGCTATGTTGATAGTGATAGTTGGTAATGATGATGAACTGTTACTTAGTGGGGTTATGGTCGTTAAAGTATGGTTGAAATGCAGATTATTTATTAATGGTGTTAACAATAATTTAACAAAGTCAAGTTTTGTTCATTATCATATATCTAATCATTCTATCTGACCTCAGTACGAGATTATAAAGCTTTTAGGCATAGAGACATGAATGCCACCGGACTCGCAGAGATTGAATTTCTCGCGAACTGCTCAGTCAGTGACGTGTGGTCAATAGAGGTGGAACTATCTGACATCAGCGATTGGACAATGACCACACTCTGTCCTGTAGCATTCACACGCTGTCAATGCTAAAAATTACGGTCTGTTGATATCATAAACACCTCTGATGATGGGGCTGGACACATGGTAAAACCTTTCAGGGTGGACAAAATTGGATCAACTTTCGCAGATCATTACGGCTCAATGCACTGCCCATGACAGAGGCGTTGGGCAGGTTTCATATCTGCTGATTCGAGCAATTGATATGTGTGATTGGCAACGCCCGATTGCTTTTGCTTGTACAGTACTGCAATTTAAATGCCCCAATCTCAATATGTTGGCGGGAGAACTGGTAATTGGGGATGAATTCTGCTTCCGCTTTTTGAGGGTGAGTTCAGTGCAGGGTGGCGTTTTTGACAGGTGAAATTGTCCCATTTACCTACAGGTGTGAACATGGCACATTTTGTGCGTACCGCTCCAAAATTATTGCCTTTGTTAACTTTTCCAATTTGTCACTGAAGTATACAATGATAATGAGACATCTTCAAGAAGACTCATCCTCCGTGGTTCAGATAGCGCTGTATCAGTGGATTGGCGCTTAGATTATCTGACCCAGGCAACACCTGTTACATATCAATTGAATGTGTCTGCTGAGATTTGAGGGTCATTAACACTAAGGGTTAAAGGGATGTGGTTCAAGTGGTGGTGGTGGTGGTGCAGGATCTAGGGTTGTTTACGGGTTGTCTTTGTGGTCCTCTTGGTTTGTATGTGTCTAGGAACAAGAATGGCCAATACCTAGTATTGAGGGCTGTGTAATTCGAAACCATTGAAGGGTTTGGGTAAGGGAATAGAAGAGAAAATAAAATTCTGCCTTACATTTTGGTAGTTCAGAAAGCTATTGTTAACTCTGTTGTGCCCAGTGTCTGTGGTTGTGGGACCTGGTTGTCATACTTGCTCCTCTGAGCAATAAGGCAAGTTTACTTGAAAACAGGTTTGTGATCAACTTGTAACATTTTCCACTCAAATTTGTATTTTGGTTTATTCTTCCCTTTATAAAAAATCTGCGATGTGCCATAAACATACATTATGAGAAACATTGTGTTTAGAAATGACACTGTCAAGAACACAATTTTGTTCACACTGTAGATGTGCTATCCAGTAATGTCTTTACCTCCCTCCCTTACCCTTGATAGGATAAACGCAAGGGCACCAACCAGGGGTGCAATGTGATTTATGTTGATGAAAATACATTTGCAATTTTTTCTGTAGATTTAAGTCTTTCTGTTTTTGTCTAGAGACCAGTTGAAAGGGATTGTGAACAAGGCTGGCTTGTCTTCCGCTGGGTCCTCCTTGTGCCTCTTTAGTGGCTTGACAGAGCAAAATAAATTCTTGTGTCAAGAACATGTGTTACCCTTACATTATGAGCCTGACCCCTAACCCTGTTTGCCTCCTAGCATTGTGCCCCGGCCTGGCCTATGCATCCAGGCATAGCTACTTAATAACCCAGAGAAATCAAACATGTGTTCATGCCAACAAATACCTGCTTCCGTGGGGCTTAATGGCTCTAAATCAAGCTGCATTAATGGGGCTAGGGCTTCCAGCCCACTGCCTTCAATGAGGGATGATGGCAGGGAGAACATTTGGTTTTAATTAAGCATTCCTCTGTTGGTCTCCAGCTGTCCTGCTGTTTACAACAGCACCAGTGTGGAATTCCCTCTGATCACCGAATAATTTCCTGTTTTTCTTGTTAACAAACCATTACCACGGTAACATTTCCAAGAAATGTGGTTCCTCTTCACATCCTCAGTGCATTCTGTTCAATTTATGCATCTTGACATTTATATTCCTTGAGAAAATAGAAGGAGCATCAGACTTTTGTGGGTTGGGATTGAGGTCACCATCCAAACTCATCAAATTAATGATTGCTTAGATTAATGATGAGCAGCTGATGTTGCAAGGATTGCATCTGATCTACATCATCATCCTCACCTACATCAAAGGGTAGAGATTAAATCAACAGATTCATGACAAATTTAACTCTTCCTAGTGTTTGCCTTGCCACACTGCCAGTAGGTGAGAAATGAACTGAGTGCACCAAAGTGTCAGTTTATTAATGTGTTCTTGTCATCAGAGTAACTACCTTGGTGCGTAAATTACCATCTTAACAGGAACCCCAATGCTGCTGTTAAATTTATAGTGAAGAAAACATGACCAAAGTGAACCGGGCTCACATATTACTGTTACACATCATTGTTTATGTTAAAAATAAAATATATATTATGTTCTTGCCATAATAGCATGAAACAAATAATAATTAGTATAAGGTAAAATAGCATCTGTGAAATAGAATTTTTATCAGTGCTTTAAGTTTGACAAGTATGATTTATGTGTTTGCTTATTGTTGATACTAACTTGATAGCTACTAGATTATGCAGGATTAGTTGCTGAATCCTTCATTAATATTAAACACCAGGAGTATATGTCTGTTTGTTGAAAGACTCACTGCTAAGCAACTAATTGGAAACAAAGCTGTTGTCAATGGTACATGACTGCTGCGAAATATAATATTCAATAATGGTTACTTTATTCTCTGCTGCATCAAGGATGTCAATTTTGGTGAAATATTAATTGGAATTGTATGGGCTGATTTGATTCAAATATCATTATGACACCAACTAGAGTGGGGTCATTTATCTATGATGGCATTCAGCACATTACAGGACCATAGTGAAAGGTGGGTATGGAATACAAAGTATCAGTAGAAAGATCTATACTACAGACAAGCCAAGATAATGCCAAGACACCTCCATGACATCTGTGAGATCAGTGTCACATGGCTGTTGTTTTTATTATTAGTTTCATATTTTGTAATGCAAATTTATGCATTTGTGGTGAAACAGCACTAAACTTTGTTACTGATTTGAACATGTTTTATGCAATTTATTGATGGCACTGATATTTAGTTTTTTGTCACAAACTTCTTGCCATTATATTTTCTGCTGAATTGGAAGACATACAAACGACTTGTGCAAACTACTAAATCTTGAACCGTAGTCATATTTTAACCAGTAGCTACACTAGCTTCTAACTGTTACAGAATATTATATACCAAACACATAATTAGTGTGATGTTTATAATATTTTACCCTTGAACAATCCATCATTGTCTGCTGATACTGTCACTGATTCTGTCATTTTGTTGATTGACAAACCTCTCACATGCACGATGGCGAGCATGGATAAACATTTTCAGAACAACCAACTTTGTATTCATTAAGCTAATAGAATTGGACATTGATTAAGCCAATTTTGCATGTCATGCACCCAGATCTAATATGTCAGATACATTATACTGATTGTCACGGTGATCAAGAAGTGATTATGTGTTAAAAAAACTATGTTTATTATTAGTTGAAATCAGCTACATTGGGCTAATTACAGTGCGAGTTGCCTTGCATGATATGCCAAGTGGCGACCATCCGAAATGCATGGATGCCTCGGCTTTTATGATTGCTTTTACTATCAATTATATATTCGCTGTTGTCATCCCTGTCATCTCAGCATGCAGTTTCTCACAGGTAGTTCAACTCCTTGTCTGCTGTCTTGGTCAGTCTCTTGACCCCTGTGACAGGTCAGTTAACACATTGTTTAATAGTTGTCCTGCCTTACAGCCAGTTTGTTAGTGGCCACATGATCTTATTGTCTGTGCAGCGTGAGAGATAACATGGCATAGATTGGCAGGGTTGTTAATAAATACTTGTCAACACATTTAAATGCAAATGTTTCAATTTATTAAAATACAAATTTAAATGTATATGTCTTGGTCACATATTTATAAATGCATTGGAATTCATTAAAAAAAATTATTTGTAATATATTTGTAACCAAAAACAAAAATGTACAGAAGCACATTAATTTATTACAGTAGCAAAGTAGCATGTAGGTGTACTAACAGAAGCATTGCAATACAACTATAGACAGGAGCATGTACATGTACTAACAGAAGCATTGCAATACAAATATAGACAGTAGCATGTACATATACTAACATAAGCATTGTAATACAACTATAGACAGGAGCATGTACATGTACTAACATAATCATTGCAACACAACTATAGACAGTAGTATGTACATGTACTAACATAAGCATTGTAATACAAATGTAGACAGTAGCATGTACATGTACTAATATAAGCATTGTAATACAACTATAGACAGGAGCATGTACATGTACTAATATAAGCATTGTAATACAACTATAAACAGTAGCATGTACATGTACTAACATAAGCATTGTAATACAAATGTAGACAGTAGCATGTACATGTACTAATATAAGCATTGTAATACAACTACAAACAGGAGCATGTACTAATATAAGCATTGTAATACAACTATAGACAGGAGCATGTACATGTACTAACATAAGCATTGTAATACAACTATAGACAGTAGCATGTACATGTACTAACATAATCATTGTAACACAACTATAGACAGTAGCATGTACATGTACTAACATAAGCATTGCAACACAACTATAGACAGTAGTATGTACATGTACTAACATAATCATTGTAACACAACTATAGACAGTAGCATGTACATGCACTAACATAAGCATTGTGATACAACTATAGACAGTAGCATGTACATGTACTAACATAAACATTGTAACACAACTATAGACAGTAGCATGTACATGTACTAACATAAGCATTGTAATACAACTATAGACAGTAGCATGTACATGTACTAAAATAAGCATTGTAATACAACTACAAACAGGAGCATGTGCATGTACTAACATAAGCATTGTAATGCAACTATAGACAGGAGCAGAATCTAACAATTATAATGATCCATTTAGAGATTATCTTAAAAGGCCATTGCTGGTAGATAATTTACTATATACTAATTACTGTATACAAAATATATTAGCAGGCAAGAGACACCATTAATTAGTTTGTTCACTAAACTTGATAGGAAGCAAAGGGTGGTCTATATAATTATATAATGAAGCAGAGGGTGTATCTGGCAAACTGTATGGTTTAACATTTATTAAAATTTACTGTAATTAAATGTTTAGTTTTATATGTGTAGTAATAGTAGTATGTACATAGTTACAAACGCATAAATGCAACCATGCACGCACGCACACGCACGCACACACATGGAATGAGCTTGCCATTCAGGTGGCTACATCTCTGACGTGATTTGTTCCAAAGTGACAGGCACTGGAACTGTGTCTTAACCTATGAATGTCAGTCAGTGTAAAGTAACAGTATTTGGAGATGGCTTCCAATGTTACTTAACCATTAGCAACAGTTTTAGAAGCAGCTTCTGCAGGGATTTTATTCAGATTTACGTTGTATTGTACATACTTAAGTAATTGCTGTTACTAACGTGACGAACAATATTGTGAGATTCTTGTATTTTGCTTTCTAGAAAATCTGAAGCTGGCATAGTACTCCTATATATTATTTTCCCAATAAAAAATAATTCATTGCAACTTCAGCACTAGCTTCTTGTCACTTAATCTTGTTTTATTAGTCTCCTACATTCAGCCAAGATGTTCCATGAGATTGAGCAATCAACTGATGACATGTTGCAATTAAGATACTGCTGTGAACATTCAGCCAGGAAATTATCATCACGCAATCAAGACAGAACAACAATTATCGTTAATTACTTATGTATTATTGATATTCATATTAGAGCATTTAGGCAATCATAAGGTGAGTCCGGCATAGCAGACAGAATAAATTGACATCAGAATGTGGCTGGCTTCTTGTTCAGTTCAATTCATTCGTCATTTGGGATTTAGGATACCCAAAGAAATGTTGTATCTAATTGTCACCCTCAGAATATTAAAAAATTTTAAACTATCAAAAATGCAGAAAGATCAACTACCCATAAATATCAAATTCCCGTTATGAGGAAGTCTGGTAGTGAGATTGTAGACAGTTTCCAATTAAGTCAGCTGCTCATAAGTCCTTAAAAACCTGTTAGTAATATGCAGAGTAAGTAAACACTAGCCTTCAAGTTAAACATTGTATTGAACATCATTGTTAGGTTTTCTTTGGCTTACCATCTAGTTAGGTCATTTAAGTGTATGTATGAATCTGTATTTAAAAAGGGAATTTTAAATTAAACACATTTGATTGCATTCTGATCACAAAGTGCAGAATGGCTTTGACCATGTTTGCCTATAAGTTTGTCAAGGTTAATAATTGGAAACACTGTCTTGGAGTTAACTTGAACACTTTGTGTCTTCCCATTGAGAGAAGCCTTCAGCTTTGATGAATGATGACCACATGCCCCATACAGTGCAGCTATGACAGTTGCACCAAGCATTGATGCCTGTGCACAGATCTGTCAAAATGCAGACTTTCTGACCGGTCAAAAGAATCACAGAAACCTGCTTGTACTAGTCTTGTCCTGTCAGAAACCCACAGAGAGAAAGGTTGATTCCCTGTGAGAGCCATCTGTGGCTGAGTCCCTGTGAGGGCCATCTGTGGCTGAGTCCCTGTGAGGACCATCTGTGGCTGAGTCCCTGTGAGGGCCATCTGTGGCTGAGTCCCTGTGAGGGCCATCTGTGGCTGAGTCCCTGTGAGGGCCATCTGTGGCTGAGTCCCTGTGAGGGCCATCTGTGGCTGAGTCCCTGTGAGGGCCATCTGTGGCTGAGTCCCTGTGAGGACCATCTGTGGCTGAGTCCCTGTGAGGACCATCTGTGGCTGAGTCCCTGTGAGGGCCATCTGTGGCTGAGTCCCTGTGAGGGCCATCTGTGGCTGAGTCCCTGTGAGGACCATCTGTGGCTGAGTCCCTGTGAGGGCCATCTGTGGCTGAGTCCCTGTGAGGGACATCTGTGGCTGAGTCCCTGTGAGGGCCATCTGTGGCTGAGTCCCTGTGAGGACCATCTGTGGCTGAGTCCCTGTGAGGACCATCTGTGGCTGAGTCCCTGTGAGGGCCATCTGTGGCTGAGTCCCTGTGAGGACCATCTGTGGCTGAGTCCCTGTGAGGGCCATCTGTGGCTGATTCCCTGTGAGGGCCATCTGTGGCTGAGTTCCTGTGAGGGTCATCTGTGGCTGAGTCCCTGTGATGGCCATCTGTGGTTGAGCCCCTGTGAGGTCCATCTGTGGCTGAGTCCCTGTGAGGGCCATATGTGGCTGAGTCCCTGTATCAAATAACACATGGATGTAACTGGGCCATCTGACCAAAGTAGCCTCATGAGGGAGATCACATTTATTATTTATTGTTAAAAAAAATTTAGTGCTTGGTATAAATCAGTCTTGGATTTTTTTTTATCAGACCGTTCCATTCACTAACCAGAATAGGAATTGTTATACAAATTACCACCAGTGATAGACCTTAGAATATTTTACACAGTGTGTGCGATATACACATTTTGCCATGGGAACAGAGAGCATATGAATTTGTCAAACAATTTGCTAAGTGCATCTACTGACAAACTGGTTTATTTTGCAATGTATTACTTAAAATATGTTTGATGGGAAAAAGTATGGAAAAAATGCTGGAAGAATAATTCTTTCTGAAACACTGCCCTTGTCAAAGTATTTTGCAAAACTACTGACAATACCAATGTACATTTAAAAGTATTACCTTTTTGTTTGTCACCATTCTTTTGTAAATTATAAGGTTTTCCTGGCTATGGGTGGTCATCCCTGGCCCATGGGATGGAGGAAGGGGCTGGAGGTGGGAAGAGGGAACAGACAGGTGACATTCATGTTGGATGTCAGATGATGAGGCTAGTCATAAATGCACAAGGATTAAGAGTGATTGGCCATCCCCATGCCACACTGGTCTGTAAGTGATTGGGGGCAGGTGTGGCTGCCAAGCAGGAGCATCCAAGGTTGTCATCACTGCAGAGCAGTGGATAATGGGCTGGAGGAATGTGGGGCGTAGATGTGGCAGGATCAGCAAAGTGTCCAACAATTCTTGCTGTGTCATTGTGACTGGTCTTCACTTGACTTCTCACTCTAAGTTTTTTGTTTATGATTTATGTCCCGAAGTCATGAGACAACAACACCGTTTAGGACCAGTCACATTTAAGCAGTTGTAGGAAAATATGTCATCACAGCAATTCAGATAATTATATAAGTATCTAAGCAAACTTATTTGTACATATACATTAATCATATCATACTAATAGTAACAGCATTGGTATTTTTTAATAGTTTTAACTGTAAAATGTGGCATCTGAACACTAGATGGCAGAAGCAGTCAAACCAGGATGTTGTCATACGTGGGTGGGTTACCTCTACCAGCGGGAGGAGGGGTTAGCTGCCAAATGAAGTCTTCCATAATGGGCATTTTCTTTTACATAATAGGTGCCACATTGTCTTTGATGTGAAATGGGGTAGTGCTACTGTGGTGGGTTTTGTGCTGCAGATAAGCCTGCTTGCAATCACTGCACATATGGCAAGAGAAAATCATCCTTCCACAATCAAATTATCTGGCCTTTTATCTCATTATAAATTTAACGATATTTGATGAGAGCAGAGGACATATTGGAATTTTTAATAATGCTGACAGAATGTCAGAAGCATTTTATTAATAAAATGTCAGATTGCAAGATTAAAAAGAAAATGTGATCACTGTTCAATTCTTATTAATTATTATGCGTGATTTGTATTTTTTTAATGGTTATTTGAAAGTTATTGTACATTATCTCTGTTTTTATAAAACATTTTATTCCTTGACATAAGAAATTATTCCTTGACATAAAATCTTGAACGTGAGCTAAAGTGTATATATTTTTCAATGTGTTACCAGTATTTCAAGTGAGGTTCGATAAATTACATAATCCCTATCTATTACAATGAAACCAATCTCAGTGGAATAAAATGCAAGAAATTCTGGATACAGTGTACTGGTCATTATGGTTGAGTGTGGGGGTCTAGTGGGCAAACTATTCCAAGTCTTTGGCATGCAGCTAAACACGTGAAACTTAAGTGATTCTTGAGCTGCCACAATGACACGTACCAACACGTGTAGAGCCTCTGCTTTTTGCCACAAATATACTGAGAATATTATGATATGACAGGCCGCTGTGCAGCGATGGTTTACAGCATTATTTAGGCAGTCTCGTTTGGCCTTCTTTTCCTGTTGATGGACCAATTGGCTTAATTGTTTCTACAGATACGTGTGAGTGAGTGGTCAGGGAGGAAGGTCATTCCTCCCTGCCAGGAATACTGTAGAAGGCAGAGGAATGTAGAAGTGGATGGACGTCTATGTATCAAATTATCCCTGGTAATTGTCTTTAACTAAAGTTCACATGTTCTTCTTCATGGTTAGTTTTGTTAATAAATGGTAGAACTTAAATGGATATTTACATAGATAGGTTTGTTAATTGTGTAGTTAAATTAAAGGGTAGTGAAGCACTTCCAAGATTGGTCATCAGAGTCCAAAGGAAAATTTCCCTTTCCTTGTGATCTTTTCCTTACCCTGTGAGATCCTTCCTTTACAACTGTTGGCAATAATTTAGTCATCCCATAAGAAAATGCCCCAGCTTGAATGCTCACTCCCCCCACAGTACACTTTCTTTTTCTGGGTAATTTATGGCCAAGCAACAAATTAAAATCTTGGTTGACTAGTGCAGCTGCAGCAGCCAGTCCAACTGACAGATTCCCCGAGCAAGATGCTAGAGGATTTACATCATTGTAAGAACTCTCTGCTATTTGCCAGTGTTTATGAGGCCAGTTGTTGTAATTTCTGGGAATTTGGCGTCAGAGTGAAGCTAACATCATGGGCTGCGTATATCTGGTGGTTATTTTTCATCGTGGAACTTGATTTGCCCTTTGTGTAAGCGATGGCGCGCGTGTGTAAGCGATGGCGTGCATGTGGGAAGGACTTGCGGTGTGGAGTGTACTAGGTGCCAGCTGAGTGCAAGCCTCAACAACCTTTTTGCATGTTTTGCACTAAAGCTAAGAAAGTCATCTTAATTACGTAAGAAAGTTAAGAAAATCATTTTTAAGTTAAGAAAGTCATCATTATTATTATCATATTTTTTATTAATCATCTGTCAACTTGGGGTCACTTAGAATTGACAATGTCATATAGATCTGTTGTGTATTATTTACATTTGTTGCAATCAAAGTATTTTAATCTCACTTTCTGAAATAAAAGATATTTAAAAAACAGAGAAGTACATGTAATCTTTCAACTACAATAATTATTGATCAAAAGTAATTGCAACTATCTGAGAATAAAATCAACAAAATTAATTATGATGTCATGTGGCAGGTTCTTGACTAATTTAATCTCCATTCTGCCTAGCTATTCACATTTCTATAAACATCTTCATATCTTCCTTCCTTCAGTCTAAGCAGTAGACTCACACTCCTTTCCATTCCTCTTGGTCTTCTTCCCTGTGTTCTTCCTTCAGTTATCAGTTTCATTATTCATATCCTATGATACTGCCTATACGCAGTTTGACATAATTGAGTATCTCAGATGGGTGGGTTAAACAGAGATGATAAATTATTGGACTCTCGATAAACCAATATCTTCCTTATCCACTTGCCATCTGGAGTGTAGCTTTGGATGACAATCTTGTTCAATCTTGTAATGTCCATTTGAGTGAGTGCTGATGAAATTAACAGTAGCTATATTAGATCATTTGAGATGTAATTATGATGGTTATAATGACTATCTACATGACATTGTCATTTCATTCATTATAATTGCCCCTCTAGTCAGGTCCCCTGTCTGTCCTTGGATGTCCAAATGTTGCCGTGTTTCACAGCAATCACCTCCATTAGCCAGGAGAACACTCTGACTTGATGCACCAAAGGGCAGTCTCCTTCAGGACAAGTTACTAGGATAAATGCTGTCAAATAGCATAAGAAACAAGTTTTGTGTGAAAACTGCATGTGTGCTTGCAAGTGTTTCAGTCTGACAGGTATCTGTCTCATTTAACAGTTTGCTAGATCACTATTCAAAGTTTTTATTTATTTTGCATGTAGGCCTACTTTGAATAATAGCATGACGTAAAGTGCCACATAGCACTCACTGAATAGGGCAGTATAAAAAAATTTTGTTTTACTATTATTTTTTATTAGTCTCTAGCAATATTTATGCAAAAGTGGTGAAGCTTGTTGAGCTAGCATATTCTACCAGGACCTTTTTAGATGTGTCAAATTGTATCTTATTAATCATCCACTCACATACATTGTGATGTTATGAAGAATTCCATTTTATACAAAGATTTCCCAAAGTTTAATTGTATGCACATTTCCTTATGTTATAGAAGTGCATGTCAGTATCATACACAGCCATTTTATTTGCAGGAGTAACAGATGCAAGGCTCAGCCCATAGCTTTTTACAGCAGGTTTTATTGCCTTCGTCCCTCACTTTCTGGGTATCAAAGGAAGACACCACTTTATTCTGTATTCATATGACTGGAGGATTGATTGATGGAGAGATTGATGTATAGAGAAATAAAGATCAAATGTAGATGCTATGCTGGTTAGTGCTGAAACAAGGACGGATGTAGCACTGCTAGGGCTGCAGGAACAAGACAATAAGTTAACCAACTTCCCCCGTTGATCTACAGTAGGCGTGTCAGTACCAGCATTAAGTATTCCCCATCATTACCACATTCTTTGCGTTGATGCAAGAATTGCACAACATACTACCCCATAACCAAACTCAGATGGCTGTATATTACTGTGAGATGGGATTCGTGTTTTAGTGTGCTGCCCTGGATTTATTGGGCTGTTTTATTCTCTCCTGCCTGTGGTTCCCACTTTTGTGGTGTTGGCTTACGGTTGGCCAATTGTAATTACGTGCTTTTTCATCGCTGCTGAGGTGCGCAGCAAACTTTTGTGACTGGCGATTAAAAGTTGTTGCCGTAACGCTTCCAGAGACTTTCAACAGTGCGGTAATAAACTGGGCTGGATAAATCGCCATGCCTGTTGTTGTTAATCAGTCTGCTCTGCTTCAAAATTATTACGATTTTTCATTAAGAAACTAGCAGAAATTGCTTTTTAACAATAAAAGATGGTGATGAATCTGTCTGTTGATTTATTTTATGTGTCGGGTTATCTTACAGAGATGCCTAGATTTGTAACAATATCATCTGTTATAATTTATTATCCCACTTTGTCATCAACATAAACAAAAGTAGATAGTTTGATCATTATTTTGCTAACATAAGTGAGAAAGATAAATGAATGACTTGATGGGGGCATGCAAAACTGTCACATCAGAGCTGACTGCACATTGTCAGAAAGTTTTCTACTTGTCATCACAGCTGCATTTAATTTAGCGACAAAGATTAATCTTGCAGGTCACAGGGGTCAGTCGTGTTTAGTATTTAATGTCTCCTCTTGCTGCAGAGATTGAAATCAAATCAGCCGCAAATCTGGGCACTCTGTCCAAATATAATGGATGGTGTCTCGAAGGGATGTTCCGACCTGCAAATATGCAAGTATCTATGACGAGGGGTTGGTTGGATGTCTTGGGGATCGCTAGGGAACAGCTGTGTATGCAGAACAAGGAGCAGTCCTCATGTCTTGGTATGATACTTTGCGATAACTGATTCCTCTGTTACATAAATCTCCTCGGGCATAGGCTGTTAGTCTGTGAACTGACATTGTTTGTATAGCTTTTGTCTAGATTTACCTGTACTGATGCTGGCAGCTGGATGACACAAGTCAGTATCCTGCCAGACAACTTCTGTGGTGCAACTGCCAAACAAATGCAATCAGATTATATATATATATATATATATATATATATATATATATATATATATATATATATATATACATATATTAGTGCCCTGCGCGGGCCTAGAATTTGATCCCAAGCCCGGCCCGCAATTAGCAGTTATTAAAGTCCAGGCCCGCAATAATTTTTCAAGCCCGGCCCAGGCCTGCAAACTAGGATTTAGGCCCAGGCCCAACCCAGACCGTGAATGTTTAGCCCAGGCCCGGCCCGCAACTTTCAGGCCCAGGCTCGGCCCGACCCGACCCGCGGGCCACATATGGGTATGCCCGCGGCCCGCAAGCCCGTGGCCCGCTAAGTTTAGAGAAGATAAACTTATAATCTTATAACAAAGACGAGGATGAGTTCTAAAAATCCAGCACCACCAACTTCTTCAAACTTACGAATATCCTGAAGAAAAATAAAGAAAAACTTCTTAGTGTCATTACTATTAAATATGATAACATTTGTTATATTTGGCTTTAATGTATTGGCTTATGTTTAGGGTAGGATATTTGTTTATCTAACCCTGACTTAACTCATATGCAAGCCATAACCCCAATTTATATTGTTAATTGAATTAGTTCAACTAAGTTAACATAATTTAATATGATATTTCAATTAAATGTCACCCACTGGCACTGACACCCAGTGGCATTTCCAGCAGGTCTGCAGTCACTAGCCTGAGACAGACAGGTTCAGACATGTGAATTAGTACAAGTGTGAATGAATTAGGACTGGGGAGAAATACCAATTACCAACTGGGTTGGGTACTTGGTAGTGGGCTAGTGGCAGGTCATTCAGGTGGGCAATGTTTGGAGGGAAGACCTAGACAATAGAATGTCCACTGGTAGGGTCAAAGGGTGATAAGTTGATGGTTAATGGCTTGATTGCCTCTGCAAATATTTCTAAAGTAAACATTTGGGGCTGGCTACTTCCAGCCAAGTGATCTTATGGGGCCATTATATTCCATGCAAGGTCTCAATTTGCAACTATATAATACTAAAGAAATAATTGTAAGCATTCATTAACCGGAATTACAATTTATAATCAGTTTTTATTAAAAAATAAAGTAATAATCGGTGTTTTGTATGAATATTTTTATTATGTCCAGGCCCAGCCCAGGCCCGGCCCGGCCCGCTCACACTAGGCCCAGGCCCGGCCCAAGCCCGATGTGTTTAAAAATTTTCAGCCTGGGCCCGCAGTATGTAGGCCCAGGCCTGGCCCGCAAAAAAATAAGTAACAGTCATCCAGACTATTTGCAGTAGCACTGTTTGCAAATAGTCTGGATGTCTGTTACATAAGAAAAGTTATAAAATATTGTGTTTGGTTCCAAGATTGAACATAGCTGTGAAGGTGACGCTCACACAGGAATAAATCTAGTGCAAAGAAATCAGTGGCCTCATCTGACCAAGTAATTATAACAATAGTTGCACCAGTCATGAGATTTCACTGTAATGTCCCAACAGTCCCAGTCTGTCATGCTGTCATAGACTTGATTGATTAATTGCTATCGCAGTCATTTGATGACATTACCTGGCATAATAGTGGCAGATATATTGGAACATCACTCTATTATTAATTTATGCAAATTATGAATAAGATGTGGCTCTGAATAATAGAAGCATGCCAGGTCATTAGGTATGTCATATGTGTGCTCTTGTACCGTGCTCAATGTTTTAGGAGTAATGGCAGTAGTTTGTCCTTTGGGTGGATGGACGGACAGATGTATGGATGGGCTGGACAGCTGGACAGCTAAAGTTATGTAGCAAACAACTAGCTATCTAAGCAGATGCAGTGATTTACATAAAACCAGACAGTCATAAAACTGATGGACCATAAGATCAGTAGATCATGACTCTGGTGGACTATGACACCAATGGACCATGACACCAATGGATCAATCATGTGACTTAGAGTTGATTAGACCATGACATCAATGGACCATGACACCAGTGGACTATGACACAAGTGGACTATGACACAAGTGGACCATGTGACTGTTAGAGTTGATTAGACCATGACAAATGGACCATGACACTGGTGGACCATGACACCAGTGGACCATGTGACTGTTAGAGTTCATTAGACCATGACATTAATGGACTATGACACCAGTTGACCATGGCATCAATGGACCATGTGAGTGTCTGAAGTGCCTGAAGGAAACACTTGCTCCTGCAGATCCTTGCTTTGTAGACAAAGATGTCTGCGCGTGATTAGGATGTCTGCCTCACCGGTGGGCACTGTCGACCCTGCTGATGGTTTTTTAGAATCTGATACTTCTGAGCACCTCTCTCGACCAGTGCCTGGTGTGAGGAACAAGTCAATTGCTACACTGTGATTCACTTAGTGGTAGATTTTTTTAATCACATGAGAACTGTTTTTATAGAATCGCAGCTGCCCCGTCCCATCTGCGTCCCTACCTGGCTCCCTGGCATACTGAATACCAGTGTCATTCACAGGTAAATAATGTTATAATTCATAATGACAGATGAATATAATGGTGGCTATGTGGTATAATGTATATGTTTTTACATAAGGAAATTGGTAGACTTGCCAACTTAGCATCTGGCATACATTATATATAGCCAAGTAAAAATACTAAAAATTGAAACCAAACAGCAGTTCTCATCAAGCCACTGTCAGTTTGGTTGAACATGCAAGACACATTGAAAACAACTGGTATCCCAGGCAAAATACTGCCAGTTATTTTTCTGTAGATGCATCTGAGTGATGTAAAGACCTACCCACTTTTAAGATCCTCTTACTCAAAATAATGTAGTGACACTACATTTGTTTAGTTAACCATGATCCTACAGATTTATATAAAAAAAACATTTACCACATTTAAGGAAATTATCTTAAGACATAGCAACCATATTAAAGAAGTTTTAACATGATTCCCTAAAATGTAGTAAAACGTTGCCTAGATTTGTACAACCACAACTCAAATAATTAGTTTTCAGTGTTGCTAAATTATCTTCAACATAAATATGTGTTAGATTTTTAAATCACCCAAATTTGTAAAAAGAAATCAGTGTATGTCCCAGGATAAAGATGGTATATACACTATATAGCATGTCATTTAAGCTCATTTAAGTACTGCTTGAACAAACCAAGAAAATGGAAAATCTTTCAACATGGTTGGAGTTTCTATATGAGTGTTAGCAATACCAAAAACAAATTGGATATATATGTTCAAGGTTTCCTGCAATTCAACTAACTGTGCTGAACTGTTAATTTGAATGAACTAAAAATGGGAAGATGGCAGTGTAGTAATTGCTGTATTCACATAATAAATCTGAAGACACAAAACACTTTTCTTATGTTATGGTGGATTATCAGACTTTACATGGTAATCTTATCCATTCTAATTTAATCTTTGTTTGAATTATTTATTACCCATGGGACATATATATACATATACATACACTGTATATACCATCGTTATCCTGGGACATCAGTTGTGTTCTCCTAGGGAACTTTTTTAAAAACAAACCCTTTTAATGACCCCCAACGGAGTAACCTCAACCCATGTAGTAAGTAATAAGCATATTGTAGTTTAAGACAGGTTCTTTACACCTCCTGTTTATCCTGTGATCTATTTATAACAACAAGACAATGCAGGACGTGGAGTCTGAGTGGCATATTCAACACTTCGGCCGTGTTATATTATCGACAGTATTCACAGGAAACTAAGACCTTCCGTTGCCCGCATTTGTAGTATACCCGTTTCTCAAAATAACTTGTCTTCACCAAAGACCAATGAGCTATCATCTAATACGATGATAATGTGCCATAGGGTAATTTCAATGATGTTTTCATGTTCTGATCCTGCGATTATGTCAGACGTGATGTTATCTCTTGCTCATCAACGTTCCATCACCAGGACTCTGGTGTGACACTTCAGGCTGCATTGTTCCCTTCTGGTAGACAGCCTAAGCATGCAAAAAAACCTACTTCCACGTGTCGCGGTTGCCGCCTCATGAATTGCGCCTGCTCATGACTCGCACCATCGCACCACTGGCATGTCGTGTAAAAAAAATCGCTCAGTGAAGCTCGTCGAAATCAGCCGTGTTGGATTTGCAATGCCTTTGAAATAAAACTACGGTGACACCCATGAATGCACTTTACACTTGTATTTGTCACGTGCCCCAGCAACACTGCCCTGAAGAACAACCTGATAGCTGGTAATTTGCCTGTTTGCCAGTGATAAGCACGATTCACCAGCATGACAATAGGAATCCACCCCACTGATAAATAGCTGCGGGCAATTTACCGACTGCGCACAATGTCGCTCGACTATTTTCTACTCACAACCGGTGCACTCTCCGTTTCTGTGCGGCTTCTTTTCAGATGTTAACTAGAATGAATTGAGATTTGTTGAATGCTTTTTTGTCCTTCATGCATTGCACACGTGCATGTGCGGAATCTACAGCACTGTGTTATACAGTCATCACTGATCACGCAACAGACCCTGATGAGTCTTCCCAATTGAAATACCTGACGACACTATGCTCTATCAAGGTAGTTATTGTTTAAGCTTTAGAGGGGGTATTACAAGAATCCAGTTACATCCGGCATTGTGCAAGCATCTTGCTTTTATCATGTTTAAAACATCAACATTGTGTCGCTTAGCATTGTCATTTACACTAGACGATTGTGTTTTTTTTTTTGTGGAAACAGCTGCAATAGTCACCCTTTTCATGTATCTGTGGCATGGGTTGAATCCAGTTTCATCGAGTATTGTCACACAGGTTTGCCTTTATCATGCATGGAGCATCAGCATTGTGTGTTGAGCTATTGTAATTTATACAAGACAGCCATGGTGTTTTTCAGGAGAAAATTATCCGAGACAGTCATACCGTCTGGGAGTCTTTGGGGTGAACTGGAGAACAGATTTCAATTACGATAGCGCTGAGTTTAGCTCAAGACAAAAAGTCAGCTCAGTCGCCTCGTCTCTGTCATTCACTAATAAAACACCTGTTTCAGGATGTTACCAAGTCCTTATATTTAAGCTTATTTTTGAGGCTTCTGTTCTCTCTGCTCAATGTTGTGAATGAAGTTTTCCGGCAAGTACATTGTTCAATTGATGGCTGGGCTGAATAATTGAATAAAGTGACAGAAAAATGTCAGAAATAAATATGGAGTTTTTGGTCGTTCTAATGTTACAACCACATATAGCCTGATTAATTACAACAAGGAAGTCTACAAGTTTGAACAATTTTATATATATTATATATATATATATATTATATATATATATATATATATATATATATATATATATATATATTTGTCCCATGGCTAATAAATAATTCAAAGAAAGATTAAATTAGAATGGATAAGATTACCATGTAAAGTCTGATAATCCACCATAACATAAAAAAAAATGTGTGTCTTCAGATTTATTATGTGAATACAGCAATTACTACACTTCCATCTTCCCATTTTTAGTTCATTCAAATTAACAGTTCAGCACAGTTAGTTGAATTGCAGGAAACCTTGAACATATATATCCAATTTGTTTTTGGTATTGCTAACGCTCATAGAAACTCCAACCATGTTGAAAGATTTTCCATTTTCTTGGTTTGCTCAAGCAGTACTTAAATGAACTTAAATTACATGCTATGTTGCACTTCATTTTCCATGAGGAAGTTTTATATTTGTGGCCGATGGTCCAAAGTTAGACCACATTGAGGCATGAGAAGAAGCCTTTGATCATGGAAATGATAATTGGACCAGGAACTGAAGATGATTTGCCAAACAATCTTGTTTTCAACTTTTCTTTGCAACACCTAACACTCAATTCTACATTTCATTTTACCTACACATTAGTCATCTGTTTCAGGGATTTTATCCTAAAACATTTTGATGAGTTTAAAAAAATGCATTCCTTTGAATCATGACGAATGTCTAAGTAAAGCAAATTATCGGAAGTTCACAGTTAATTTCTGGAATTGTTTTGTTTGTTTCCAGAATGTTGGTAACAAATATAAAATCATTCTTAATTACTAGGCATGGTTAGAAATAAAATCTTGTTTTAATGAAGTAATTTTTTTAAGTAATTAAGAATGAGCGATTTAATTATAAACTTTATTTATACACTCATATCCAAAGTGAGACCCTATTCAGGAGTGTTTACATTTGATAATAAAAGACTAAAATTTAATATATAAATACCGTTGGTAGTTTAAAGTAATTAATAATGAGTGATTTTAAGTAATTAATAATGAGTGATTTAATTATAAACTTTATTTATACACTCATATCCAAAGTAAGACCCTGTTCAGGAGTGTTTACATTCGATAATAAAAGACTAAAATTTAATATATATAAATACCGTCGGTAGTTTAAATGTATACAAATTGTCAGTTGTTACATTCAACTAAGAATAATAAAATTACAATTTGATAAATAACCAGATTATTAAATATTAATGAATAAATAACTAATACACAACTAGTAGACAATTAAAATAATAAATAGTATGATAAAAGAGTAAAACTGATGTATTAAATATAAAACTATGTATTAAACGCAAGCTTAAAATAGTGAGTCTTAAGATGTGCTTTAAATGTGTCCATGCACTCAATCAGCTGCTGGTCTTCAGGCAGCAGGTTCCAGAGGGTCAGCCCCGCTCACGAGATTATGATTGGAATATGTTTTTGTTGTTGTACAATACATTTTATAAAGTAATTCACTGCTTTTAATTAGCAACTAACAGTTGCCAGAACAATGTTCATTTTCATTGTAAATTTTTTTTATGAAATAGTAAACTAAATAAGAGCTGTGTTTGAGGGAGACTGTCTGTCTTGACTCACATCTGCAGTCATTTACTTCAGTGAGTCCAGCATAATCAATTTAGAATCAGTTGTTAACATGCTTATCACCAATTAGCTACTAAGTGACTTTCTTGTTAGAAATCACATTCCGCCCTTTCCCACCCCCCTCCTTAAACCCGCCCTGTCCCACCCCACTCCTTAAACCCTCCCTCACAATGTCCACAGACCATCTGTCTGTGGAACACATTGACTTTGATCAATGATTCCCTAGTGCTTAATAGACACAACATTTTGATTTCCACTAGACACCCTTTGAGGCACAATTGAAGGGGTAATGATCACCAGGGGAGAGGGGTGTTTTCTAGCCACAGATGGGGCAGGGGATAATGGGTGTAAAGACAGGGTGGTGGAAATGAAGCTGTGAACAGGACAGGAAATTGACAGGGGAAACTAATAATGGTATTGTTGGTGACAGGATTACAGTGAAAATTTACTGTTCAAACTGCAAAATATTGTTTTATTTTGAAGTTAAAATTGGGTGTTCTCACAAAGGTTGACAAACAGATTATGTATATCAAATAAATTTATACTTAATAAATACTAATAAATAATAAATATAATGAAAAAATATGTGCATATTTATATATAAATAAATATATATAAATTATATTAAAATATATATATATATACATAAAAAATGTCTTATTTCATTCCTGGAAATGTAGTTTGCTGTTATTGTGAATGTTTTACGAATTTGATTATTTAAATGTACTGCTATGCATTTGATTGCAAGGGCAGTAAATCAAATAGTTTGATTCAGTTGGCCATTGTTGATTTTTGTTGCCAAATTGGCAAACCAGATTTACAAGTGGTATCGTCTGCTGTACTGATATGATGGGACAGGCATCCAGATGGAGTCGCATACTTCGCACACCGATTTATGGCTCGTTGATGGGGCTGCATTTCCATAATGGCTGCCTTGGATGTTCGTTGGAGGGCCTCTCATGTCAAATATAAGTGATGAAGCCCTTCCTGTCTTCATCGCATTAACTGTCTGTGTCTGCTGTCATGACGTGTCACCACCTCGACATCGATGCATTGTTATTGTGCTGCGTAATTTTTATTGGCAGCTGTTGACTTAACCAGGTGGTTGAAGAAGAGGCTGAAAAAACATCATCCACACCACCATTTCCTAGGTCTTCCCTGGGTCCTTCACGAGGTATCTAGATAGACAGAATAACTGATCACCCGGATAGCGAGATTCGTTGAAGACCAATTGCTCAAACGAGCGATAATTGTGAAGTGGATGGAGGATAATCATTGGGAAGTCTCAGTCAAAAAATTTGCAATTTACATCTGCTTTTGCTTTTGGCAGGCAACAGTTTGTGATTATTTACAACACAAGCAACTAGGAATTGTGAGGAATATTATACTATATATTTATTATATATATTGTTCTGCTGGATCTGGTTTTCAGTCCTGTTTATCAAATTATAATAATTTCGACATGATACAGAGCACATTTTCCTAAAAAAGCGTTTGGAGAACATTTCCCTAAAAAGCTCAATATGCTTGAAATTGTAATATAAATATGAATAAAATAATAAAATTTAATATAGTTATAAGATATGCGCTTCCTTTTCACTTTTCTCTACATTGTTTCTTATAGAAAATGTCATTATATATATATATATATATATATATATATATATATATATATATATATATATATATATATATATAATATTTTCTGTGAGAGACTGCTTCCAAATGACTGATTTCATCATAAAAGTAACTTTACTTGCTATAAATAGAGTTCTCCTAACAAAGATGGGTTTGATGTTTGGAAGTTGGGTTTTCCTGAGGAAATCCTTCAAATCAAAGAGCAGGTTGGTGCAAATTGGTTATTTACTAACCATATGGACCATGTCACTGTTGATTCTGGGTGGGAATCCTTTCAGGAAGTTACACACGTGTCTTAGCCCTTTCCTAAGCCAGGTGCATGTGGAGAAAAACATGTCTAGGCAGGTGGGATGTTATGGAGTCACTTTGATATGAAATCAACACCAACTTGACACAAATTGCTTGTTAGAATCGGTAATTTAGAATACACATTAAAAGATGGTTGGGTGTCACTTGTTGCTGAAATTAAAAGATGGTTGGGTGTCACTTGTTGCTAAGTGCATGGATACACAGCTGTGTTTAATTATTGCATGATTTGTTTAGTATTAAAAGACAGCTTTATCTCGTGTAATAACTGCATTTACATTTGCAAACAGGCGCTCTTCACAACACACATACAAATGGCAAATTCATGATGCAATTGATAGCCAATTCTACATAAAAAGAATATCAGATTCTGAAGGATTTTTCAAGAAATCTGTAACTATAAACTCTGACAAATGTCTTAAGACTTCTGCAGTCATAAAACATGAATTTTGCTGAGAAATAGGTGGCATAAAGTAGTTAATTAATTATTTTCTCTTACTATAAAATGATAAAATTGCCAAAACCTTAAAAATAATACAAGAGCTGTGTCAGGAACCGGTAGACACGGATATAGGGGTGGATACTATTGCAGTTAGAACACCATGAATTTTTACTGTTATCTATAGTTTAATAACACTAAATGCATATGCTGATAACATCCATGTAGAGAAAATTGCCAGATGAGTACCAATTAACAGTTGTTTAGTGCACACTAGATAAATGTAAATGTAATTTCAACCCGTCTAATTGCATTACTTCCATTGGAGATTTAATTACCTTCAAATAACATTTGTTAAAAATTTACCATTTTGTATCTGATTGACATTAACAAAATTGGTCTCAGTGCATGCATTTAATCATGTTTTCTTTTAACTAATTAAGTGCTGATTGTTAGCTGAATAGAAAAGGTGAAAACAGGCAATAATGTACAGTAACTCTGACATTTACTTTTGTCTGGAGTGGAGACCTGTCTCAAAGCTGCAGCCATCTGAAACGGTTTGAGATCACTGCTGCGTGAAAGTTGACCGACCACGGGATTATGCAAGCGTGGCAGCGTGTCATCTCATTGGCTGCTGCGTTATTAGCTGCATATTTGATTGTCAGTGTAAGTGGCCAATTTGATCCAAGTGGCCGCGCAGTCGCGTGTCCATGCCAGAGGTTGCGTGCTCATGTGCGCACATTTTAATGTCAGGTCCACTGATGTGTGATTTGACGATGTCTGGAACTGTAGTTAATAATACTAATAATAATACATTTTCCTCGGCATATGGCGCACAGCCACACCGGTGATTTGTACTGAAAGAACCTGGTTGAAATGTGAGAATTTGTCCTGCTCTTGAAAATTGTAGTGTATACGAATATGATAACCATATGTTTAGCTATGATTGTTTGGTTTATGAATATAATTTTTACATTTGCCAAAAAAGAAAATATAGTGAGTGATATTAATAATAATAATTGAATTAGTTTTATTTCTTTGACTAAATATTAAATTATTTATTATTATATTATGTACACTGTTTTATACTGATTTGGAAAATATAAGAATGAATTCAATTAAATATAAAAATGTAATCGATTGTAACGCAGTAAATTAATTTTGATGCAAAAGAATTTTCATTTTATAAACAGCTCTTTGTGGAACTTTTTCTTCATGACTTCTCACAAAAATAGTTTGTAACAAGAAGCTATGGAGATGAGGGATGCATGGTACAGGGAGGGCAGTAAGAATCATATTTATTGCTTACATTTATGATTATGATGTTTCCGCTATGGTTTGCATGGTTGTGCAAACAAAAGCTGATTCTTTAAGAAGCTACAGGTATATGTGAATTTGACAGGGAAATCTAAATTTCACAGGGAAATCTAAATTTCACATTTGCAAAATTGTTAAGTTGCAAGCTAAAACATTTAATTTGTTCAGTAAGTTTTCAAAGTTATGACATTAAGAACATTGCCAGGACCAATGTTAAAGCAAAATCTCAGAGATTGCTTTCATTATAGACTTAACAGTTTTGTTATTCCAGATGCTCGTACGGTTTCTTCATTTCCATGCTCCTGGTGCAGGTAATTGGCCCTGAGCATCACTGAAATTCCGTGCTGAAATTGTGTTGTTATAACCTGGAGAATTTATCTGATTTTGTAGTCAACCAATTTAGTGAGATACGCTGTGAAATTACTGTGTAATTCCTGTGCCGTCGCAAATAATCAGCAGCGTTGTGTGTGCAATCTGAGGGTATAACTGGCTTGCTCTTTTGGTTGCATTGTGTCCCATTGCAATTATCGAAACAGAAGGATGGTGTCTTGATTAATGATGTCCCATGTAAATTTTCATCACACAGCTATGTTATTTCAATGACAGCTTCTGTAAATATTGTTGATTGGTTGTCTGGCTTTATTGAGCCCATATTAAGACACATGGAAATGATCAGTCATGTTGAATTTTATCCCATATAAAATTGCTTCTGTTAATTGTTGCCATCCTATTATGAGCTTAAATACAAATAACTTGTGTTGTAAGTAACATTTTTCATAAGCCTTTACTAAGGTTCTGATTGTTTTCAGATTAACTAAAATAAAGTCAGAGTGAAAATTCATTAAAATATTCACAGTTGTAAGTAAAAATTAATATAAAAAGTCACAGAAATCAAGTACAGTAAAAACAATTCAGAAGTAATTAATGTCTGCTTGATTGATTTATTTATTCGATATAAAAATGTGCATACAAAAATGTACATTAAAATATAAGGATGACACAAGAAAGTGGAATTACTTATTTCCATTGTGGTCCTTAGATATTACATACAAACATGACACCATGACACATACATACATACATAGATTATGGCAGAAATAACGACTAAAGTAAAATATATTCTCTCTGGCTTTTTTTGGTGACTTTATGTTTGTTTTTTTGGTGACTTTATGTAAGTTTTTTTGGTGACTTTATTTCCTACATCCATTCTTGAGAACTCTCTCTGGCTGTCCTGGTTATTGTGCTGATGTGAGGTGTCCTGGCTGTTGTGCTGGTGTGATGTGTCCTGGTTGTTGTGCTGGTGTGAGTTGTCCTGGCTGTTGTGCTGGTGTGAGGTGTCCTGGTTATTGTGCTGATGTGAGGTGTCCTGGTTGTTGTGGTGATGTGAGGTGTCCTGGTTGTTGTGCTGGTGTGAGGTGTCCTAGTTGTTGTGCTGATGTGAGCTGTTCTGGTTGTTGTGCTGGTGTGAGGTGTCCTTTCATACAGCAGGTGACACCTGCAGGAATGACAGCACTTCACTAGCTATTACCTGCACAATTAACTCTAGTGGTGAAGTCATCACATAGATAGTTGTCCTGTGGTTTGGCTGTGAGCCTGGCTGGGCTTGGCCATCCATGGTGGGCTTGGGGTGGGCTACTGGTGCATTATGGGTGGGTTAAAACTGCCAAGATGTTGAAATGATCAGTATGGAAACTAAATACACTGACTGAACTGTTTTAGATGTTGATTATTTACATTTGTTATATTTTTTGTACTAGTTTGTTTTGGTAGTTGGTCTTTTACTGAAACATTGGTACAGATGTAAAGTTGAACCACCGTAATTGTGTGTAAGTGTTGAAATGTGGTTTAGTTTTATTTGGAAATTACTGTCACTGTTCTAATTTTAGTTGTATTACAAAAAACCATCGCTATATGGAGAGCTAACAAATTAATATTGTAGATTATGTAGACACCATTTTGGCTCTGAAAAAGAATGCAATATAATATCATTATATTATAAAAATAAAGATGATTTGTTTATCAAAATATGTGATTGTAGATGGTGGTCATATCATAGATTTAGAACTGTCAGTTCAGAGCATCTATAGATGTCAGTTGCGACTGTGCTTATTAATAATGGCAATAGTGTATTTCAGCTGGTCTGAGACATCACTTTGACCACAAGCCTCTGTTGTCCTCTGGGATTTCCACAACACATCAGTTATATACAAGATATAAATTCTGGAAACTATTCATTTTGTTAATGGGTTTGGTTTCTTCCTGCCGCCGTACATGATGAGGCAATAAATTATGCCCAGGCAAAGGCTCATGTCTGTCTTGGTGGACTAAGGTTATCATTTAACCTTGGTGATGTTTGACCTCTCATTAGGAACATGCAAATAGATGTGGTAATGGGGAACTGATTGGCTGCATGTCTATTACCCCATTCAAACTAGCAGTTTTCATTCAGAATGAAACCAGTTTCTCTCCCATTGAGCATTCACACTGGCAAAATCAAAACCGGATCAACGATTTAAACCCGTTTAAACTAATCCACCTCCTTGAGGTGGTTTCGAACCAGTTTAATTTTACTCCGGTTCAAAACGTAGTGTGAACGCAAAGGGCATTAGCGCCAAGTCGCATTAAATGTGACCTGATTAATATGATATGGTGTCACTGCTGTCTTCGACTGCATTGTGGGATTACGCACAATGGCTGTTTTCGTTACAAAAGCGTGCATTGACAAACAAAATATAAAACAATCTACAAATCTCAGTTGAATGTGGAGGTTGTGATGAAAACAGCTTCATTCTTTGCAAATGATCATTACGATGGCAGCGACAATGATGCAGTGCAATTCACGCAACTGATGACTTTTAGCGAGATATAAACACCTACAACACGGGCTACTTGACAATGTTGCCGTTGGCTAGTTAATTTCTTTAGTCAATTGTATAATTTTATTGCATGCCATGTGCGTATATTTATGCAATTTGTTACTTGCATTTATTGTATATATATATATATATATATATATATAATATATATATATATATATATATATATATATATACATATATATATATATGTATATAAGCATTTGGCTTAATTTTTTTTAGACTTGTAAGCTTGTGTGCAGAGTAGTTTATGTTAGATCAGTATTCCCCGTCTGAGCGGTGCAGACCCAGACACAGTTGAAGGAGTGTTAGTTGAGCCACTTGGTTGAGCCGCCCACGTTTCCAAGGAAGTTACAGCGACAATTACGTGGTACCACCCAGTGATTGAGCATGTTATTAGAACACGATTCATTATATATATATATATATCGTCTTTGGCATGAAATAAACATACATATATATATACATATATATATATATATATATATATATATATATATATATATATATATATATATATATATATATATATAATACATTACTTGTTTGATGTGCTCATCCATTTTAAATTATTGGCCCTGCACCCTCTGCAACAGTTGATATTCTCCCTGGGGTCATTAAATGAAACACATTAGTTGGTTCAAGCAGTGGTAGTGTGAATGCCAAGGGGTGCTGAACCAGTTTCCTTAATGCGCATTTGAGCCAGATCAAATAAACTAGCTCAAAACCAGTTCGTAGTTTGAACGGGGAATATGAGAAGTCGGTGGTGTGAATAAAAAATTAAGGATACAAGTTTTTCACCAAACCTTACCACATTTACATTGAACTTCATCCACTAGTGACATAATTACTTATATTGTAGCCATTCCATACACATATTGCCAATTTACACAGAATGTAAAACAAATAATGAGTAAATCTTGAAGATAAAAATTTATAACTAAGTAATTTCATGTACATTGTATTTTTACTAAGTTAATTATTAACAACCAACATGAATGATTGAATTTGATAAATTCTAAAAAGTTTTGCAATAATACAACATAAGACATCAAACAATTATATATGTTTATGCAATTGGCATGTTAAATTTATTGGTATACAAACAATTGTACTTTGTTTCCCCACAATTGTACTTCATAATTTAACATATTTAATCATTTAGATTTATGTATGTATTAAAATTATCTCTAAAATTAATATTTATGCATTTATTTTGTGGAACATGTCTCTCCAGAACCTTGATTCTGTGGCATTTGGTTGCCCCACCAGATAATTGCTTGCAAGGATTTTATTAATGCAGCACAAGTGTTTGAGTTGGACCACCCGACCAAGACATCCGTGGGAAGTCAGGGAAGAGGCATCCAAAGACCTATGTTAAATACTCAACCATATAAATTTATGCTGGGAGTGTGTCTGCCCACTGAGACTTGAAAGGAGCTCGGTGACATATTGGTGATGTACTGACATACTCCTGCTCTATTGCCAACATGAGAATCTTTGAGCCCTGTCTCACTGCAGGAACTAAGGATAAAATGGGTGGAATTAATGGGTTGTGGTTGGATGGGACATTCCTTTACAAATGTGGCAATGTATTAGGGAGATCCTGGGTCACTATGGAGTTGGGGGCATTCACTGGTAGTTAGACAATGGTGTCTTCCCTGAATGTCAGGAGCTGCAGTTTGACGCAGATTAGATATGTGGAGTGTAGATAAGTTATTCACCATACTGTCTGCATTATGTGGAATAATTTTTTTTATCAATTGTGGTGGCTTATGTAGGTGTCCTTTCCTTTAGAGGTACATAGTCTGGTCGTTGTTATTGTGAAATCATGTTTTATGGTATAAACTACAGAGGTTTAACTCTATTTTAACATCTTGGCTGCCCAAATGTGTTTGAATTAACCACAATTTATAAATATAATTTGACCATTATCTATTTACTAATATCAACCTTGTTGTTCAACTTGCAATGTAAACATGATATTCGGGTCGAAACATTCAAATTAGTCAAATAACAGTCAAATTTCAATTATGGGTTAATTAAAACACATGTGAGCAGTCAAGACGCTAGAACAGACGTAGTTTACACTATGTAACATGATTTTACCATAAAAAATTACCATAAAAACCATTGATCAGACTATGTACCTTTATGGTTTGTCTCTCTCCCTCCACTTCCCTCCCATTCCATCCTTCTTTTTCCCACCTCCCACTATTCTATCCCCACCACCTATTCTCCTGTCATGCCCTGTCGTCCCCTAATTGTGTCTCATTCTCTCTGCATACTCTCCCTTAATCCCCCTTCACTACCTCTGTCCCACCCCATGCCCAGGGGGCTGTCCACTGCCTGTAGTAGTAGTTGTTGATTGTCACTGCAGCAGTTGGTTGCTATGAAGACATTTGGTGACAGTTGGGTGGTGACCCTATGACATTGTAATGACCCACGCACTGACATCACTGATGGGGGATCACTTGACAGCTTCACCATGAGTGGCAGCCACCAGGACTGTTGGGGCTATTAGCCTAGTGAGATTTCAACATAAGGAGCAATTCTCCATTTATCCAGCAGTGAGTAAGTGTCCAAGCCCCTGTAACCCCACCCTGGGGCAGGGGGTCAAGCACCCTGGGTCAAATGCAAAGTGGCCTTTCCATCATTAATGTCTGTCCTTTTCTTTGGACTTCCTTTTCAAAGTCCTTGTTCAAGATTGATGTCATCTTTCCCTCTCCTGTTCTTGTCTTCTGTCTTCTTTCTATTTCCATGGTATCAACCTCCCTCTCTCTGCCTTTGATTGATCTTCTCTTTCTCCCTCTTTGCCTCCATTTCCTCCTACCTCTTTCTCTGTCTCTCCTTCCTCTCTGTGAACCCCCATCCGTTTGTACTCCAATGTCCTACCACAGTCTCTTCCCTTCCCCATAGAACAGAACAAACATTGAGCAAGATAAAAGCCTGTGATATCTTAAAAGGTATTTGATCTGAGTTTCAAAAGAAGATTATTTAGATAAATTAAAACAATGTTGTCTCATAAGACATTGTTGTTTGTGTCCACTTTCCCTGGGATGAGACTAGTTTCCCTGGCATGTGACCAGTTTCTCTGGCATGTGACCAGTTTCCCTGGCATGTGACCAGTTTCCCTGGCATGTGACCAGTTTCCCTGGCATGTGACCACTTTCCCTGGCATGAGACCAGTTTCCCTGACTTGCATGTTCTGAAGAAGATACCAGCCTTTCAGAGGACAGTGCCATGGACCACGTTGGACTGCCTTGGACAAGTAGTCATTCCTAGAGCTGAGTGAACTGTCAAGCAGTAATTACTGTCACAAGTTACCCAGGCTAGTAATGACTAGCCTGGTTGACCTGCTTGGGAGACCATTGCCCATGGGACAAAAAGTTAAGTGAGCTTTGGGTGACCATCACATCATTTAGTGAGTGTTGGTGACCTACAGATCATTTAGTGAGTGTTGGGTGACCATCAGATCATTTAGTGAGTGTTGGGTGACCATGGGTCATTCAGTGAGTGTCAGATGACCATCAGATCATGCAGTGAGTGTTGGGTGACCATCAGATCATTTAGTGAGTGTTGGGTGACCATCAGATCATTTAGTGAGTGTTGGGTGACCATCAGATCATTTAGTGAGCGTTGGATGACCATCAGATCATGCAGTGAGTGTTGGGTGACCATCAGATCATGCAGTGAGTGTTGGGTGACCATCAGGTCATTTAGTGAGTGTTAGGTGACCATCAGATCATTTAGTGAGTGTTGGGTGACCATCCGATCATTCAGTTAGTGTTTAGTGACCATCAGATCATTCAGTGAGTGTTGAGTGACCATCAGATCATTTAGTGAGTGTTGGGTGACCATCAGTTCGTGAAGTGAGCATTGGTTGACCATCAGATCATTTAGTGAGTGTTGGCTGACCATTCATTCAGTGAGTGTCGGATGACCATCAGATCATGCAGTGAGTGTTGGGTGACCATCAGATCATTTAGTGAGCATTGGATGACCATCAGATCATGCAGTGAGTGTTTGGTGACCATCAGGTCATTTAGTGAGTGTTAGGTGACCATCAGTTCGTGAAGTGAGCATTGGTAACATCAGATCACTTAGTGAACATCAGAATATTTGTATGAACATTAGTGACATCAGATCACTTAGTGAACACCAGATCATTTGTATGAACATTGGTGAAAATTTAATGATACATTTTGTGTTGGTCAAACTATGGGTCAATCTGCATTAAACAACTGATAGTAAAAGTTAAAAGTCATAAAACCATATTTGTTCACCATCACAACACAAAGTAATCACATTTACCCACTGTTTGAAAGTTAGATGGTCTGGCAGACCGTTGACTAGTGGCCGTGTGTGTGTGTGCGTGTGGGTGCGCGCGCATGCGTGTGTTTGGTCTATTTGCACAAACAATTAAAACAATATATTAAATGTTCACATTTTATTAATTTGGTGAAGCATTGCAACCAGTTGTGTTCAGATATAATTTCAGACTTGCAAATCATCACTGTAGATAGTCGAAATCAAGACAAAGCTTTCGGATTTGTTTGCAATTTTTTTCAACACTCCTTTCTGATCTCGTTAATCTGAGTCGACTGTTGAATTCTCCAATTGCCAGAAGTTGTCAATAAATAAACTTTAATGTCATTTTCCATAGGGGAATGCTGCCGAAGCACAGCTGCAGGCAGGCCGACAAGGTGTCAAGTAATTTTGCAATGGTGTGATGCACCGAAATTGCTCAGATGCATTGAGGGGCATAGGGGCAGTGTCCCGACACTATTCTGTCATTCGTCTTTATTGATTGGCCAATTGTGTCCACTGATGTGGTCCCGCCAGCGCAGACCCAGTGTGATTAGGACCCGGTCTTGCACCTCCATCGCCCGTGGTTCGGTCTGTCGCACCTTCGATGTCTGAGGCTCGGGCGGTCGCCAGGAATTTCGTGTGAATCACCACACGTTTCTAATTGAATTGTCCACAATGATGTCTCAGTAATGACTGATTGAAAAGCACAGACAGTTGAGGTTAATAGGCTTTGTGATAGATGGATGTCAAAGAGACTCTTGCATAACTTATTCTCTCGCTCAGTTCTCTGGCGTGTCTTGTTTGCCTTTAAGATGTATGGTTTTGGTGATACATAGATGTGTATGGAGAAAATGTCAAAGCTTTTTTGGTGTAAATATGCAAGATTTCTAATATGGTTTTCCATAAAACTAAATCACAGGATAAGTTTATGCTGCTTGATTCAATGTTAGTTAAAGATCATTGTTTTTCATCAATCCTACCCCAACTTAAACAGTGACACTGACTTCCAGTATATCTCTAATCAAATGAAAACTGTCCATGTTGACATATCATGCTCTGCCTAGCCTGTCTGGCTAGTCTCCTATGCCTTTCAAATACACACTGGCAGCAACTCTCTGACAACTTTTGTTTTAGAAAACTTAGCTTAACCTGGGCGAGCACACTTTCTTTGTAGCAGCACCAAAAATCTCTGGAACAATCTGCACTTTAAAATAATCTGAAACTATTGCTACCTTCCACAAAAAAGCTGAAGACATTGCATTTGCACCCTAAGTCCTTGGTGGCTCCTCGCTCTGATGATGACTTAAGCACCCTGTTCGTGATATTAAGCTTATCAATTCTGGTATGTTGCACCTATGAGCTATGGAGTTCCTGAGGATTTAATAGAAGTTTTATTAATATTATTATGTCAACAACTGGAAAATTTTATTTAAAATATATCATAAACTGCAAATTCTATGGAAACCTTCCTTTGTTAACCGAGTCTCCTACATTAATGATATTGTAATTAAAATATTTAAGAAGTGATTTGGTAAAAATAACTTGTTAAACAAACTTTTACTATTATATGAGGCAGCACACAAAAATTGTCACCAGTACAACATTAAATCATAGTAAATAACAAGGTTATCCGATAATTTATTTTTAGCATATTGTTGTATTCTGATTATTTTGTAAGGTAGCACTGTTGGATGGATGCCTTGATAACCTAAAATATCTTGTTTATTTCACCACTGCGGATGATATTACATTCTCAGAATCAGAATATTGGGACAAACTGAGGGAAGGGTAAACAAAATCACCCTCCATTATGCTTCAGAAGTGCAGTAGTTAAGACAGATTGCCCCACAAGGGTGCAATATAATCTTGCTCATAACCCTATCATCCTCTGATGTGTACATTTGATGTGAGGCAGAATCTGGTAAATATTTATATAAAAATGTCATCATCCGAGCTTCCTGTATTCTGGCAGAGTAGGGCTACTGTCAGCTTCTGAATCACTTTTACAATTTCTCGTTCATCTGCCGGCAAACCATCTGCCAAATGGGTTAGATAAATTCAAGCTATCAAAATATCACTACTTTCAAAATTATGAAGTTAAGAGTTATAACTGAAATAAATATAGCAAGGAGTAATTTTAATAGTATAAGCATTATGGTGAAATGAGTCCTAGATCAACAGGATGTTTGATGTGATAATCAGTACAAGTGACAAGAATGCAGGCATGATATTCAGCTTTTGATATTGGTGTTCCATCAAACTGTTCCATCATGACTTTTTCTCTAGTTGACTATACTGGGGTGTGGAAGTGCCAGCCGTTCTCCATGTTGATGATATTGATGTTGTTACGCTTATTTAGTTTGTCTAGCATATAAAGAGTTGATATTATTTGACTTGTGCTTCACTCATTCCCGAAGTAAGAATTATGATTTTAATGGACAACTGGTTGCTATGGCAATGCAAAGTTAATTTCCTGGAGATGTCGGGGTGGAGATGCCAGTGTGTTGGACCATTATAGTGATAATGTTAGCTGCTTCGAGATGATATTCCTCAACAGATGTGTTGCTGAATGATAGAAGAGGCAGGTAATATCACTGCAGCATGCAACAAAAATGGCAGTAATAATTGTCTTATTTTGTTGGAGATCTGCTGAACGCTCAGAAGGATCACATCTTTTCATATCATTCCAGGAGGATCTCTGGTTTATGGTGTTATCATTTATTTGATCCTAATGAAATCAGAAAAGAGGAATGTTTAGTTCCTGGTTACACTGGAATCATTATAGTGATCACAAGATTGTTGGTCGCTCATGATGCAATGCATTGTAGTGTTTTTATTGAGAATGAATAAAGATAGCACCTCTTTCATCATTTGCAGTGAATTACTTCAGCCAGAAATTGGCTCAGCAGGTGTGAAAAGACATTCGTAATATTAATAACCAAACAGCATGTGTAGCATTTTTTCCATCGCCACAGCAGTTCCCTAGCACGAATTTATTCGCTTAATTTTCGTGGTTGTTTTTGTTGTATCTCTTTTGAGCGTAGCATCTTTTCTACTGTGTATAGTTAAAATAGTTACTACCTTTTGTGTGTATTTTCTAATCCATTGTATTTGTATAAAAAGTACATAAATAACTGACCTTTTTGTACTGTCTTCGAGTTGCGTTAGTACAGCAAAGTGTCACGAAATGTAGCAACCAGTGGTAAATAAAATATTCTGACATTACAGTGTGTTTACTAATGTAACATCAACTGATCCTGATGTATGAACTTGAAGAAACATTGTTACGCTAATGCCACACTTGTATGGCCTAACAATTATTATAAACAAAGTGGTAGATTGCATATTCAGCCTGATATTGCTCCACTTGCTTGTCCTAGTGCATGGCTTGTCAGGATAGCACTGACCAGACCATACCCCTACCCATAATACACAACCCCAGCCTTATCGATAATTTAGGAATAACAGCTAAATAAGCAGATGTGCAGCATGGTGAATTATTGTGCGCGTATCTTTGAAATTATGTTGAAGAAACATGACAGAATTTCTGGGTTATGCTGCATTGGGGCGTTATACATTTTCCGGTGATTCCCACGTTTTTCATTTCCCACATACCCTGAGATTTGACCTTTCCTGCTCATGTGTCCCCAGATAAATCAGAAGCTTTGGGATTGTGAAGGTTTAGGGGTAATGTGGGAAAGGCAAATGGAGAAACTAATAGTTGTTCGGTGACAGTGTGGTGTGGCCTGCTGTGATGGCAGTGAGCAAAGGGAATGTCTTCAGGGAGACTCTGTATGGGAGGAAGAACCCTCATGAGGAAGGGGGTATTAGTAATATCCTTAGCCTTAAATGATAAAATCCAGTGAATTCTGAGGTTTTTCTGTATTTGTGGAGCTGTTCTGTATGTTCTGCATAAAGCATGACTGTCTGGAACCTGCATTCTGCATGAACAAATACTGTTTTCATTATACAGGTGTAGAAGTAAACTTATGTATGCCAAAACTTAAAACATTTATGAAAACGTACAATTTTAAATGCAAAGATAATTTATTCATTACTGTTCACTGATAGTGCCAATGTAGCTGAATACTGCGAGTCAACAAATTACTGCAAATATTTTAAAAACAATGTTTTGTTAGAGTTGTTTTGTTTTCAACATTGTTGTTAAACAAAGCACTTGCCTGGGAGAGCAGGCATCCCTGTAAATTCAGGGAAACTGTCACAAGTCCCAAAAGACTTTTGACAATGCTGGGAATGCCTTAGGTATGTGGCTTGTAGTATGTTGAATCTAGGATCTATAGCTGTCTGGAGATATTAATTAGAAAAACTTGGGGAAAATAACCATCAGAAGATGTAGGCATCCTAAATGTTTGTCTGGACGGTTAACTGTCATCCCACTCCCCCTAGTTATGTTTCACACTTGAGAAGGGGACATTTAGCAGGGAAACTGGAGGGTGGGCATGTATGACTGGTGCATTCTGTGGTAGCTATGTCTAATGTTTCATCCATTTTATGGAAAAGGTAAACAAGGCATATTGATAGTTCCATTATATTTTGCAGACTATTTGTCCATGAAATCAACCTTATTGTAATTTTTTTATATATTACAGAACTAATCTGTTTATATTACAAAAAGGAAAGTAGGTTTTCGTATGGTAGAGTTTCATTTAAGTTCTTTACAAATCTCTTATTACTCCAGTCCGCAGATCTGTCTGACAAAAGTATTTTATTTGTTCTTTGTCTCAATGTTCTATTTTGAGCCCAAAATAAAATGTGTTGTTCTTTTAAAGTGTATTCTACGTCTGGCTTAACAAGCAATTGTTTATTTTTCTTTAAAGTTTATGCATGAATATTAATGACTCAGAGATGTTTTACAAAATTGTTATTTCATCATTAAAACGAGTCCATGTTTATGTTGGTTCAGCTGGCCATTTCTGAATTAGCAGTGAAAAGAAACAAGCTATAACGAGGCAGGGTGGTTACGTGTTGGGGTGTATAGCTTAGAAAAGTGCTACTTGATATAAAAATTAAATATGACATGAAAGGAACCCATTAAAACCTGATGGCTTTCAAAGTTTCTGAGGCACCAGATGTTCTCCACAGACTCCTCCAGAGCATGATGGGACAACTGGTATCCTTCAGGGAAGATAAAAGCTGCCACCTTTGGGTGCCTTCCCATACAACCCAGGGTGCCATCCTGGGCTTGTCTCTGTCTATAGAATCACTTCTATCTCCCCATCAGCATTAAATGCTCCTGACAGGGAAATGAAGGTACTGTTACCACTGGGATAAACAGATATTGTTAGATGAGCTCAATCAGCAGCACCAGCTCTCATCATTGGCCAGATATCTATACTCATTTGCAATAGTACATGTTGCTCATTATACATTAAGTAAATGTGTTTGTAGATTTATGTTAATTGTTATTAATTTATATTATTTGTATTCGCCTTGTATTGAAACATAACTTTTTTTATTGTTATATAAATTTTACATTTTATTGACTCATTATTTTGTCATATTTTGTATTCTGCTTCACACTATCTTGATGATAATTCTCCTGTCAAAATGATATAATATTTATAAATATGTTACGTAGGTTTTGTATGAGTTATCACATATTTATAGCTATGATATTTTGTCTGTGATATGCTCCAGCCAAATTTTTTATTTACTCAAAATAAATCAAACATGCACACTGCATGTTGATATCGGAATAAACAGGTCTGTGGGGGGAGGAGGGGGGTGCTTTTAGTGGTCCTATGGACTGGATATCGTGCTATGTAAGAATGTACCTGAACATTTTTTACATAAAATACATACTGTAGGGAAAAGAAGTAGGCATAATACAACAATCGAAGAGGAAGTAAATTAGTAATAGAGGCGTATATAATGATGATATTGAATATTCTATCTGATTTTAGATAATATCATATCACCATGTAGGGGTTTAGCTTTAATGGATTTCTATCTGGGCCTGTGTATAATCATAGTCAAGGATACCTCTTTAACTTGCAAAATGATATCTGTTGAGCGACCAATGCTTTGAAATGGCTGAAGAAATTCACTGGCATGTTGAATGAGTTAGGTGTTGAATGAAAAACTGTCATTCTGAAAAGGAGTTTAGCCACTGCTATGGCTAACCACTTTACTGTGATTTCTGTTCTACTTCAAGGGTATCTAATTTTATATATAGGGGCAAATGTGGAAGAACCAATGGTTGATGCTGGGCAGAAGGGAACACTTAAGGGAGATTAGCCCCCAGCCTCATAATGATCTAGTAAGCATACTTGTCTGGGAACCCTACTGGGCTGCACTGACCCCATGAAAGGCAGGGTTGGGTAATCAAGAGTACTCATTGGAAGGCATTAGCCAGATAAGGACAGGGGAATTTATTAGCTCAAGGGGATTTCTAGACACTGGAGAGGGTAAATAATTTTAATAAGTGATGAATGAAAGTGATAAGACAGTTTATATGAGAATTTCCAGTCAGATCAAATACTCTTTGAAATGCATTTTGTGTGGGTGATTTATCCATGATTATGATTTAAAGTAGTTTTGTTTTGAATTAAAGTGACAGAGAACATCACTCACAGATAACACAAGCACTTTCATTGCTTATCAGATTCACTTTCCTTTTATAAATTAATATAATTTAAAAAAAATAATATTTCAAAAACATTTGTTAATACAATATCACAAGGTGAAAACACATGCAAGTCAAATGAAAGGCAATTTCTTAATGATATATATATATATATATATATATATATATATATATATATAAATACATAAATATATTTATTAAAAAATTTGTAAATATATTTATGACAAATTTTAAAAAGATATCTTTGAGTTGTTAATAAAATGTTAGGTACATAAGCATTTTGTATGAAAACCTCTTTCTACTCAACAACAGTTTTACAGAAGGGAAGTTGTAGTTGATATTTAATGTAAGTCAAACCTTAATCATATAAGAGAGTTCTCAAGGGTCCAGAGAACTCATGAAATGTTGTAGTGGTTGCCAATGAAGAAGTCGAGCGTGATCCAGTCTCATACAGGGAGTCATTGTCTGAGACCTTTCTCAGTCTAACAAGGACCAGTAAACAACTGTATGGCTTCAACCCTGGTGGCCTGTTTAAAGTGTTTCAGTGCACTAATATTTTATCCGACACACCGCAGGAAAGCATGCAATCAGGAACACGACTGAGATGTCTATTTTGTCAGCTAGATATCGATAAAAGTCTTCTGATCAGCTGACACTCTTATAACTTAATATATTGCCCAAGATTTGTCAAATCACTGATACCCTCGCTCAAGTTGGCTGGCCAAGATTTACCAACATCGGATAAAGCGAAGAGGATGTGGTTGTCGTGGCGATAGGTGATGAGGAGCTGGTGATGATGGCCTTGTATTGTTTCGCTTGCTCGGTGCTGCTGATTACTTACGTGTACCTACTATGTTTCTTTTGGTTATGGCAAATTTCTGGCTTGTTTCGTGTATCAGTTGATGCCTGTTCTGAACATGGGGAGGGGGGGCATCTTGAGAAACATGGTTGAGGTGAAGAACATGATTTGTCCACAGGTTTCTATTGCTTATTTTCAGTATATAATAGAAAAGTATAACAATTAAGTATGGTAAATCACACAGTTGATCACACAATTAACAGTGTAAGTCATTCATGATTCTTACAGTCACTTGCACCTTTGTATGTGATTAAAAAAAATATTTATATATGTATATATATACTAACCCTAGACTCTGGTGAAAGCACCAGAACTGTAGCCCTTAGTTTGAAAAGTATCTAGTATTACACTTCACTTTCTTATGCCATGTCAATATTAATTATTTATATATACATATTTTTGATGTTATATTTTATTAATGTACATTTAATTTTTCAAATTTTAACATTAATTAATTAATTATGTAAGTCGCTTTGAGCTTTTTAAGGATGTGCTATTGAATAATTATATATTATTATAATTGTAGTAAGAACTCATAAAGTTACCCTTTTAGTTCTGTTGTGATTTCTTGCCATCTACATTCCAAAACAAAAACAACATTAGTGTTGATGTTTTTTTTATTAAGCAATAGTTATAGGTATATATTAATGTAGTAATAATATTTCACATTTGAACTCAATAAAATAAAATTGTTGCCACCTAGTTATGAGAAGATCCCTTGTCTAACGAACCAGGCCTGTATCTAAAGTGGAAACACTGGTTGTGAGACTGTAATCATCTGTAATGATGGGCTAGCATATCAAATGATAATTTCAGCCCATTTACAATGAACTGAAGAAGAGATTGCCAGAGTCTGTTATTAAGCAAATCCAAGATCTATCTTTGCTCCTGAATAAGACTACATGACTGTGTCTGCTAGCTTCCCCTTATCCCATGGGATCAGTTGGGAAGGAACCACTATCCCAGCAGGAGCAATGTCTTCCTCTGAAAGATCACCTGAGCTATTAACAGCTACTGCACTGGTGCCATATGGTGTCTATATCATGCACTATGTTGTTTCATGTAAAATATATTAATCAGTTACATCATTAATAACTCCAATTTGAGTTCCACACAACTGTTCATTGTGTTTTACTCAAACAAAACAAATTGTTACAATGTTTTAATGTTGTTGTAAAATTATCCACTTTGTCACATACAATTAATTCTAAAACATCTATGAATTATGTGTGATGATAAAATGATGTGCATCACTTTCCTGTGACAATTCTTGTTTATCACCCTTGTCTGAATGTGGAACGTGTAAACATTTCACCCTCTCTGGGAGGAACCTCATTGTGTGACAAGATCAGCCCCTTGGGGTGATTTAATCACATACATAGTATAGGAAGAATTGAAGGAAACTGATCCGGAGATAAAAATCAGCCTGCTGTTGAGGAAATTCATGTGAATGGCCGATAAACACATTGGATATGGCGAAGTGTCACAATGGCTGATTCCTACCTGCGAGCCGCTTGTCTTGCTGCCAGCAAATTATACATGGTCTGAGGGCAAAGTTGGGAAATAGAAATGATTGTGAGTTGTCAGTGAATGACTGAGTGATGTCGCCTGTCACGCAACATACGCTCATTTTCATCAGATTTTCATAAGGAATCTGTGGACTAAGTCTGTGTGGATTGTGTGGTTTTATGGCGATATGGTGAATGCATAGATTGATCACCAGACCATTCTTGCAGCAGTGTGTTTGGACAACGAAATTTTGCGTAATTTTTTTCTGTGAATTGTGAATATTTATCAGTTTGGTATGAAAGATCAACTAATGGGAAACAAATTATATTGCATTTAGTACACCATTATTATATTACATAACATGTTGAGATTTTTTATTGGAGTTACACCCATAGACATGGAGGATTCTTACTATGTCATTCGTTTTTACTTTGAATTAAATAGTTCCAGTAAACAATTTGTGGTTTTAATCAATTAGATAATAATTTTCAATTACAAATGTCTCTTCAGTGAGACTGGGCCTTGCTTCTGAGTTTCGTATATTTAAACCGACCAACCTTAAACAGTAAAACTTAATTGTAGTTTACATGAGAACAAAACGTTTTGCTCCAGAATAGAAAGCCTGCTTGACAAAACACCTCCATGCAATTAAGAATCACATGCACACATTCTCCTGTACAAAGCATGATTACATCCAGTCGTAATGCTAAATAGACTTCTAAATAACATTTTTCTGCTTTCAATGGATTTGTTTAAAAGCGGCACACTCCTTCCCATGTGGATTGCCAATACAATGTCGTCTGTGATTGCCAGCAAGCTTTCCATTTGTGTGCTCGGCTGTAAACGGAGACGGCCATTTAGAATTATTTGCATTCGTTGTGAAGTCGGAACAGCGGTCATTTAATCAACTAATATGAGTGTCAAGGGGCCCCTTTGTTCCTCTTGAATCACCGCAACGAATACGCAAATCTCATCGAGTTCGGATCACCGGCCAATCAGCACCATGTTTAAGCAATATTTATGTTTGGTTTATACAGTGTGATGTCGTTGAAATGCAGTTTATATGGGAAAATGTGCTGCAACAAAGACGTGGTCAGAAGGGTTCATTACACACAATATAAGGGGCCTAATTAACGCCAATAATGTGTCTGTTTCCCACTTTCACACAAATGCGCCTCACGCCCTTCGGGAGTTTGTTAAGTGTAGGTCAAGTACGCAGAGATTTCTTAGTCATGGGGTGATGCCTATTTTGTTGAATTTATTGCTCATTTTGTTTTGCCTGACAATTGTTTTACGGAAAAGATAATGTGAAATTTATTGCTCATTTTGTTTTGCCTGACAATGGTTTTACGGAAAAGATAATGTGAAATTTATTGCTCATTTTGTTTTGCCTGACAATGGTTTTACGGAAAAGATAATGTGAAATTTGAAAGAAGCAATTAATTAATGGTGCGTGCTTGTTGGAAGGTTGTTGAAATGCTGTTTATACAGATTACAAAAATAATGGTGAATTATGACAATAGTTTAAACAGATATATTTTCTATGTTTGTCTTGATTAATTTTGTTCTTTCTAATTGTTGTTATTTGTACCAGTCTTAGGGCAACTAACAACAATTAATGGAATTTCTTTGCTACAGTCATCTAAAGTTGTGTATTACAGTTTGATATGATTACATTTTTACTGTTTTGATTTGATTATGGAAATATAATGTGTGTTTTTGTATTTTATGCCCCAAACTTTGATTGAGGTGTATTTTTCTTCAGGTACGCCAGTCAACAGAATACCAATCATGGCAAAACAGACCCTAGATCTGTACGAGTTGTTCCGATTGGTTGTCTCCAAAGGTGGCTTGGTTGAAGTGATCAACAAGAAATTATGGCGGGAAATTACAAAGGGGCTGAATCTACCATCATCGATAACAAGTGCAGCTTTCACTTTGCGAACACAGTGAGTATATTATGTCTATTGAAATGGTTTGCCTTGGAAAACATTAGGATGCAGGATAATGTCTTAAGATTTTTAAGAGTTGTAATTTTAGAAATAACGATAACATTCACAGTGATCTGTTATAATGAAATCACAATCTAAAATAAAGAAAGTATGAAAAAATATATATATATATATATAAACTATAAATGCAGAAATTATTGAAAAATGCATAAGGGCATTCAAAATGCTTGACTACAGAAGAAACCTTTAAATTAGTTACACTACCAATAAAGAAGTAAGATGACGAACTCCATCCATTCATCCTGTCCATCACAAAGAGAAGACTTGTGAACCAAACAAAACTAGTCTGACTAGTTTGATCATGCAAATAGTGTCATCATATTAAATATTGTCAACAGTTAAATTTGGTTGCAAGTTTAGGATTTTGAAGGTGTGATAGATATTGGTTTATTTATCTTTGGTCTTTATTTAGAGTGGTATTATCACTATTTTCTACACTCAAGGTGGTATGACCAAATATACAACTAATTAAATTAACTATTTTATTTTTTACTAGGTTTTTTATAGTTTATTAATAAATATATATATTAGTAAAGCAAAATAAATAATTAGTTTGCATGGTAGCAAACCAAGTGCTTAGGTGACTCTTTTCTTTTGGTTGTTATTGTTTCAGGCCAGTTGAGGTAGTTTGAAGTAAATTACTGGTAACACTGGCCCTGGGTGGCATTAACCCCATAGAAAAACAGCCTGACTGTGTGAGGAGCCAGTTCTTATCTCACCCCCATACAGGGTATTTGAGGCATATAGGGGCTCACAAATCTCAGTCACCCCGATGGCCTTATGCTATAATATAAATGTCCTGCCCATAAATTGTGTATGAAGGATCATAATAATTACCACACCCCCACAAACCTGCCCCTTACATGGCAGATCAGCATCAGCAGTGCCCTGTACCTACAGTTGGCCACTGCCTCCTGGGAGGATGGCTTTAGAGACTGAAGGCCAGACAGATTCAATGGAAAGCAAACACTAAATTAAGAATATCATTATTCGTAGATGGCAACATAATCGGCTCGGCATTAGACCATCATGTGGAATCTGCCGTCCAGCAGAATAAACGAGCATGAATTGTCAGTGCTTGATGATAGAGCACAGTTAGCGGGCCCCATAGGGAGGTCACACATTAGAATCAATCATGTCCACTAAGCGCAAAATTCAACTTTGCCGTGCACAGAAGCACCCCACTTGATGGAGCCTGGAGCAACACAACTGATTGGCTGGAAAAAAACACTGTCTGCTTTTAATGGGGGACTTGGGAACGTCTGCGGATTTGAACACTGACCACCTGTTACAGAGGTCCTGTAATCCTGGCTGCATTAATTGATAATCCTTGGATTATGGTGGTCGCCACGATGTATTGATATATTACGCATGGACATGTCAAGGGAACAGTTGTGCCAATTTCAGTGTTGAATGATGTGGTTTCTATGAAAAACTGCAATGTATTGTGATGACTTTGAGCGCAGGTACAGTAAAACAGTAAGGCCACAGGTCAGAAAGGCTGAGCTAGTTAAATGGATGACATTGGCAAGAAAATCTATAAAACATTACAGCTTTACAGTATTATTCTATGAAAATGTAAATGGAAATGTATAGTGATTTTCATTGGTCTGATATGGATATAAGTTAGGGGTTCATATAAATAAAATGCCCAAATATTAACGATGTTATACGTTCATTTTTATTGCTGCAGTTTTTTACAGAAATTTTATAAAAACAAAGATGAAGGTTTCTTGGTTCATCTTTAATGGCAGCAAGGCAGTCCCAATAATGTCATAAAACTAGCATATTTTAATTAATTGACAAATCATGTATTTTCAAAAATATTAAGAGCTGAAAGATCACAATTGTAACATGTTTTTTTACGAGATGTTATTTATTGTTGCAATGTCACATAAATCAGTCGTTCAGTTAAACAATGGAAATTGTTGTTCATTCCCTGAATTATTGACGATGCACATACAGGAAGTAGCTGTAATCCTGCCTCCCCTGTTGAAGATTCACCTACAGTCCTGCCCAATGGTTATTGTTTCAGATACATGAAGTATCTTTATCCATACGAATGTGACAAGCTCAAACTGAGTTCACCAAACGAACTGCAGACGGCCATTGATGGCAACCGGCGGGAGGGTCGAAGACCAAGTTATGGGTATGACTTCTCACCTGTGCCGACCATGATCCCTACAGGGCCACCCCTAACTAGCGGACCCCCGCCACCCATGAGTCACCTGAATGGGGCACTGTTGAATGGCCGACCAGATATAGGTTCCTCCGCCATGTCAGGTGAGTGTATGGTGGGGACATCGAGGGTTGGGTTCAGTTGTAATTGTATTGTAATTGATCACTGTAATTGACCTTTGTAATTGAATACAACCCGGGCAGGCAGAATGCACGAGTTCACCTAAAACCCTCTCTAGAATGAGCTGTACTAATGCATGTAATTTTGTTTTTATAAAATAATGTGGTTGTACTCAACCTATGAGCTATTGCAATTGACCCTCTGTAACATTGTAATTGGTAATTTTTAAGCATCATAATAAAATTTATTGTAATTGGTATTTTGAAGTGATGTAATTGTAATTGATTTTTTTTAAGCATCATAATTGTAATTGGTATTTTGAAGTGATGTAATTGATTTTTTAAGCATCATAATTGTAATTGATATTTTGAAGTGATGTAATTGTTATTGATTTTTTAAGAAGCTTTGTAATTGACAAGTGTAATTAAACCCAGCCATGGACTGACATTATGCCATGCTATCTGATGCATGAAAAGTCATTGTTGTTATTTCTATTAATTGTCACACATGGACATTTTGGATGAAAACACCATTTTGTTGAAACACCATCTAATTGTTGAGCCACATTTAATTTTCTTTAGCACATATCAGTTGACATGTGTTAAATATGTTAGTTATTTATAAGTTTACATGTGATAAAATATAAAAAGCAAAACAGTAGTTTATTCTTTGCAGCAGAGTTTAGAATAGTATAAACTGAAACCCTGTTGGAAGAAGAAAAAGTGGCGGCATTGCTTGAGAAATTATCTAAAAAGCAGTCAGTAATTCAGTGAATTAGTAAACGACAACACAGTAATGATGGTTAAGTTTTTTAACAAAATAATTGCACCTTTCAGACTTAGACACACAGTTCAGTTGTGTGATGGGATAAATGATTATAAAGCTAATTAAGTGACTGAAACAGGCATCCATGTAAGTATGTTAATCCAATAAAACTGCATTCCAGAAATGACGCCCCAGTTGACACGCCCTCAACCCATCAATCAGCACCAATGTTATGCTTATATGAAGACATGAATGATCGATTGGTGTAATTTTTTTCTTGATGAGACATAAAAAATTCCATTCGAGCCGTTGTGTTGACATGCTCTTAATTTTGTCTCATTTTTTCATTTTGCTGCTTAAGGAGTTTGCTAGTGATGGTAATTAATGCCAGATGTGTAACTTTGTGATTATGACAAGAAGACGTGTACAGCTGGATGCCAGAATGTTGGACAGCTCATGTCTCTCCTTCTTTCTTTCAATCTTTGTGGAAATATTTCTGCAACTAGATGCATTGGTTGTATTTAGCAATGTCCTTAACAAGCATTATAGGTGCATGATGTAGTGGCTGGGTCAGGTAGAATCATGGACTCTTCATTTGGTCACTAGGGACGATGGTCACCTTGTGTCATCATTGTGCAACACTACACATTAGGATTTCATAAAACTAAACAAATTAATAGCATCTTATAATTAAATTGGAAATTTATTTTTATTGCTATAATTTTATATTATTATATTATATTTGCCTGCAAAACTACTACATGTTCTATGTCATTCTTACATACAAAGAAGTGTTTTTGTGGGGTAAATTATTCCTGAAAAGAAAAACACAGACAAAGCCACTGACATTTCTTATATTTTCTCTTTTCTGTTATTTGTCATCTTCTCTATTCCTTCTGAACTTCTCTTTTATTTCTCATCTTCCACTTCTCTCGTGAAGGCTTTGTGTGTTTATCCATCTTTCATTTTGTCTTGTAAACTAATTTTTGTCTTCATTGTTAATCGATTTCCTTGCTTTCTTGCATCTGTTTCAACATTCAACATCTCACGGTGCATTTGTCAGCCTCCCAGATGATACACACCAACTGTCCATAATCTTATTACAGGTGTACTTATCCTTTCTGTCCAACTTATTACAGGTGTACTTATCCTTTCTGTCCAACTTATTACAGGTGTACTTATCCTTTCTGTCCAACTTATTACAGGTGTACTTATCCTTTCTGTCCAACTTATTACAGGTGTACTTATCCTTTCTGTCCAACTTATTTTTTTCACTCCTCTTTCCACCCACTTCTTAAAACTTTCTTATTAGTTGACATCCCTACTTCCGGAGATCTCTGCAGCTTGCTTTTCTATGTTCCACAACAGTGGGCTTGATTCATACTGTATATGAACATAAAAGTAAACTAGTGACCAATCACCAGAATTTGATTGTCTGGACTGAAGTTGTCAGTTTAAACTGCTCTGTGTGCATCTATCTGTGGCCCAATCAGGTGATGTTGTCGAGGTGGGCGGCTGCCAGGTTCTTCCCGTTCCCTTGCCAGGTGTCCGTCCGTGCACGTGTAGGCAGAAACAGATATCATGTTTTGGTGGCTTTGATCGGTGTGTCTACATTCGAGTGCTTGTTTATTAATGGCCGGGGTGTGTGCATGTCTGTCTGTACACATGTTGTAGGGCCATGCGTTGACATGTGCTTAGAAGGTCTGCATGCCACAGTCTTCAGTTATGTCACATGTCTTCAGGCTCATCCAGGCACCTCTCATCCAGGCACCTCTCCAGAATTACACCAGGGGGTTTTCTGATTGTTGTTTTGGAAGGCTGCAGCATGTTAAACACTTTTTGCATTTTAATCTTTTAAAAAATCTCACTCATGGTCACCATGAAGTTTTACTTGGCTCTAGGGATGTTTTACTGGGATGCTTTTTATGTTTGATTTAGCATAATATTATGTTTTGGATATTCTATTATGTAGGCAGTTGGGTCTGTTGAATCTGCTTTGAATATAAATAAGTTGGTTAAATATCATCACAGTTAATTTCAGCAGTCAGTTACTAATCGTAATTTATAATTTTTTACATTCTTTTGTATTATATAATTATATACAAACGACTACAGGAATAACTTGCTTCATTGTTGGCAGCGGCACACATATTTATATCTCATTTAGGCAGGAAACACCTTGTCATTCTTAGGGACAGTCATCAAAATTTAGAATACAAGACATGGCACTGACCGAAAGGCACTGATATTTACCATTGTATTTTTTCAACGTTTATATTTTTCTTTAGTGGATCCCAGTCCGGCTATAGAGTTGTAACAGTTGTGCTCTCAAAATCTGATGAAAAAGGACAGTTTCAGTCTGGAAGAACCTAGTTGAAAATGCTTACACCTGAACATTAATTTACTTAGCAAATATTGCCAAGCTACACCATTGCAATGGTACAAGCTACACCATTGCAATGGTACAAGCTACACCATTGCAATGGTACAAGCCAGACAGGAATGAAGGGGAAATAGTATTCTCTGTGTTAGATCAAAGTATTCAACTGATTCATGTTTTTCAGCGCATGAAATATTGTTGCATCGTTACAGAATGCTGGTGCCGTAGCATTGAAAAAGAAGGTGTTGCCTAAAGACAACTCATTAAACATTGTTGTAATCGTTACAAAATGCTGGTACCGTACAATTGAAAAAGAAGGTGTTGCCTAAAGACAACTCATTAAATATTGTTGTAATCATTACAGAATGCTGGTACTGTAGCATTGAAAAAGAAGGTGTTGCCTAAAGACAACTCATTAAACATTGTTGTAATCGTTACAAAATGCTGGTACCGTACAATTGAAAAAGAAGGTGTTGCCTAAAGACAACTCATTAAATATTGTTGTAATCATTACAAAATGCTGGTACTTTAGCATTGAAAAAGAAGGTGTTGCCTAAAGACAACTCATTAAATATTGCTGTAACCGTTACAAAATGCTTGTGCCGTAGCATTGAAAAAGAAGGTGTTGCCTAAAGACAACTCATTAAATATTATTGTAATCATTACAAAATGCTGGTGCCGTAGCATTGAAAAAGAAGGTGTTGCCTAAAGACAACTCATTAAACATTGTTGTAATCGTTACAAAATGCTGGTACCATAGAATTGAAAAAGAAGGTGTTGCCTAAAGACAACTCATTAAATATTGTTGTAATCATTACAAAATGCTGGTACTTTAGCATTGAAAAAGAAGGTGTTGCCTAAAGACAACTCATTAAATATTGTTGTAATCATTACAAAATGCTGGTACCGTAGAATTGAAAAAGAAGGTGTTGCCTAAAGACAACTCATTAAATATTGTTGTAATCATTACAAAATGCTGGTACTTTAGCATTAAAAAAGAAGGTGTTGCCTAAAGACAACTCATTAAATATTGCTGTAACCGTTACAAAATGCTTGTGCCGTAGCATTGAAAAAGAAGGTGTTGCCTAAAGACAACTCATTAAATATTATTGTAATCATTACAAAATGCTGGTGCCGTAGCATTGAAAAAGAAGGTGTTGCCTAAAGACAACTCATTAAACATTGTTGTAATCGTTACAAAATGCTGGTACCATAGAATTGAAAAAGAAGGTGTTGCCTAAAGACAACTCATTAAATATTGTTGTAATCATTACAAAATGCTGGTACTTTAGCATTGAAAAAGAAGGTGTTGCCTAAAGACAACTCATTAAATATTGTTGTAATCATTACAAAATGCTGGTACCGTAGAATTGAAAAAGAAGGTGTTGCCTAAAGACAACTCATTAAATATTGTTGTAATCATTACAAAATGCTGGTACTTTAGCATTGAAAAAGAAGGTGTTGCCTAAAGACAACTCATTAAATATTGCTGTAACCGTTACAAAATGCTTGTGCCGTAGCATTGAAAAAGAAGGTGTTGCCTAAAGACAACTCATTAAATATTATTGTAATCATTACAAAATGCTGGTGCCGTAGCATTGAAAAAGAAGGTGTTGCCTAAAGACAACTCATTAAATATTGTTGTAATTGTTACAAAATGCTGGTACCGTAGCATTGAAAAAGAAGGTGTTGCCTAAAGACAACTCATTAAATATTGTTGTAATTGTTACAAAATGCTGGTACTGTAGCATTGAAAAAGAAGGTGTTGCCTAAAGACAACTCATTAAATATTATTGTAATCATTACAAAATGCTGGTACCATAGCATTGAAAAAGAAGGTGTTGCCTAAAGACAACTCATTAAATATTATTGTAATCATTACAAAATGCTGGTGCCGTAGCATTGAAAAAGAAGGTGTTGCCTAAAGACAACTCATCGAAAAACATCATAACTTGTGTTCCTTGTATTAAATAACTTTGGTGTGGAATAATTATACTGTTGATGTTGTGTGGATGTTATTATTATCAACAAGACAGGTTGTGTAGTTGATCTGTGAGAGCTGGGTCTTTTCAACAGCTGCCATTGTGCCCTTTCCCCAGCCTACTCTGTCCCCCCTCCCCCGTCCCCAGTCTCCCCTGCTATGGGACAACAGCACTCTGTGATGCCAGCTCCGATTTTCAAATATTAGCACCTATGTCTGCTTTATCAATCAAGCAGGGCTAGGCTGTTGACAGCCCCCCTGTGTGTGATTAATGACCTGAGTCTTTAACCAACATTGACTTGCTGCTAGCTCAGTCATGGACATCACAAAGCACCATGCGTGTGTTGGTTTCTGTAGCCAGATCATTTCACTGGGTAATTCACATTTCTCTTTTACAGCCAGTTATCTAGTTTTAACAATATTTTGTTTATGAAATAAAAATGCTACTGATGCTACAAGATTTCAGACATCAAAACTAAAACATCTCCTTCATTACAAAGCCTGCTTAACATAGCTAAGATAGCCAGCTATATGCACAGGTTTTGAGAAAAAAAAACATCAAAATGTTGGTCTTATAAATCAGCTGGAACAACTAATTTCACACCCACAACTTATAAATAGTAACAAAATTGAACGGTACAAAAGTAACATTGACAACACTAATAAGACATTAGTGGTTTGAACCATCCAGTCTGATGAACATCTTCACTCGTATGTGAATAAATATAGTTGTACTATTATATAAGTTCTTTATTGAGAACACTTCTCTGAAACATAAGTTTCCTCTGTAGTTGCAAATCCATAGTTAGCACACTACATATATATATATATATATATATATATATATATATATATATATATATATATATATATATATATATATATATATATATATATAATTATATATATTTATATATATAACATTCTTATTATGTCATGCATTATGTTATATTATGGCAGTGTTGTGGCTGATAGAGTGTATCTGTTATACACAGGGTTGTTCGTCTAAGTAAGTGTAGTTAGAAGTTATGACTGGGCATTCATTCTAAAAGGCATTACTGTGTTTGTTTTATAGGCATGAGCAGCAAAAAATGTGTGCATAGTAAAAAAATTATGATGCTCTCTTGGCAAATATGAAACAGATACCGTTCTGACAGATTAAAATGATCTTCGGTGGAACTACATATGCTATCCTATGATTCAGCCTGACCTCTGCTCTTGCTTCAAAGCATTCCAACTGGCAGCGGTACTTACTGATATTTTAAAAACTCCAGGTTTTGCATGTCTCTGCAAAATCAAAGATATCCAATGTGTCTGAATGCATATAGTTTATGGGAGCATCCACATAGCTTCCTCAATGACTGTTTGTATCAAATTGACTGACGTTTCCTAAGGATGTGACCCCTGTCTTCGCTGCTAAATCTGTATGTTTGTGCAACAGGATTTTTAACTTCTGCAGAAAAACGTTAGCAAATTCTAATTCATAAATCACACTTGGCCTTCTGCTGTTTTAATAAGTTCTGCTTTGATGAGAGATTAAATGTAAACCAAAGTGTTATTGCTTGGTAATGCTTAATGGGTTTATATATTAAATGTAAACCAAAGTGTTATTGCTTGGTAATGCTTAATGGGTTTATATGTTATTAACTATAATCTAAAATATCATAAACTCTAGACCTGCAGGAAGCCCATGAACTGTTTGACGGGTGGGGAACCTGTGATGATATTTATTCTGCAAGGTATAGTACATAATAATCATTCCTTCTTTCATGTTATACGTCATCTGTATCATGGCATTCTTTGTACATGTGAGTAAATTAACAGGCAGGAAAATTGGAACATAAATTAGACATTGTCTCTTCCACAGAAAACATATTGACAGTCAGATAAGCGGGACATACATGGTGCACTGCCCCCCCCCCCACAGGAAGTAGTTCAGAGAAAGTCTAAAAAATACAAAGGAAAGAATGCTCAAATCACAAAATACTGTGAAAATCCCTGAAAACATCTTTGGAAAATTTTCATGAATGATGCGTACTAAAATGGTGTTTTTAAAAGGTTTTAGGGCATAGAAATGTGATAAGATCAGCAGTGATTGACAGCTGAGTAGGTCCTTTTTTATTTTCAAAATCAGGATGTCTTTCCCAAACCTGTCTAGTTGTCCGGGATGACAAAGGCATGTGTGTTTGTGTCTACTAGTGTGTACGGCTGGATGTTAAAATTAGCTCGTATCAGTACCTGCATGCAGACGGAACTCTCTCCTGTTACACTCATTGTCGTCTTTACCTGGGGAATAAAAGCATAGGATGTTTAAAGTAGACAAATTGTGAGATAACTACAAAATACGGTTAACACGGTTATGGGTAAAAAAAACATAACTATAATATTAATCAAATAAATTGCTAGACTGTTTTGTACAGTAAAAATTCATGGATTATTATCATAAAATCCACCCGTAACTGTCAGTAGTCGTGCCACTATATTAATTATTTTATTGCATATATTTTTTTGTGATATGTTGAAAAAAATTACAAGCACTTTTTATGGATCTCTTCCAAGGATTAGATGCTAGCAAACTTACTATGCAAGACACAGGAAGATGAGGTGCACATCTTCGACAATAATTTTATCAAACAAAAAAATTATTTAATAGTGCTATGAATAATAATTGAAACGAAAAATAAATGCAGCGTAATAATAATTTTAAATACAATTATATTGGACATGTCAAGTGCTGTGCAGTATAGACAAAGAATAAATTAATATGTACAATAACATTTTCTTTAAAATACATGTCTATTAAAGTAATCATTATGTCCCTACTAATAACATGCCTATACCAATTGTACAGTTTCTACCTCCAGATTTTGTATGCATCAAACATAATCGCAGAATACCATGTAAATTTGAAATATGAATATGCATTAATTATTATCTTGTGGTACCAGTAGACTAGTTTGGGATTTAAATTGTTATTATACTGCATATATGTATATAATTATATATACATGTGTGTGTGTATATATATATATATATATATATATATATATATATATATATATATATATGTATGTATATATATATATATATATATATATATATATATATATATATATATATATATATATATATATATATACAGGCTGTATATATATATATATATATATACATATATACATATATACATATATACAGGCTGTATATATATATATACATATATATACATATATGTGTGTGTGTGTGTGTGTGTGTGTGTGTGTGTGTGTGTGTGTGTGTGTGTGTGTGTGTGTGTGTGTGTGTGTGTGTGTGTGTGTGTGTGTGTGTGTGTGTGTGTGTGTGTGTGTGTGTGTGTGTGTGTGTGTGTGTGTGTGTGTGTGTGTGTGTGTGTGTGTGTGTGTGTGTGTGTGTGTGTGTGTGTGTGTGTGTGTGTGTGTGTGTGTGTGTGTGTGTGTGTGTGTGTGTGTGTGTGTGTGTGTGTGTGTGTGTGTGTGTGTGTGTTTGTGTGTGTGTGTGTGTGTGTGGTGTGTGTGTTTGAGATGCTAATGGATATGTAATAATTATATATATATAAATTATTACATGTATATTAATTATTTTATGTATATAATTATATATTATTATACATAACATATCCATTACCATATCAAACATATATATATATATATATATATATACATATATATATATATATATATATATATATATATATATATAAATTATTACATGTATATTAATCATTTTATGTAATATATATATATATAATTATTATATATAAATTATTACATATCCATTACCATAATTTCAAACATATATATATATATATAATTATACATATATTTATATGTTTGAGATATGGTTGACATGTTGAGAAGCTGTTGCTGACACAGTGAATGCAGAGGAGAGGTTGGTTCACTCAGCATAGACTAAATTATAGTGAGATTTGTTTTTGCATGGTGCACCCGTAGTCTTATTGGCCTGTCTCGATTATTGCTGGCACGTGCATCAACATTAAAGATGATACATGATGGTGCAGTGGTGGGCCCACTCAAGCAGCTGTCCCTTCTGTAATTTACAGGGGGGGTCATTCTTCATAATCGGCAGGTAACAGACAGGACGAATGGTAAATTAATAAACAGGCATTGGGGAGATGCCAGTCAGCAAAATGGAAACATGGAAATGGAATGCGTTTCTGAAATATCAACAGCAGCCTCCAGACTCGAGAGCCACCATAGTTGCTGTCAGCGGTTCGTTCGGATCAGGTTTCTCCTGATCCCTTTGCCACATTTAACACATTAGGACTCTATTTTCTTTTGATGAGCTACAATTTTTGCATTTTTTTCTGTTAATCAGAAGTCGGCTGTAAAGGAATTTCACTGAAGTGTGTGCGTCTTTGCACAATTGATAAAATTTGTTCAATTTGTGCTTACTAAATTGCCTGTTTGTGCAATAAATTGAGAGCGTATAAGGTTGTTGATCAGTTGATGTGGCTCGAAGTCGCAGCAGACAGTTTTATTTAGTTTTCAGTTACATGTTTTTGCTGTGTGCCTGAGGTGTCAAATCTAAATTTTAGGCTGTTAAATGATATTGGCTTATTTGTAATGCCATTAGTGGAAGACCACCTAACCACTAAAATAGATTAATGCATTGTCTAATTTTTGTGTTAAAGTGAAGCCATCACTGAAACATATCATTAATTTGTTGACATGGAATTACTAATAAACGTTTCCTGCATTTTCTTTCCTCTGTGATTTCAAACAATCATCTGTTTATTATCTTGATGTAGTTTTGGTACTTTTGTTAAAAGCTTCTATTAGCAACATTTAGAATTTTTTTATGTTATGTTCCACCGAGATGAGTACAGTATTGTGGAAATGAGTATCTGTATAATATATATGCATCTTCTTTACTCACACATGATGCAACAATAATTATTATATAATTAATAATAGCAAAAGAGAGTATTTTTATGATCTATAATGGCTAACTGTTCAATCAGGTGGCAAGGACCACATAACATTTAAAAAGCCTGCAAATTGTGCCTCCTGTTGACAACATTGCTCAGCAAAGCCGTTAACAGAGCAGAGCAGTTGATAGGTATAGAAACATGGATGGTGTAAACTCAGACAGAGCAAACGTTCTACCTAGATAAAGTATCCCAGTAGTCCGGGTAGACATGGTTCAGTCAAACCCCAAATATATTCTCTAGATAGTTAAATTTGGGTAGTTTTTTATTAATAAGAATAAGAGTTAACAGTAGTAAATACATGATTTCACGTTCCACAGGATCAATGGGGTATCTAGAAGGGGGAGGCACAAGGACCAAGGTTAGTTACCCATTAGTTTACCATGCCACCATGTAGTGGCGCAACAGGTTACATACCACACAATTAAGCCATGGGTGTCCATGCCTTAATGGTCTCCCTAAATATGCCATATGGGTAAGTTAAATTTTTTAGCAGTAATAAAAATTTATTTACATACCATTGGTGTTATCACATGTGGGTATGCCTTCTTCAGTTCATGTCTTTTAATCAACAGAATTCCCTTGTTGAAAGTTTGTGAGAAATTAAATTAAGTTGGTAATGATTGTTGAGGACAATACCCTATATGCCCCTTATTCTCATCTGTCTTTTCCAGTTGGCTTTCCCCTGCAAGTAGCCTATGGCGCCGTTGACTTGAAGCTAAGTAACGGGTGTTGCTCTTCAGGTGAAGATGAGAATACTGTGCCGGCCTCCACCCAACTCCACCTGCGGACGCTGGCCGAGCGCGATGCCCGGGCAATGGAGGCAGCTGCCCGCGCAATGGAGGAAGCAACGAACCGAATGTCAGAGGCATCGCGGTCCACAGCGCCTACGTCAGTGACACCCATCATCAGTCTAAACCATCACCACAGAAGTATGTTGTCGTCACAGAAGATGGAGCCACCACATAAACGGATGACCTTAGATGAAGACCGCTTGGCTGCGCACATGGGCATGCCTAGCGCACACCTCAAGATCACCAGTCGAAGTAAGCAGCATCAGTATAATATTATTATAGGATATTTATATTTTGTGGCATATACTTTATTTTATGTTGCCCTTATTTGTATAAATATGTTCATTTTTTTCTTCACCTCATTTCAGAACTTATTTATTGTTGTTGTATTTATTTATTATCTTAACTGTTTTTAGTAAAATAGTTTTGTATGTTAAACAATCACTTCATAACTGTTTTCATTTTAATAATAATCTTACTCTTGAGCCACTAAAGTTATTTTCCAGTTAATTAAGTTTGTACAGGTTTTCTCTACTGCCAATTCTTTTGTGTGATAAGACGTTACTGTTTACTGCGTAATCACTGATCCAGCACCTGGGAAACCAGCAGTAGGAAGATGCACTTGAACTTAGTACATTTTGAAAATAACCTTAAATCTTACACAAATTGTGTTTTGATGGTACAGGGTAAAGAGCACCCTTAAGAAAGTTACCCTGTAATGCATGATAAATGTCAACAATCATCCCGGTTTGTGGCCGTTATCGAGATTTATGTACCAATGAAATGATGATGTGACCTTATATAAAACTAGTAAATGAACTTCAGCTGCTAACTCCTATGGCGGCCTACAATGCCAGGGTGTGGGGGCAAAACCCACCCAGCTAGTTTACTGTTATGTACCCCATTGCCTGCCTCAGGGCTGAACAGGAAACCAAATCTGTGAAAAGGTAGCAGCCAATGAGGGCGCATGCCCCCAGGCAGCTTGTCATAGTGATGACTTGTAATTTATCGCGATACCTGGCAATAGTAAATAGCCTGGCATTACATGTCATCATCTTGTGCACATAATGACCGCGGAATGCACACAGGGGGCAATGTGAACAGCCCTGATAAACCAGATAATGAATCTAATTATACAGTTTCAAAAGGCGTGATCATTGTGTGACAGTTGCTTCGTTTTGACATCTGAACAGGCCCTTCTTTCTGGCCATGGCTGTGTTTGTCGGATGACAAAGGGGTCAGCACAGGGCACAGCTAAGTCTGTGGTTACTTCTTCTGACACCATCTCGTAGCTTTTCTTTCTTTTATGAGTTGATTTAAAAATGGCTTTTTATCTTTGGCTATACAGTACACAGGCATATCTGTTCCTAGTCTTGAATTATTTCATTGTATGATTTACTTCGTTTTAAGTTTTTTCTTCAAACGTTTTATCAGCAACAGGTTTCCCATTTCACGTTGTACAACCAAAAATATGTTTGCCATCTTTTCTTTCATCTTTTCTTTCATATGCTTTAGATATATTCCTTTTTTCTATTGTGTTTTTTTTTAGAGAAGACATTTTCTATTCATCTTCTGAAAAAACGGAAATGAAAACATTTTGTTATGTACACCATATAACCATGTAGGTTCAACTTGTATAAGATTTTGGTGATTTTTAAATAAACATTTTAGCAAACAATTTTATATTGTAATGCACAAATATTATACACCTGTATTTTTTTGGAAATAACATGAACATTGTTGACCTAGCAACCATCCTGCAGTGTGAAGGATGTGGTCAGTGAAGTAAAGGACTTTGGTCAGTGAAGTAAACATGTGGTCAGTGAAGTAAACATGTATTTACAATTGTGTTGCAGATGATGGTCGGGCAGAGTTTGACAACTCTCTGGTAGTGAGCATGGAGATCAACGGTATCATGTACCAAGGTGTGCTGTTTGCTCAGCATCCAAGGCGAATTTGAGTTGGACCATTATCATCTGTCGATAATTTGACCTGTAGCATCTCAGCCCTGTCATTGCAACTGGTGTGACCCAACATACATGGGTTTCACTTGGATTGCATGAAGATGACCAGTGCTGTAATCGCAGAATGTTAGTGAAGCGTATACCAAGCTGGTGAGAGTTAACTGGCATTGTTATTGTCCACATCGCAGATCCCCGAGTAGGGTTTGGTCGGTGTGCAAGGAGTGGGAACTCAAACTGGCAGTACGTGGATGTCTCATCACCCTTGAAAACAAGACGTTTCTATGAAACACTATCTCTTTGTGATTCGTTTTCACCTGTGTTGAGACATACAAAAGACAACAACAACGCGCCATTATCATCTGACAATGTGATTTTGTTGATGCTGGGTGAAGAAGCAAGAACAGAATGTGCGATTGTGCGACACTCAACAATGGCGGATACCTCCCGTAATTATGCTCATAATTATATGGTGCTTTCGGTGTGGACAAATGCAGCTGCTGATGGTAGTGCTCAGTGTAGCGAGAAAGATGGAGAGATAACTTTTTCCGTTCATCCACATTGATGGAGATAGCTGAGTATCTGGTAACATCAGGAGGAGTGATCGCAGCGTGACAGTAAACTCCATTGTCACAATCTTATCCCATTCACAAAGCAATTGTATGTGCGTACTTTACATAAGTTCTCTTGGTATGTAAATTATTACATTTTACCATGTCTATTGCCAGGGGAAGTCAGAAAGATCTGTCTTCATATTTTACATAACTTCAACTCTGTGATCTGTCTCACCCTCTCATTAACAGATCAGTTGATTTAATTTTTAAATGTTCCTCTTAAATGTGGCAAGGTGTTTGATTTAAAGCTTGGTCAGCCTTGGTGGAACTCTGCTGAATTGATTCAGTAACACAAGAGCCCTCCAATTAATTGGTTATTGCATAATGATTACCTTGAGTCATTCATAGTTGATGCACAGTTAACTGAGCTCCACATTTAATGAGCTGTGATCTGTTTGCACTCCAGGCACTGTGCAATTTACAGCCCGCAACATTTTGGCATAAAAAGATGCTGCTGCTGCTGCTGCTGTTTAAATCCCTCTTAATCTGCTATATTTAAATATAAGTAAAGTTTGTTTTTCAGTTACTTCACAATATCTTATCTTTGTAGAAACTGAAACACTATGAAACACTGATTTTTATTTTATTTATTTCACCCAATCACAAATCAGTAAGACACTTGTTAAAATATACTAAATATGTCCTTCATTGCTGACTAGTGTGGGTTGTTCTGGCATGTGAGAACAAATAATTATGTCAACACACTAATGGCTAATAATAACTTCTGTTGTGTGCTTTTAAATCATAGATGTATAACATGTCCTTTGTTTTAACTCTTCTTAATGAAGTATGTGCAAGACCTGATTGATAGAATTAGAAATTATTCAAAGCAGTCTTTCTAAACAATAACTATGATATATATATATATATATATATATATATAATTATATATGTGTGTGTCATGTATTGTGTTATGCAAATGTCTTGTATGTGTCCCTGGTTTGAACGAAAAGATACATTACAAGGACCAACTTTTGGAGATAAATAAATTAATGAGCTTTGACTGAAAAAAAAACATAACAAAGGCCATGAATTGCAATTAATGAATTGTTTATGAATAAAATTGTTTCGTGCACTGCCATATTTGCATTTAAAAGGCAGTATTATGTAGGTAGGTTTGTTGCAAACTAAATGCTGATCTTGTTCATTGTGAATTTTGGAAGTTAGTTCCAAAATGAAATCTTTATGACTGTTTATAAGGCAAGGGGCATCAGCCCCTTTATCACATCAACTGATTGTGAAATACCACCAGAATGTGTTCAGGTTTGTGCAAACAAATTGTAAAACATCATTCGCATAATTTCCAACAAAATAGTTCCATTATTTTATTTGCTACAATACTGATTAAGAAAAAAGCATTTTGCCAGCATTACATAATCCATTGACGCATAAATACCTATTTGATATCCAATTAGGATGCACATGATAGTTGCCCTTCAGAAGTTAACCTGTATAAGGGGCCTCAGTCCCTCTTTTTGTATATCAACAGAGTTATCGTTTCCATGAATTTCCATATTTTTAGGAGTGTCATTTCTTAAATCTGCATATATATGGGGTATCTTTTCTTAAATCTGCATATTTAATGGCCACATATTTGTAATATTTGACACACGCTAGAGTATGCAATGTCGCCTTCAGCAACTGCCAGTCTCAAAGTTTAACAAATAGTTTGCATAGTAACTAGTTTAAAAGGCATTTTCCATGATTTGGCTATAGTTTACGCAGGTGCTAGCTGGTGAAAATTTATCCAGACTGCCAAATGCAACAGGTGTTCATAAATGATGCAAAGAAACAGAACTTCAGTTGTTCAATCTACTTGCACTTCTCCAGCAAGTAGTGGCAGAAGATGTAGTTACAAAATGAAGTTGCTGGTGATTGTCTTAGCATTCACTTTCTAGAAATTGGCATTTGTTGATTGTTATGTTGTAGCATATAAAACACTCACAAATTGTATGTTGAAAGGTGTAGAAATTGAAGAACTGTTTACTCTGTGTATCGATTTAGATGTCTTCCTCGCATTTCTAAGAATATTCTAATCCGAATAGTTTGATGCCTTTCTGACACAAGACTTCAAATACTGTGGGTGATATTAGAAGTGTGATATACCATAGTTCATTGCAGTACTGTCTCATGGTTTTATCGTAAGCACAGGGCTTGAACAAAATTATAGTAACTCATTAACTACAAAGTGCTGACCAAGAAAAATGGTGAAGTATACACAAAACAGGAATACATGTATGTGACTTACTGGAAGTAGAACCAAGATGACAGATGTTTTTTTCCTTCAGGAAAGTGTTGTTATTTGGTAATGAAGGGTTGGATACAGACAGCACTGCAGCTAACTAGAGGATACGCAAAATGTGGAGGACCATGAAATTGTTGTTTTTTTATATTAGGACAAGTTTTTTGTTTAGATACATTGGTTAAAAATTGGTCATGTTTGACAGTTATTTACAATTGTAGCCAGAGTGGCTCATACTGGCCACCACAGGGCTTCCATGGTGTGCGAAAGAGTTGAGTTGAACCCAGGAGATTACACAGGAGAACCATAGCAGATTCATTCATTCATGATGATACAGTTGTTTAAGTGTTTCCACAGGCCAATTGGTCAATTGCTGGAGAAAACATTACTGTGTCAGCAGTTATGTCCAGTGTTTATGGCTTCTTCTAGAAAGAAATCAAAGCATAACTATGTATACTAAGGAAGGCAACTTTGTGTACGCATGAAGAAATCAAATCTTGTGTGTTTTGTCACAGCTATTAATGACAGTTATTACTCATATTTTACAATTTATCATTGTTGTTGTTTAAAAAATGCATTCTGTGTAATGTGCTGGTTTAAGTCCACAGCTGCGGGTGTTGTAAATATTTACAGGTGTAATGTTTTTTATGGACTTAGATATTGAGTCACATGTGTTGTCATGTGATGTATGGAACTAGGTCGATGTTGGCAAAAGGCAAAGTAGCTTGATATGTGTGAGAGAGAGAGGGAGAGGGAGAGGGAGAGGGAGAGGGAGAGGGAGAGGGAGAAAGAGAGAGAGAGAGAGACAGGTGGTTAGACGTAACATAATGCTTGTTTGGTTGTACAGTGACTGGTGCCTGCTATAGGTTTGCTCTAAAAAAGCACAACGTTTTTTGCATCGTAGATAGAATTTGCCAGAGACTTATGTTGATGTAAACATCTCTGTTATTGTGAAATGTACGTAGCTGAACCTTACTATAATGAACCTATAAGAGATTAAAAGAAGGAATGAAAGGAAAGCTCTGTAATCTTTCTTCAGTGCAAGACAATCAATTGTTAGCCTAGTGGTTACAAAAATTCATTCTTGGTGGTGTAAAACTATAAGCAAATTATTATTATATTTAAAACGACACCATTCTATTGTTGATGAGCTGTTGTATTTTAACAAAGACTGGTATATGTGTCATTTAATTTAATTTGTCTCTTATTTCTGAAGACTCTCCATGAAGTTTAAACATTGTTGTAAGCTCTTTCACTTCTACACCAATTTGTGTACATATAATTGCTGAATAAACACGAATCTGAATCTGCAACTTGCCTTACTTACAAGTACTGTACATAGTGCCTACATCCATGTGACAAGTACTGTACATAGTGCCTACATCCATGTGACAAGTACTGTACATAGTGCCTACATCCATGTGACAAGTACTGTACATAGTGTCTACATACATGTGACAAGTACTGTACATAGTGTCTACATACATGTGACAAGTACTGTACATAGTGCCTACATCCATGTGACAAGTACTGTACATAGTGCCTACATCCATGTGACAAGTACTGTACATAGTGCCTACATCCATGTGACAAGTACTGTACATAGTGCCTACATCCATGTGACAAGTACTGTACATAGTGCCTGCATCCATGTGACATGTACTGTACATAGTGCCTGCATCCATGTGACAAGTACTGTACATAGTGTCTACATACATGTGACAAGTACTGTACATAGTGCCTGCATCCATGTGACAAGTACTGTACATAGTGTCTACATACATGTGACAAGTACTGTACATAGTGCCTGCATCCATGTGACAAGTACTGTACATAGTACCTACATCCATGTGACAAGTACTGTACATAGTGCCTACATCCATGTGACAAGTACTGTACATAGTGCCTACATCCATGTGACAAGTACTGTACATAGTGCCTGCATCCATGTGACAAGTACTGTACATAGTGCCTGCATCCATGTGACAAGTATTGTACATAGTGCCTACATCCATGTGACAAGTACTGCACATCCGCATGCTCTGTTCGTGTCACCATTGTCCTCATCAAGTGTGCACATCAACTCACACTCTTTATGCCCTACCCCTCCTTAACACATTATTTGTACCTAACAACTGTGTGTTCAGAATTGTGCCAAATGGGAAGTAATGTATTTAAGCTGGTAGGTAGATGTTTAACTTCATAAGCAGATACATATTCTAGAATTGTGCAAAGAAAACTAGTCAGACTCAAGAACATATTTACATAGACAGACAGACCAACAATTCGTCAGTTGCCCTCCCTGGAATAAAGCATTTTGAGCCATGCGCAAATAATGGAACTAACCTTAAGCATAATTTAAGACTCCATCTTATCATGTTTTCCGTGTGACATAGACAAATTTGAAATTTAAATAATAAAAAAATTATTAAATAGCTTTGTAAAATGTGTGATTCATTGATCGAATTGATAAAATGCTTTAACCCAAAAATTAAAACCTCCCCCATGCTGAAACTCTCCACTCTCTGATAATACCTTGTTGTTCTAAAGAAAACTTATGTAATGTGTGACATAATTCATAGATGATCCCCTAGTTGAAATGTATAAAACACAGGGAACCATTGACAGCGCCCATGCAGTTATTCAAGCAATGCAGACTGAGAGGGAACTAGCCAGGGTAGCCAAGGACAAAGTGACATCAACGAGGAGGCACACGGCAGGAAAACACGCAACACTGCAACTAAAACTGATATGGATGCCGTGATTATCACTACACATCCCTCATTTATATATATATATATATATATATATATATATATATATATATATATATATATATATACATATATATATATATATATATATATATATATATATATATATATATATATCAGTGTAAAGTATGCCTACATTTTTCGGGGTCAAACCGTATTTGTCACAACCAATACGTTATCAAAAAATAAAGTTTTCTCTGAGCCCCCATGGGCTACTGGGCGGGGGTTAGGGGTACTAGACCGTTCGAGTGACAATGACGCATTGATGTCCATGGACAGTCGCTGTTACGCTCGTGTGTCCACGCAATTTTCATTCGACCGAACGCACCGACATTTAACAATCAGTCACCTGGATCATTAAAACGGTAAAACATTGCAGACCTAACAAAATATATCCCTTGGTCTACAGCCAGCGCAAATAAAATATTAATGTATAGACCTGTGTTCATTCTCAAAGTTCCCTTTATAAAGGGAACTTTGTAAAGATTTATATACTTGTCACATGGATGTAGGCACTATGTACAATACTTGTCACATGGATGCAGGCACTATGTACAGTACTTGTCACATGGATGCAGGCACTATGTACAGTACTTGTCACATGGATGCAGGCACTATGTACAGTACTTGTCACATGGATGTAGGCACTATGTACAGTACTTGTCACATGGATGTAGGCACTATGTACAGTACTTGTCACATGGATGCAGGCACTATGTACAGTACTTGTCACATGGATGCAGGCAATATGTACAGTACTTGTCACATGGATGCAGGCACTATGTACAGTACTTGTCACATGGATGCAGGCACTATGTATAGTACTTGTCACATGGATGTAGGCACTATGTACAATACTTGTCACATGGATGCAGGCACTATGTACAGTACTTGTCACATGGATGCAGGCACTATGTACAGTACTTGTCTATGGATGCAGGCACTATGTACAGTACTTGTCACATGGATGTAGGCACTATGTACAGTACTTGTCACATGGATGTAGGCACTATGTACAGTACTTGTCACATGGATGCAGGCACTATGTACAGTACTTGTCACATGGATGCAGGCAATATGTACAGTACTTGTCACATGGATGTAGGCACTATGTACAGTACTTGTCACATGGATGTAGGCACTATGTACAGTACTTGTCACATGGATGCAGGCAATATGTACAGTACTTGTCACATGTATGTAGACACTATGTACAGTACTTGTCACATGGATGCAGGCACTATGTACAGTACTTGTCACATGGATGTAGGCACTATATACAGTACTTGTCACATGGATGTAGGCACTATGTACAGTACTTGTCACATGGATGCAGGCACTATGTACAGTACTTGTCACATGGATGTAGGCACTATGTACAGTACTTGTCACATGGATGTAGGCACTATGTACAGTACTTGTCACATGGATGTAGGCACTATGTACAGTACTTGTCACATGGATGTAGGCACTATGTACAGTACTTGTCACATGGATGTAGGCACTATGTACAGTACTTGTCACATGGATGTAGGCACTATGTACAGTACTTGTCACATGGATGTAGGCACTATGTACAGTACTTGTCACATGGATGTAGGCACTATGTACAGTACTTGTCACATGGATGTAGGCACTATGTACAGTACTTGTCACATGGATGCAGGCACTATGTACAGTACTTGTCACATGGATGTAGGCACTATGTACAGTACTTGTCACATGGATGCAGGCACTATGTACAGTACTTGTCACATGGATGTAGGCACTATGTACAGTACTTGTCACATGGATGCCGGCACTATTTATAAATCTTATTTATAAAGAGGTGAGGCCTATTAGTGTTTATGTAGTTGCACTGCACTGACTATTGTTCTTGTCCACTGATTGCTATCGCTAGCGTGTCCCCTCCCCTACACTTTTCACCCTCCGCCGAAACCTTAAGTAGCATACAGCCCTCACAAATTAAATATTAATGTGTCTTCATTAATAAACCCATTATTTGTATAAAGGTCGTGACTATTATCATTGTACCCTAACGGCTTGATGTGCAGTTTGTGGCCATTTTAATGTTGTGTTTTAATGGAGCACTTACCATATCTTCATATTTCAGTCCAGATGGTTTAATATTCCATACACTCCTTATTGGTGTTACTGTACAAGTGCCTTTTGGTCTACCCTGCTTCTGTTACCCTCCACCATTCTATCTAGTATTTCCCGTTGAATTTCTTCTAACCCTGATTATGTGTCCCCAAAAACATTAATTTGTGTGTATGTGTTTTGTTGAAGAGTTGCTTTTTAGTTCCGACCCTATAATTATATATCTTGTCTCGTTTCACAGCTAATAAACTAACTGGCCCGCGCTAAGTTGCGAAAAACATTGGGTGCTCACGAATATATCATGTTCCTCACATTTCAAGGAACATAGTGTATATATATATATATATATATATATATATATATATATATATATATATATATATATATATATATATATATATATATATATATAGTAGGCCTATTATAGTAGGCACCCCTCTAGGCATATGACATGGTTCGACGAGAGCGCACGGTTCGACGAAAGCGCACTGTTCGCCACTGACGTATCGCCCCGAGGAGAAAATTTCGCACATTGACGCGAAAGTAATTACCCCGTAATATGTCATAAATTGTTCCCGAAAACTCGAAACATATATTTATGACATTAATTTAATTTGTAACTTAATACTTATACAACTGAAATAAATAGTTTTTCGTTTGATCATAAGCAATAGAAAAACATTTGCAACGATTTATTTCAATTAATTTAACCTGTTATGTGTAACTCAACTATGATTAACCTATCCACGTAAACGCCAACTAGCGACACAATACAACAACGTGCTGAGTTCTGCATTAAATTCATGTTAACTTGTGCAAACGGAACTACAGTTAAATGGAAAAAGTCATGTTATATTAATCAATATATACGCCCCTTATTGCCTACCCATGCAGCTAACAGTATTATGTCGTAACAACTTGCCACGACATTGTAAATTTGGTTGTGTCAACATTGTGAACTGACGTCGTGGCAACGAAAATTTGTAGACTCACCAAAACGTTATCGTTGCGAAATGACGGCGTGGCATAACCTTCCTACACCATTTCCACGATATTGTGATACCTTCACAAATCCTATCACATTTTGAAAGGTAAAGTTGCGCTATGACTAAATAACTATATAACTATATATACATCTTATTTAGAGATCGTTCCATACAAGACAAATAAATGTACTTGTTTTGTGACTGCCTGCATTAGTAAAACAATCGATACGTGTGTCAAATTAATGCGAACCTATAATGTTGTAGCTGTTTTACCTTTCGTTCCGAAACTTGTTTGTGTTTACAACGTTATCGAGACGCGTGGTTACCATTGGGAAGAGTTTAATCGCATTTTTCATGAACATTTAGCCAATTTGTCACAGGGACCTACATTATAATTATATATATATATATATATATATATATATATATATATATATATATATATATATATATATATATATATATATATATATATATATATATATATATATATATATATATGTATATATATATATATATATATATATATATATATATATGTGTATGTATATATATATATATGTATGTATATATATATATATATATATATATATATATATATATATATATATATATATATATATGTATGGTTATTAATGTTTATTGTAGTGTAGTTATGTAACTACATTAAATAAAATTGCATTAACTACATAATTAAAGGCGAAATTATGATCGAGTTCAAACATCTTACAAATCTAAAGCACACGAGCAGTTAAGCGTATAGGCCTACATAGATCAGGAAAGCAAATTGCATTGTAGGCTGCTATGGACCACCGTCACAGGAATGTTATTTATGTGGAATGTTATTTCTACTGCGATTAAATGGAAGTCCAATTTTATCACCTGGTATGAAAAAACCCAGCCAATACCGCTACGAAAATACGGCAACAGAAAACAAAAATACGGCAACAGTCCAGATGGTTTAATATTCAATATTAATATATATATATATATATATATATATATATATATATATATATATATATATATATATATATATATATATATATATATATATATATATAATGTATATATATATATATATACATATACGTATATATAAATATATATATATATATATATATATATATATATATATATATATATATATATATATATATATATATATATATATATATATAGCGCTGTTCCGCGGGCCCAGGTTCTTTCACAAACATAATACACACTCACTCCATGTCATATACTGGCGACAAATCTGGCCAAATAAAAACTACAAAACCACAAACATAGCTTCTACTCGATAGACAGTAATGTAGGCATAAATAATCGCCTGGGGTTAACAGCCTAAATAACACCACTAAGTACACGCATCAACAAGTTAAATTGTTTGAAGTGTTAAAGCAAGCACACAATTACGTACTCGTTGTCGCAACGAGCGGGTCGACTTGTCCTTGGTTTGTCTCCGGCTTGTCGCGTTGAGTAGAGAGCGTTGCGCATATTATAATCACGTTTGTCCACCACCTTGTAATTAGCAAAGCAGCAACTGCGGCTCGAACAGGCGACATGGAAACAAGAAAGGTGACGAGGAATGCCTTCGACATTTTAATTTAGGAAAGATTTCGTGATCGCCAAATCACGATATATTTAATAAATTTCCGGCGTTCACTTTAATTAGACTAGGCCTAAGCTATACCGTACTACCGTCCCTTCAACTTTCAAACATAATTAATCATATAAATTATATTTGTCAGTGTTACTCTTTACAAAATGCCGATGGGAAAACATGGAATGTACATACGGGGTAAGCCTAATTCCGCTGTATGTCGGTTCAACCGCTGAACAGAAATACAAAAGGATACAGCGTGCGTGTTAATTCGAACATAATCCTCCTGGACTTGTAAAACTGCCGAGTTCGTTGTCTACGTACTAAGGCAGATGTCATTTCTTCAGTGCGTCTTCGACGGGGGGCGTCAAACCTGTTCCAAAGCCAATAAGTTATGCTGATTCCCTATGGTATTTTGCGGCAACAAGTGCGGGTTTCGGGAGGGGGGAACTATACGGGTGCATAAATTGCCGATGTAACTTGCTTTGCCGTTACCTGGACTTTCTTTCTTTCTAAAAACACGAAGAAGTAAACTTAGTTTAACGGTCGATTGTCATTTCCACGAGCCCCGGACACAATCCGGGATCTGGCCACGAGCGTTGTTATAAACACAGGGGCACGTTTCTTACAGTACGTTTATGGTAGACGAATGTGTGGATTTTGCTACAGGCAAATTGGAACCAGAACATCCATGCAGCTTCAGGCAACATCCTTGTAAACAATAGCTGCTTCAGTGTTTGTAAAGTCCCCGCCTACCTTAGAAATTAGGCAACTTCAATCTATTTATGTGTGAAGACAGTAATACTTGTGTTTAATTTTGGATTGGTGTTAGTGAAACACATGCATGCGTTTAGACCCTTAATTTCGTAAAAAAGAAAAGGTGAACGTCCCCGTGGAAACTTTTCAGGTCGCTCGCCAAACGTTAGTAGTTCGCACAAAACATCGCAGGAAACCTTTTGCGAAATTACAAAACCTTGAGGGAAACTTCAGAGAACATTTATTACTTAAAATATATACACTAACTCGTGTTAATGATGCTGTTACACAAATCCGGCATTTTATTCTACATATCAAAGTCCCCCCTGCACAATTAAAAAGTCATGATTATTAAAAACGATGATTTTAGCATAATATGCAGGGTTCCGTACAACGTAACGCGTACAACGTAAATATTTGACCGATCGGTTCCTACAAATTAGTAAGTGTATTGTATTCCAAACTATATATTATATTGATACACAGTTACTGTTGTTTTTCCTGAAGTATTAAAGTCGTAAAGAACTTTATATACTGCTTTTACGCCCGCGTATTTATATATTACAACAAATCGGCGCCACCTGGTGAGATTATAGCGTGATTCGGTCTCTCAAACATGTTTAACATTAATGTTATCCACAATAGCAAATACTAGTTAAATACTTTATCGTTAGAATATGTTTTAAAATACATTATGCTACATGTTGTAATATAGCAAAAGTGACAATAAATGCGTTTATACTATTAATTAGATTAGTTATCAAAAATATATTGAAACAGGTACTGTGTCGGTGATGCGCATGCACCTGTGAAATGTGTGCAGCACCACATTTTCTTCAATTGTTTCTTTCGACATGATACAATTTGAGCAACGGTGAATTATAATGTAGTGATGCTACAACACCAAACGAGTAAACAAAATATAAAACTTATAATATATAATTTATAGTCACTGATTTTTATCACCGAGGGGGGACTTTCAGGAAATATCCACGGCCATTTAGAGAACGTTCTCAGAGCATCATACAATTACTTTTATTATTTGTATTACGCATTTAAAATTTATATTCAACTTAAAAACACCATAATGTTCCCACAACGTCCTCAAAACGTTATGTTAACCATAAGCAAGAGGGTACTTGAGAACGTTTTGTATTTGCTGAAAAAAAACTTCTACCTACTGGGTTCTTAAGGTGGACGATTACCCAGAAATAAAAGCAATAACAATTTTAAAGGTTGCCTGAAACCCATTAGACCCAAATAGCCCCTAAAAGGCAAAATAACTTGTGGGTCCCGAGCAAATTGTTAAATATCTGACATAGTAATAGATAGGTCACCTGCAAAATTAACAAAGCTGTTATCAAAAGCCAAATTTTACCCAGAAGGAGTAACGTTATTTAAGTAAAAGTTGGCCGAAATGTTAATCCATTATTCATCTCTATAGACATAGAAAAAACTAATGAATTGCCTGGAAAAAATCAGTTTGCTATTAAAATCACACGAGTTCCGAACTAAATTTTCTGTAACACATGTTGTCCACCGGGGGTTCCATTGGTAGTACGTTAACAGTTTACTGTTTCGATTATAAATTAACGTTCTTTTACAAAAACATGCATCATTTGTGTTTATTATTGGCATAAAGCCATTAAATGACGTAATTTCAATTGACAGTATAACTTTTGGGCACTTGTCTAGAATCCGAACCCACCTCAATTTCGCTATACAATATGTACAGTAACCTTGCACAATGCATACTGAACTATGCCTATGGGACATGTAAAGTATTAACCATGCTGTGCGTAAAACACATTTAATCACCTTTTAGATGCTCGAATTCGTAAATATTTAACTCGCTTTAAGTGTCGCCATCTTGCGAACAAAGGGGGCAATTTGGCGCTCAATGAAGGTTAAATATGAGAATTCGAGCTTCAAAAAAGATAATTAAATTTATTTTTACGCACATGTTTAATAATTTACGTGTTCCGTAGTTCAGTATACATTAAATACATACTGTATTTAATAACGGCGAAACTGAGGTGGGCCCGGATTCTAGACAAGTACCAACTTTTGTGATAATTTCATGTTTTGACCTCGATGCACAGACAGTTAGCTTGATTTCAAGGCAGTCGGCCACCTTAACAACACTGCGCCGCTATTTTCGACAATATCTTCCGTAAACAATTGACTTTTGTTATCTATTACGCATACATCCACTGCTATGCTCATGTTTTATTTCGACTACTTTGCGACCAGTAAAACATTAGAAGTATTACAAGTGATTTCGACCTCATTTGTGTAGAATTCTGCACGTTAATAAAACGAAGAGGACATATGTAATGGATTACCCTATTTAATGACATTTAATTATTAATAATGTTTTGATGGGTTGGGGTTACTACAGGCACATAGCACATCAAAGTGGACATAAACTTTTGCGAATAACAATACTTATTATAGGTTTCGCCTGTTTGAACTATTTTATTTGTAGTAAACCTATTTATTTCACTTACACAACTGAAATTACACGGCTAACTCGGCTAACGGCTAAATCCGCCGAGAAGAGAGTCTGGCAGTAGAGGCGTGCATGGGCGTCCGTGGGGGAGGGGCAAGGGGGCATATGCCCCCCGGATCTGAATGTTTGTCAAATTTAGGTTTTTAGATAAGGCAAGTAGATTGTTTACTATTTGTGTTAAGTAGATCATCTAGTATACTTGTTAATTAATTATATACAATTATATCATGGTTTAACTTTTCAGTCGACTGTTGTGTCAATATAATCAAACTTTAAAGTTAATTTCAGTTGCATTGTATAAACTGATAAACGCTTGTTTTATGAATTAGCCAAATAATTATGTATGCACCCAGAATCTGCATACGTGAGACGGCGCTGACCTGGACGCCCGAAGGTACAAGAAAGGTTGGTCGACCAAAGACAACGTGGCGATCAACTGTTGAAAATGAAAGACGCGTACTGGTCTGGGGTGGAACTGCTGGAACGAGGCCAGACATGTAGCAGCTGACAGAGCGAGCTGGGGGAGATGCCACTGGGGCCGAAGAGGATAGGTGAGGTGAGGTGAGGTGAGGTGAGGTGAGGTGAGGTGAAAAGCACATTCTGCATCCAGGAGAAGATGTGTGCGACAAACGGTGGCGGCATAGCGCGGAGCCTGGATAATCGAGGCTATGCTAACTCATGTGTGCAATGGCGCCCTCTATCGGATATTTCTGACATTTCATTTATCCACGTCCGGTAGAGGGACAAACTTGTCAACACAAATTAGGACACGCACACACACGCACGCACACGCACACGCACACGCACGCAGGCATGCACGCACATACACAATTCACTCTGTATATAAAACTATTCACCCTCATACCAATTACAATACATAAAACGAAGCAGTAAATAATTTTGTTTGGACCCTGTAAAAAACAGTGATACACATTGTTTATCATATGCCTGCTGCTTAGTGGTGAAATGATGCTGAATTGCAGTGTCCGCACAACTTTTATTCACCATTACACAAGTTTAATATGTTCCAAGTACCCTTAACATTGTTTCTCGGTAGTGTTGTTTTTAGTGAGTCTCAACATAGCTGTTAATTTGCTTTTATAAGTTTTGTATTTATGCTCAGATTCAGCATATCTACACACAACAAATGCTTGATGCAGCTTCTTTTTCTTGACACAAGCACGTTTTAAACCTTTGGTGAACAAAGTTGTCTTGTTAGCGCTACGGTGCTGTATCTACGGTGCTGTATCTACGGTGCTGTATCTACGGTGCTGTATCTACGGTGCTGTATCTACGGTGCTGTATCTACGGTGCTGTATCTACGGTGCTGTATCTACGGTGCTGTATCTACGGAGCTGTATCTACGGTGCTGTATCTACGGTGCTGTATCTACGGTGCTGTATCTACGGTGCTGTTTCTACGGTGCTGTATCACAATAGCTGTCACTGTCTGGTGCAGGCTCCAACGTCCAACACACTGAAGTAGGAGTGTCAATCTGTCATCAAAATCACACCTGCATGTCAACTTAAACTTGTTTTGTTTTAGAAAGCTTGTATATGTTAGAATAGTGGGAGTAAACCGGAAAATATAACTTTTTTGTATTAAAACAGCTGCATTTTCACCTACGTAAACAACACATGTACATTCGCTGCTCCTTCTGCAAGAAAGCCCAGGCTGCCTGATGTCATCTAGTTATGGTGTACGCTTTGTTCCCACGGTTAAAACAACGTCGGAAGTAGGGCCACACCAATCTGTGGAACTCTGTGGGAACGAAATACACAACCAGTGAAGCTTATACGTATTAAAGCATCTGAGTGACTCTTTTTCCAGACTATTTGTACAAACAGCAACCCCATTCTAGCCACATCTTGTGTGGTAGATGGGATATGTTTGTGGTTTGTTGTGTGTTGTAGACGTGATAAAATGGTAAATTTTGCACGTTATTTACATACACAGACATACCACGAAAACAGGGTCAGTAAAAAAGATGCACGATTGACGTAAACACGCGACCTGTGGGTTACGGTATATACATATATATATATATATATATATATATATATATATATATATATATATATATATATATATAATGAATTATATATATATATATATATATATATATATAATATGACGTCTGTAGTACAAATATGTGGACTTGGGTTTATTATCAACATATACATATGTATATAACATGATGTCTGTAGTACAAATATGTGGACTTGGGTTTATTATCAACATATACATATGTATATAACATGATGTCTGTAGTACAAATATGTGGACTTGGGTTTATTATCAACATATACATATGTATATAACATGATGTCTGTAGTACAAATATGTGGACTTGGGTTTATTATCAACATATACATATGTATATAACATGATGTCTGTAGTATAAATATGTGGACTTGGGTTTATTATCAACATATACATATGTATATAACATGATGTCTGTAGTACAAATATGTGGACTTGGGTTTATTATCAACATATACATATGTATATAACATGATGTCTGTAGTACAAATATGTGGACTTGGGTTTATTATCAACATATACATATGTATATAACATGATGTCTGTAGTACAAATATGTGGACTTGGGTTTATTATCAACATATACATATGTATATAACATGATGTCTGTAGTACAAATATGAGGACTTGGGTTTATTATCAACATATACAGACTAGGAAAACGGCATTACAAGCAAAACATTTCCTCATGTTTCACGCCACACCCTTTTTATGCACAAAACATTAATCCGCATTCATTACTGGAAACAATGGCGTATCACATGCCTATGTAAGCAGCGATTACATGCACGTTTTACATTTAATGACATGACCGTATAATTGAAAAACACAAACTCTGAAGGTTTAGTCATAACAGATGGCTATATACTTGATACTAAATGCTAATATGGCCTATTATTCCCCGAATTCGAGAAACTGTTCAGAGAAAGTTTTCCAGAGTGACTACATCACAACGCAACATCACTGATAAAATAATACAGCATATATTTTCAGCCTTTGTAATATTAGTACGTTTTTAGTCAAACATGTTACCACACGGATACTAGGTTGACTTTAGAGGATAGTGTGATAGGCTACTAGACAGCGTGTGTGCTCCCACATTTACCAGACGATAGCACTTGTATGTAACATATATGATAAACTGGCATGTGTCATGAATATAGTTTTCTATTTGAAAAACTAAAAAGGTTTTCGTTCTGTCGTATTCCCCACATTTATTAATTATTTATTTTTTTAACAATATGACATTCCGGGTAGCGTCTATTCCGAAATACATGTATACGACATGCAGTGCTTAGTTTGTCTACACAATTATTTACCCACGTGTCTTACCAAAACACTTGAAAAATTACAATCAAATGACACTAAAAGCTGAAAACAACATGAGAAACAAGCACCATCAAACACGGAGCTTGAGAAGAGACAAAGGTAACCGTGATTTGCACAAAACCCTAAAAACCGGTGCAATAAATAAAAGGTAACGGAATTTACGTATATAGTATACCAAAAGGTGTTTGCCATGTGCTAGTTTACTTTATAGAATGAAACAAACTGGCGACCATAGATTTATATTGAGATATGTCAAAGAAACTGCAAAAAACAATCTCAATGTGGCTGTTGAAAGTGGTAGAAAACAGTAAGAGTAACACAATGTGCATAATGTGCATAATGTGCATAATCAAATCATATGGTCTTCTGTGATGTCGTCACATGCATTTCATAAGTGGGTTATAAAATTTTTGAATTATTGGTTAGAGTGTCATACTAGATAGATATGTGATTATTTATATTGGGCATGTAGATAGATAACTACCTCCACGTCGGTAGATAACTACCTCCACATAGGTTTATCTTACTTAAATTCAGTAACAAATACCAATCATATTATGGATACAACGTTATTTTGATCACAAATGGTTCTATCCAAACATGCACTAGCAAAAAAAGCCGCCCTCCAGCCGGGACTTGGTAGTTCGTGATTGACTGTCACAATAACAATATTAAAAAATTACAGGACACAACATTGTCACATAAATGCCTTGGTACTTGATGCTGACAGTCAATGTCTTAATGGCTTCTGCCCAACATTAGAAATTGTGACGCAACACTTGCAGTTATAGTAACATCTAGCGATGCATTGCCTTCGTGCTACGTAACTTCGGACAATCGTAGAAAAGACGCATGCCGTTGTGAACAATTGCACACAATTGTTCACATAGAGCTGTGGACAATTGTACGCAATAAATACAAACGGTAATTCCATTGTTCATAGAAAGGTAATAGTGTGACGAATTTCGAAACAAATAAAACTGAGACGACCCGACCGTGGGTCGTAGACGACCCGACCGTGGGTCGTAGACGACCCGACCGTGGGTTGTAGATGAACCCCTGAAAGTTTGGCGCCCGAGATGTAAAGCGTCTAGGAGGAGTAACATAACATACAAACAAATATACACTTGCTGGGTTATAGTAAGAAGGGCTAACCGTGTAAACCTATATACCGACAGAAAGGAAATAACACAGACTATACATATATGCAAGCAAAAGGCATGTATAATTTACTCCTTAAGAAATACATGAATAACACACCAATTGTAATTGTACTTGTTAATAATATACTGCTAAAGGGCCAACCTAATAATTCCTTGATTATTACCGTGTGCTTTTGTAATGTCAATGCATGTTCTTTGTCTATAGTAGTTTGTGGCTCTGTCTGTCTGTCTTTTACGTAACTAAGAAAACCAAGAGTTTGTAGTTACGTACAATTGTTAGCAACGCTATGCGTTTTTCTACGATTGTTCCGAGTTACGTGATCCACGTCAAGACTCCACATAAGTGTTTTCGTACGGTTCGAACGCTTCGTGAAATCACAGTTGTACATAATATGTGGGGCACGAAGTTGTCATTGGCACTGACCTGCAAAAACGTGAAAGGGTAGTGCAAGGAATCATAAGCTCGGGCAGTGGCTGTCTTTTCCCCCGTGCAACTTCGGGCAACTAGGCTAGTTCCTAATTGTTGTACATTAAGATTGTTACAACACGATGGTCCTATTTTTACAACACGATGGTCCTATTTTATGTGTACTGTTCTTGTGTGGCGCGGCGCTAGGTCCAATTGACAGTTTTGCAGCAGCGCCTTGTTCGCGCATGAACGTAAAAAAAGGAAGGTTGTGGGGAGTGGCGCCTTGTTCGCCCATGAACGTAAAAAAAGGAAGGTTGTGGGGAGTGGCGCCTTGTTCGCCCATGAACGTCAAAAAAGGAAGGTTGTGGGGAGTGGCGCCTTGTTCGCCCATGAACGTAAAAAAAGGAAGGTTGTGGGGAGTGGCGCCTTGTTCGCGCATGAACGTCAAAAAAGGAAGGTTGTGGGGAGTGGCACCTTGTTCGCCCATGAACGTCAAAAAAGGAAGGTTGTGGGGAGTGGCGCCTTGTTCGCCCATGAACGTCAAAAAAGGAAGGTTGTGGGGAGTGGCGCCGTGACACCGGACGTGAATACTCGGCGACCAAATATAAATATGTCGTTAGTTTCTGTTACTTGGAAGCGTTTCGACTTAAACACGTCCAGACAATACGTTAGAATAACATGCCAGACGATTGAGATACAGATCCAGTTGATCATGGCGTCTCGGCTTCCTAAATATAAAAAATTAAAGCATTAATGTGCACATTTCATTTCACATTAGGCAAAGTCAATCGCCATACATTTTTTTCTATCTGGCTGTTGCTGTTGTATAGGAGAAGGGCACGCGCGGCAAAAGCGTACGCATTTTCATGAAACGTGAAACCTTACAAAAACGCCATAAACAGATCAATAAACACGTCTTTCGTGTCTGTATGCATTCTTATATGTATATCACTAAAGTTACCAGACAATAACCATGTAAAAGCCCGACCCGCAATTAGCAGTTAAGAGTCCAGGCTCGGCCCAGGCCCGCCAAAAAATTGTCAGGCCTGGCCCGGCCCAGGCCTGCAAACTAGAATTTAGGTCCAGGCCCAACCCAGACCGTGAATGTTTGGTCCAGGCCCGGCCCGGCCCGGCCCCCAAGTTTCAGGCCCATACCCGGCCCATACCCGCGGGCCAAAGACGGGTAAGCCCGGCACTGGCACCCAGTGGCATTTCCAGCAGGCCTACACTAAATAGTAGACACTAGTTCACAGAATTAAAAAATACCAATTATCAACTGGGGTGGGTGGGCAGTGGCCAGTGGGCTGGTCATTCAGGCAGACAATGTTTGGAGGGAAGACCTAGACAGTAGAATATCCACTGGTTGTGTCAAAGGGTGATAAGTTGGTGGTTAATCATGGCTTGATTGCCTCTGAAAATATATCTAAAGTAAACATTTGGGGCTGGCTGCTTCCAGCCAAGTGAACTTAAGTGGCCTGGTATGGGGCCATTAGATCTATGCAAAAGGGTACATTCATGTTAAAACTATGTGGTTTACAGAGTCTAGACATCACGGATTCAGGGATGGGAAGTTAAGTTTGAGCTGAAGAAGAATGATGGGAAACATGCATTAACTGTGATGAAGCCAGTGAAACAAGTGCCACTACTCCAGTCACAGTGTTTTTAAAATCCAGTACATGTTTAAAGAATTAAAATACAAAGATATGGGCATGCGACTATGCATATGTTTTATAGGAAATGTCTCCATTAAAAGAATGCACATTATTAAAATGATACCATAGGAAGTCCCATTGTTGAAAAGAGTTTAAACTGCATTCCAATGTATAAAGCACTAGTGTCATTCATAATTCCATGCAAGGTCTCAATTTGCAACTATATAATACTAAAGAAATAACTTTAAGCATTCATTAACCGGAATTACAATTTATAATAAGTTTTTATTAAGAATAACATTAATAATCTGGGTTTTGTATGAATACTTTTATTATGTTCAGGCCCAGCCCAAGCCCGGTCCGGCCCGCTCACACTAGGCCCAGGCCCGGCCCGCGGGCTGCGAACATTTGATTTACCATAAAAACCACTAAGAACCCTTGATATACGGGGTGTGTCGAAAAAATAAAGGCGTTACGTTTCATTCATGGGTCATAGATTAATCCCTGAAAGTGTGGCGCTTGAGGTGCATAACAACATACATACATACGCTAGCTCGATTATATTTAAATACTTAATTAGTATGTAACATAATTCGTGGCAAGTATGATTAAGCAAACAAAACGCGTTCACCTGTTCATTTTCCCTCTCCTCCACCCTCTCCTACATCCCTTCCTCCCTTACTCCCTCCCTCTCTCCCGCTCTTACTCGATGCCTTTCTCCCTCTCTCCCTCTCTCCCTCTTTCCCTTCCCTGTCCACGTCCCTCCATTCATCCGTCCGTCCCCCATGCCATGGTCATTGTATCTTTGTCTGTGTCTCTATCTTTCTCCTTTTCCCTTCCCCTCCCTTCCAGCTCCCTCACCTCCTCCGTCCGTCCATCATTCCTGTTTCCGTGTCTCGGCGTTTCTGTCTCTCTGTCACCCTGTCCCTCTGTCACCCTGTCTCTCTGTCACCCTGTCACCCTGTCTCTCTGTCACCCTGTCCTTCTGTCACCCTGTCTCTCTGTCACCCTGTCCCTCTGTCACCCTGTCCCTCTGCCACCCTGTCTCTCTGTCACCCTGTCTCTCTGTCACCCTGTCTCTCTGTCACCCTGTCTCTCTGTCACCCTGTCCCTCTGTCACCCTGTCCCTCTGCCTCTCTTTCTATCTCTGTCTCCGTGTCTTACTGTCACTCTGCCTCTATGTCTCTTTCTGTCTGTGTCTCTGTGTCTCCGTGTCTCCGTGTCTCTCTGTCTTTTTTTCTGTCTCTGTCTCTCTGTATATTTGTCACTCTGTCTCTCTGTCACTCTGTTTCTATGATGCACTGTCTCTCTGTCTCCCTGTCTCTCCGCCTCTCTGTCTGTGTGTTACTCTGACTCTGTATCTCTCAGTCTATATGTCACTCTGTCTCCCTGTCTTTCTGTCTCTGTGCCATTTGGTCTTTATGTCTTTCTGTCTTTGTACTTGTGTAATGTCAATGCATGTTCTTTTGTATATGCTATACAGTTTGTAGCTTTGTATGTCTGTCTGTCTTTTACATAACTAAGAACAATAGGAGTTCGTAGTTACATACAATTGTTAGCAACGCTATGCGTTTTTCTATGATTTTTCCGAGTTACGTGATCCACGTCAAGACTCCACATAAGTGCCCTCTTCGTAAAATCACAATTGTACATGATTTTTGGGGCATGAAGTTGTCTCTTAGTCTCTATGTCTCTCTGTCACTCTGTTCCTGTGTCTCCGTGTCTCTATGTCACTATGTATCTCTGTATATCTGTCTCTATGTCGCTCTGTTTCTCTGTCTCTCTGTCCCTGTGTCTCGCTGTCTCTGTGTTTTTCTGTCTCTCTGTCACTCTGTCACTCTGTCTCTCTGTCTCTCTCTCTGTCTCTCTATCCATCTCTGTCTCTCTGTCACTCTGTCACTCTGTTTCTCTGTCTCTCTGTCTCTCTATCTCTCTGTCTCTCTGTCTCTCTGTCTCTCTGTCTCTCTGTCTCTCCATCCCTCTCTGTCTCTCTGTCACTCTGTCTCTCTGTCTCTCTGTCACTCTGTCACTCTGTCTCTCTATTTCTCTCTGTCACTCTGTCACTCTGTCTCTCTGTCACTCTGTCTCTCTGTCTCTCTATCCCTCTATGTCCCTCTGTCACTCTGTTTCTCTGTCTCTCTGTCACTCTGTCTCTCTGTCACTCTGTCACTATGTCTCTCTGTCTCTCTGTCACTTTGTCACTCTGTCTCTCTGTCACTCTGTCTCTCTGTCACTCTGTCTCTCTGTCTCTCTGTCTATGTGTCAACATGTCTCTGTGTCTCTCAGTCTATATTTCTCTCTGTCTATCTGTCTCCCGATATGGGCCGATATGGGCTTCAAGAATCGGGCCAAATGTTAACGGGTCTTGGGGCCTAGGCCGGGCTGGGTTTTAGGTATTTTTCCGGGCCTGGGCCGGGCCTGGATTCTAACTAATAATTGCGGGCGGGGATTGGGTTCGTTTTGTTGTTTGCTATAGATTCTTGACATTTTTGGTAAAGTGTGTGTTTTGTGTTTACGCCAGAGAGAACTTTTCCGCCGGAAGTTGACTATAATAAAGATAAATACAACTATGTATTACATGCACTGTGTTAGATGTGCGATTATAATGAGAGAGACCGTCTTGGATGTCATGAAATGGTAAACAATTGAACACAATTATGCAGGAACATATACATACATGATTGAGCCGCAACGGGTCACTGATATCAAAATGTGGCAGCCATTTTGGGCGTCACTTTAAAATACGGCGGAACAGTTGAATATTGACCAAGTCTTACCAAGTCAAGTAACAAGCTGTTGACTATTATGTCACAGTTAAATATACTTAGACATGGGAATTTTCTTGTAACGTAGAACTGTACATTTTATATAATAATTAATAACAGAAACCTGCGTTGTAGAAACTAACCACCATTTTGGAATGTTCACTAACTTTACAAAAAACCCTTCATGAAAACGAAGTAAAAATAATAATAACTCTAAAAATAAACCCTTCATCAAAACGAATTATTATGAATAATAATAACTCTAAAAATAAACCCTTCATCAAAACGAGGTATGAATAATAATAACTCTAAAAATAAACCCTTCATCAAAACGAGCTATGAATAATAATAACTCTAAAAATAAACCCTTCATCAAAACGAGGTATGAATAATAATAACTCTAAAAATAAACCCTTCATCAAAACGAGGTAAGAATAACAATAACACTAAAAATAAATCCTTCATGAAAACGAAGTAAGAATAATAATAACTCTAAAAATAAACCCTTCATCAAAACGAGGTAAGAATAATAATAACACTAAAAACAAACCCTTCATCAAAACTACAAAATACATACAATATTTTTCTTGAACATAAAAACTGTCAGGAGACTCTCCCTAAGGCTTATAAAATATGCCGCTAGCGTGAGAGCCACCTACAATGGTTGTTTTCCGTAGGCATACATTGCCTACAACATGTTTTACATCATTGTCAAAGTTTATCGGAAGACAGAACATGGTGATCATTTGTAACCTAAGTGCATATGTAGCAGTTAGTGTTTGTGCAGGATTTTTTGTAAAGTGTTAGTAGGTATTGCTTGGTGTATGTAGAAAAACCGTAAAGACTATGCTTATAAATTTTATCCACAATGCATGGTGGCATTTTTCTGAGTAAAGCTGGTAAATGGTATCTAATACTGGCTCTCGAGGTATGATTCAATGGGATAGCGATTTCATGATATTTTCTTGTGGGAATATCACGATAAGCAGCATTTTACAAAAATAGTGATTGAAAAAATATAGCAACGCGTTTATGCATCATTTTTTTTTTAATGTCAAGAGTAATTTTTTAGTAGGTTGAGATATTCCATTATAGGTTCCGTGTGTGAGTTGTATTTACTACGGGAAATTATTATGATCGCCCTTTTCTGAATTTTTTATAGTCTATTTGTATCAAAGCCCCACGATAAAATGCTATAGTTGAAGTGTGGCACGATGAAAGAATTATACTTTAGTTTATTCATGACTCCCAAAGTTCGTGATATTTTATTTGATATTCTGTCAATGTGTGAACTCCAGTTTAATGTTTCTTGAATAACAGTGCCTAAAAATTTAATATGCATACACACTGTATGGGTTGACCGTCTATTTGTACCGAACACACCCTATGGGTTGACCGTCTATTTGTACCGTTAATTTTATATCTGAAATACTACGTTGTGGAAAATGGAACAACATGTATTTAGTTTTACTTTTGTTTAGAGAAAGTTTGTTTAGAGAAAACCATTCACTGGTATAGTTCAGTTCATTGTCAATGTTATCGCTGATAGTATTATAGTCTTGCATTTAATATTGCATTTGAAAGAGCTCCGACAAGAGTTAGTTAGTTTTACTTGTGTTTAGATAGTATGGCCTTGAATTTATTGCTAGCAAGATGAATATCATTTATATAGAGAGTAAATAATAGGGGACCTAATATTGACCCCTGTGGGAGACCTGTTCAGATAGTTAATATGTCAGACATTATATCATCGAATTGGACAAATTGGCGTCTTTCAGTAAGGTAATTCATTACCCAAATTAGCGCAGTTCCATTTATTCCGTAATGTTCAAGCTTTTTAAATAAAATATTGTGATATATGGTATCAAAGGCTTTTGACTAATCTAAGAAAAATTATATACGGATTTTTCTGTCTGAAAAAGTGTGTCAGTTAGTTCGAGAGTAGCCGTTTCCGTGGAATGTGATTTCCTAAACCCGTACTGACTTTTGTAAAATAATTCATTTATAGTTAGATATTGAAATATTTTATCGTATACAATGTTTTCAAAGACTTTGGAGATGGAAGGGAGTAATGAAATGGGTCTGTAGTGATTGAGTAGGGTTTTATAATCGTTTTTATATATAGGAATAATTTTCGCAATTTTTGATTTTGGGGGAAATATTCCTGTGTTTATGGATTGCTTAATAATAAGAGACAAGGGTTTAAAAATTAGTTAATTAATTCGTTTTAGTAAAACTGTTGATATTGAATCATGACCTACACTTCTCTTAGGATCAAAATCCTTGATAATTTATATTACAATATCTTCAGTTACTGGTTTGAAAGTAAACGTTGAGAGAAACTTGTCCTTTAAATAACAGGTAAAAGGTTTGTTGTGTATTTCTACTAAGAATTGTAAGTGCCAGTTTACTGCCAATATTTACAAAGAATTCGTTAAACCTGTGCTATCTCCATGGTATCAGTAACACACAATCCATTTATATGAAAGTGATATGGAAATAAAAATGTTGTGTTGTTCTTATTTATGAGTTGTTTAATGGTGTCCCATGGTTTCCTTACGTTTGATTTGAATAGATCAAATAGGTTTCCGTAGTAGATTTTTTTTGCGTTTCTGATAGTTTTGTTAATTTTTTTTATATACATGAAGATTGACCGATATGTTATTTTAAGAGGTGTCATTTTGTGGAGTCTGCTTTAGTTTCCTATATAGTTGGTCTTTATATCTAATTTATATAATATTCCAGCTCTTATCCAGCTGGGCTTTTTATGTATATACTTATTATAGCGAACTGTTTTAACTGGAAAATGATTTACATACAACTGAGTGAGTATGCCTTCAATTATTTCATAATTGATGATTGGATCTGAGTGAATTAATTAACATATTGCACTACATATGTGCATACATACATACATACATACATACATACATACATACATACATACATACATACATATATACATATATGCATACATGCATACATGCATACATACATACATACATACATACATACATACATACATACATACATACATACATACATACATACACACATTCATACATACATGCATACATACATACATACATACATGCATGCATGCATGCATGCATGCATACATACATACATACATACATACATTCATACATACATACATACATACACACACACATTCATACATACATACATAAATACATACATTCATACATACATACATACATACATACATACATACATACATACATACATACATACATGCATACATACATACATTCATTCATACATACATACATAATTTCATACATACATACATACATACATACATACATTAATTCATACATACATACATACATACATACATACATACATAAATACATACATTCATACAATCATACATACATACATACATACATACATATATACATGCATACATACATACATATATTCATACATACATACATACATACATACATACATACATACATACATACATACATACATTCATACATACATACATACATACATGCATACATATATATATTTCTTCTCCAGATCAGTTCAGGTTAATATACTGTTGTGACGTGACACAACAAAGAGAGTTCTCGTATACACGACCGAACGCCTTCGCAGCGACGACGAAAAATTTCGTCGGCGCGTGCCGACGACTTTACAACTGTAACTGAGAAAGACAAATGGCCAAAGGTGTGGCGATGCCCATTTATATCAAACCAATGTGGCGATATGTATGCGTGATGCGGAGTTCTTGATTCACATAGTCGACTGCAGTGGGTCAGTCCGATGCTGTTCGACCGAGCCGGCTTCTCCAGGACACACCGTCCACTGACTAGGTAACGGATGAATGAAAGTGATGGACATTGCTGGTGGACACCTTACACGTGATATTATGCCAGTTGTTTGTTTTCGAGGTTGACGGTTGTCTGAAGAATACCATTTTAAAATGTAAGTAAAGACATGGTTTTCTCCTGAGCTGTCGTTTCGCGTTTTGTTGTATCCATTTTGTGCCACTCAATCAGCTCCTCAGTTGATTGAAAGGTTTGTTTCCAGTTTTTACGTTTAACGCGAACATGTTGAGACAGCCTTGGCCATTATTTCTTAAGCACGCCAGCTTTTAGAATCATGTTTCAGTAGAACTCGGTGTGACATAGTACACGCAACTATATTACAGTATTTCCCCGGTACCACAACTTTGACATGTTTGATTGCATAGTGATCATGGACACCGCACGCACGCACGCACGCACGCACGCACGCACGCACGCACGCACGCACGCACGCACGCACGCACGCACGCACGCACGCACGCACGCACGCACGCACGCACGCACGCACGCACGCACGCACGCACGCACGCACGCACGCACGCACGCACGCACGCACGCACGCACGCACGCACGCACGCACGCACGCACGCTATTGTGCTATTGGTTTTACATTCATGAGCTGAATAGTTTACCATTCTTACAAACTACAGCCCACCAAACGAAAGGCTGTATTATACAGTACTTGACAATTGCCAATTGCTCAGCGCGGATGCTATATTGTGTGTACTACTTGAGGAGAACACACTCCTCACGAACATTTCTTATCGTCCACGTGCGTTCAACTGCAAAAAACTGTGTTTAAGGCAACTTGTTACAAATGTGTTGGGGTAAGCTGTTACAACTGTAAGAACGCTCGGGCGGCTCATACCGATGGCTCAGCCAGCGAGTTGTGTGCTGACAATGATTGAAATAAAAACATTATTTAACCACGACGTGTGAACGTTTTATTTCACTCGTGAAGCCCAGTGTACTCGTTTATAACAAGTATTGTAAATGCTAGCAGCGTCAAACAAAATAAATCTCTAAGAAGGGCGGGCTACCAGAGAGTGAGAGAGAGAGAGAGGGGAGAGAGAGAGAGAGAGAGAGGGAGAGAGAGAGAGGGAGAGAGAGAGAGAGAGGGAGAGAGAGAGAGAGAGAGAGAGGGGGGGGAGATAGAGAGAGAGAGAGAGAGAGAGAAAGAGAGAGAGAGAGAGAGAGAGAGAGAGAGAGAGAGAGAGAGAGAGAGAGGGAGAGAGAGAGAGAACATGTACGAGTGACACTTGTTTTGCGATTTACGCGTTTTTTGCTGTAACAACCTGCCCCATGTGATGTAACAACCTGCCCCATGTGATGTAACAACCTGCCCCATGTGATGTAACAACCTGCCCCATGTGATGTAACAACCTGCCCCATGTGATGTAACAACATGACCCTTGTGATGTAACAACCTGCCCCATGTGATGTAACAACCTGCCCCATGTGATGTAACAACCTGCCCCATGTGATGTAACAACCTGCCCCATGTGATGTAACAACCTGCCCCATGTGATGTAACAACGTGACCCGTGTGATGTAACAACCTGCGCCATGTGATGTAACAACCTGTCCCATGTGATGTAACATCCTGCCCCATGTGATGTAACAACCTGCCCCATGTGATGTAACAACCTGTCCCATGTGATGTAACAACCTGCCCCGTGTGATGTAACAACCTGCCCCATGTGATGTAACAACATGCCCCATGTGATGTAACAACCTGCCCCATATGACGGGGCACCTAAAACATTTTTCACAAAAAGTGACTATAACTGAAAATTGTAACAACTACCCCGGTCTCCCCTATTAACTGGTACATTAAATGGTAACTTAATAATCGCTTTTAATATTCGAATAATATGGCATTGTTCTAATGGATACATGAAATGAAATACTTTTTACAGATATTCAGACGGTTTGTTTCAGGTCACAGAAGTTCACCAATGCGAAGGTTATCGACGAGAGCCGTTTTATTCTCCATTGAAAGTTGAAAAATCGTTGACGTTGAGTTTGTTCAAGAAGCCGCGTTCACCTCCACCGCGTTCACCTCCACAACATTCTACGTAGTGGACGACCGCGTTCACCTCCACCGCGTTCTCCTACACAACATTCTGAGCAGTGAATGACCGCGTTCAACTCCACCGCGTTCACCTCCACAACATTCTGAGCAGTAAATGACCGCGTTTACCTCCACAACATTCTGAGCAGTGGACGACCGCGTGAGGTACCCACCACCATGCACTTTGGCAGGATAGTTGGATTCAAAGTGTTCACAACAACAGCCAGCGGCGTGCACACGTTGACACTCGTCAGTTTGTTGCTTCTTTTTCTCGTCAACAACATCGTGTTTCTCAGCTCTGGACGCTGCGCCAGCGGCAATGCCGTCAACCGGTCGTGTCTGTGCTCGGCGGACGGCTACCGGACAGCGACGGTCGCGCCGGCGATGAAGGCGGACGGCCCTCTTGTGGTAGTGTTCACGACTTTCAAGGAGACGTCTGACCGTGTCTTCTTCCAGAGCAACACGGTGCGCAACTGGGCCGTGCTACGCCCGCTGCTCCAGCCCGTTCTCTTCACGATGGACGAGCGCAGCTACCTGACGAGGCTCGCCGGCAACAAGGGCTGGCACGTGTATCCCGTCCCGCGGGCTAACACCGACAAAACGCCCTTCCTCAAAGATATGATCAACTTCGTGCGAGACAGGTTGGCACTGGTTACAATTGACATCTCTCGTTGGCTCAACCTATACGTTCTCAATGTTACAACACTGGATCATATGTAGTAAACATCTTAACTATGGTTTCAAGCTAATACGTTTCAAACATCAATATGTGGTTTTCTCCAGAGAGTCGATGACTACTATTGGTAGGCCCTATCTACAGAACGATTGAATTTGTTTAATGTCATGTGACTTATGTCATGTGACTTATGTCACAGTAGTACGTCATGAGCTAGCCCCGTAATACATTTGATTATCAAATGTCAATGCGTAGTCAGCTGATCTGTGGATTGGTCGTTGTTGCTTTTTTACGTCATCGCGTAACGTGCTCGCCGCAATTTTAACTCCTGGACTAATTTGTAATTTCAAAATGGCCAACGTAGTTAGCCGGAAGTCGGGTGTTGATATTCTGTCTGGAAGATATGCTACGTCGTATGACTAAGTCTACAGAGTTCGTTCCCAGATGTGTGACATGGGGTGAAAAAGCTAATTTCCGAGAAAGTAAAATTTATTGGTTGCATTTGATAGAGTGGCATCTCTGACACTCTGAAGATATTTTGAAGATAGGTTAAATAGTTGAATAGATTTGTGCACGTGTCAAAACCGGATTTTACTTTGCAATCAATTGTCACTGACAGCTACAATGAATTATGTAGAAACAAACAAATTCATACCACAAATAGTTTTATGGACACGAGAGCTTAATAAATCTTTGATAACATATATTTTACAGTCCAGCCCAATTTTACAGAAACATATGCAAACATTTACACAGAACTGATACTTTTGTATTGTTCAGCTACAATTGGGAAGTACTGATATGTTCCGTTCCTCTACTTTACCACTAATGCCTTTTACTACCTGTAGCATTCAACTTCTTTCTTACAGTCTAGTTTGAATAACTTTCCTTTTCTTTGTTTTTTATATAGCAACGTACCACAACAAGACTTGGCGCCAGCAGCACATTCGTTGCCACAATCTTCTACACTACTCTACTTCAACGCACTTATGTCACACACTTTCAGCAAATAATTCGTAGCAAAGTTAGCTGATTCTGGGCTTGGAATCCTCAATGTCAGGATCTAAATCTACATGAGACAATACGCAGTATCCCCAGGAGCGTGTCTCGTTCATGTACCATCAGTTGGTAGTATCTCAACATTAAATTATTTCCCATCATCCACTAATGCTATTTCGCACCACAGTGAACAACCATCCCAACTGCAGTGCTTAGTAGGCACGTTAGAGTCAAATTGTTAACTTAGTAGGCACGTTAGAGTCAAATTGTTAACTTAGTATGCACGTTAGAGTCAAATTGTTAGCTTAGTAGGCACGTTAGAGTCAAATTGTTAACTTAGTATGCACGTTAGAGTCAAATTGTTAGCTTAGTATGCACGTTAGAGTCAAATTGTTAACTTTTTTTCTCACACAAGAAATTCACTGTATAGAAAAACCCCTATTCCAAATAAAACATTCCGAATAAAATCCATGAAAAGAAGCAGTAAATACTTTTCATTTAGACCATGTGAAATTTTTGGTTGCCAATTTGGACACCATACGTGAATTTCTTGTAATATTTTTGAGGCATTACTTTTTTCTCATATCACATAAAGTTATTATAAATATATGTACCAGGTGTTCAAAAGTGCCCGCACATCAAACTTTGTGGAAATACCTACAACATGGTTCTTTTAAAAGAAAACACGAACCAAAACATTTTCAGTTCAGACTATGAAACATTGTACGGAAATGTTTGTGTAGCGCATTAAAAAAATACACGTTTGCCAATGTTTCAAACCACACTCTCTTTTTAGCTTACATATTAAATAGAAAAATGCGCACAACACCTTATTCTACGTTCATCACTGGAAAAAACAAGATTTTGTAAAAGGACACGAACGCTGTAGGCTTAGTTCTACTTCGCCGGCGTGTCACCGTGAGGACAATAGAGGTTAATCGAACAATGTATTTTCCCACTAGATGGTTATTACACGACACTCTGGATTTGCTGTTGACTTCGTGTACGCATTACACAATAGCGCTATTTAGTGTATTCGCATTCATAAGTTATGATGATACGGGTTTCACTGTTCTTCGGATAAAATACCGTATCGTAATATATTTATAAAATGGATAGCTGGCTCTGATGGCTGAAGGATCACAACTGTTTGTGTTCTCAGGTATCCAAGCGCCATTTACTACGGCTTCGCAAACGGCGATATCCTGTTCAATGACGGATTACTGCGGACATTGAAGGGGCTCTGGCGGAAGTCCAACAGATTGACGAACCATGTGGTTATCGGACGGCGATTCAACATGAAGGTGTGACGTATATGGAAGAACTATCTGTTTAAATACGTGTCAACACGAGCAGATGTTGTCGTACTGATGTATTGCTGTATCGATCCATTTACTGCTGTAATCGTCCATGTACTGCTGTATCCATCCATTTACTGCTATGGTCGTCCATGTACTGCTGTGGTCGTCAATATATTGCTGTATACGTCCATATACTGATGTAGTCGTCCATATATTGTTGTAGTCGTCCACGTACTACTGTAGTCGTCCATGTACATCTGTAATCGTCCGTATATTGAAGTACACGTCCATCTATGCTGTGATCGTTCATGTACTGCTGTGGTCGTCCATATATTGCTGTGGTCGTCCATGTATATCTGTAATCGTCCATATATTGAAGTACACGTCCATCTATGCTGTGATCGTTCATGTACTGCTGTGGTCGTCCATGTATATCTGTAATCGTCCATATATTGCAGTACACGTCCATCTACAGCTGTGATCGTTCATGTACTGCTATGGTCGTCCATACATTGCTGTGGTCGTCCATGTATATCTGTAATCGTCCATATATTGCAGTACACGTCCATCTACTGCTGTGATCGTTCATGTACTGCTGTTGTCGTCCATATATTGCTGTGGTAGTCCATTTATTACTGTATTAGTCCAAGTACAGCTGTATCGTCCGTGTACTCCTGTCGTCGTCCATGTACTGCTATGGTCGTCCATGTACTGCTATGGTCGTCCATGTACTGCTGTGGTCGTCCATGTAGTGCTGTTGGCCGTGCTTTTTTTTATCTTATTCGTCTTAACAACGACCTAGTTGTTCCAAATCGACAAAGAATCTACTAACATTCGACACTCTTCCTGGCTGTAGTTGGACACGAGCTCGTGGCGCCCCCTCTATAAACCGGCCGACATCACAGCCATGGTGGTCGACACAGGAGCGAAAGTCTTCATCCCCGACGCCGAAGACTTCTTCTTCTTCGGCGGCGAATATCCATGGAACAAAATACCGGACGTCGTGATGGGCCGGCCAGGCTACGACAACTACATTGTGTTCATGGCTATTGAATGCAACATGACCGTGATCGATGCTACAAAAACACTGCTGGCGTTCCACCAGACTGGCCTTGACGGTGACTTCGCTGGCTCTCAGGTATGTATGCTGAGATACGTTAACAATAGAGTGAGTGTCTGTAATGTATTGTATCCGGACCAGGTTCTCCTTGGGTCAATAAAAAGTCGTCATTGTGACGACTAGTATGTACACAAAAGCACATGATATGGTTTTCAAGCAACCTTGGAGTAATATCTCATTGATATTTGGAGTCTTACTTAGGACACGTTTATGACGTTTATGACGTTACCACTCATTTTATGCCACTCATTTTTATCACCAAACGACCTTCTTGCGAGTCACCAAGCATTTTACATCTAGATAACATATTTCGACGATTTATATATCTGTGCACAAGACACATCCCTTTGTTTCACCGGAATCCGATAGAGTTGCGACAGACGTTCCATTGGTGGTCGTTTTTGAACGCTCCATAATTCTTCTAGTTAGAATGGCAGTCATACCATGGTCAAATATCTTTATTATGTTTTAGACTTACCACCTTCACATGTGCAGTGTACGAGTTTGCCAATTACGCGTTTAATGTAAAGCTACACCGGGGACGACAGCGGTCTTAATTTGGAATGTTCGCACATGTATGCAAACGCACACGGGTGCACATACACATACCCGTGAACGCATGCATACACATACACGTAAGCACCCACAAGGTCAAGCGCGCTGCGTTGCTTGATGAGAGTTTAAACGAATGAACTACTATTAATTCGGGTCTCTTTCCTGTAGAACACGGACCGCGGCTACAATCGTGACCTCATCGGCGAGTTCGACACGTGGAAGGGCATGGTCGTCAGCGCCCAGTACAGGACGAAATACGACGCCACAGGCGATCTGGTTGTGGAAACGGCAGTGCCAATATGGACGCTGACGCGTCAACGGAAGAAAATTGAAGAGCAGAACAGACAGAATCAGCTACACCGCCTCGTCAAGAACGCTGTACCCATCAGCAAGAGGGTGACACAAGGCCAACCTGCAAATCCCGCGACACCTTCGAAGCACCAGAAATCCACGACCAGTAAACACTGAAACGTTAAAAGAGAATAATGATGTAAACAGTGTATAACTGTGCAACTGATTGTACATTCGATGGTGTAATATATGGTGTAAAGAACTGATTGTACATTCGATGGTGTAATATATGGTGTAAAGAAGGAACAAAGTCGCTAACACTTCAATTAGTCGATATATTTAATCAACACATTCGCATTGGTGAGTCAAACGACAAATGGACTGGAACCACGTCCACCACAGCGGTCAGAACTAGCTGAAGATTAGGCGAATACAATCAATGTTATATGTGATTTGATTTTCACTGCGATCATGTGTATTTCAAGGACTAGTTATTTGCGATCATAATGCCATAAATCTATATAATATGTTGTTTTGTGAAATCATTTCGACGCAGGCCATTAGGTCACAATGCAAAGATCACGGGTAACGCAAACACACCCAGATCTTTCCGTGTAGTTCATGCAATGGTAATAAACTGGCATACACGCACAACTGATCCATCATACACTAATTACAGCAAGCATGCACACGTGCCTGCGTGTGGACGTGCGTGCGTACGTACATATACATACATGCATACGCACATAATACATATGTAGGTATGATAAAACGTACGTGCGTGTATGCAATATGTATGCATACATACATACACACATGCATCCATCCATCCATACATACATGCATGTCCATGCATGCATGCATACATACATACATACATGCATGCATACATACCTACATACATTCAACCATTCAACGACATAGTAATTATTGGTATTTACGTATTTATTAATTTTGAAGTAATTGTGTTCATTATTAATGTTTGTCCTTAATAAAGCACGGTACTGGGCGTAACCATTTAAACGTTTTAAAGTGTTGAATTCCGTGGGACAACACGAAGATCAAATTTAAAGGCATTGCACAAATAATTATCAAGAAATAATAACATGACTAGAAAGTTGATTGTATACTGCTTTCTATACAACGTTAACTTTAGAAAATAATTAATTTGTGGTATTGGAATAATGGCGAGGAAGCTTGGTACCCGGCGAAACAACACACACGCGTTCATTATCAAAGAAAGAACTATGGGTAGGAGAAGCTATTGTAGGGGCCTTTAGTTTAGGACATCGAATTTAAACTTTAGCTTAACACAATACATTTGAAATAATAGCTTTCTGAAATATAGTTGGGGAAACCCATTTTGGATGTTTGTTATATTTTTAATGGACTAGCGTTACATAAGTATATATATATATATATATATATATATAATATATCTCATGTGTTAGAGCATAAATGAGGAAGAAATGAGGTGTGGAACGTTCCAGCCTACTGTCGCATAAACACGGAGACTGATCCAGCAGCTATTTGGTCGATGTTGTAACTTCACTAAGCTACGGGGTAATCTATGCTATTCGATATTCTCTAATGAGTTTGATGTGGGTGAATGACGAAATGTTCAACTGTTTTCACTACATTCGCCAAACTAAAGGTAAGTGTGTGTTTTTGTGTAGCGCAGTATCCAGTCCTTGGGATTGCTTAAATTGTCTCACACTTCACCCCTGGCAGACCTGTCCATTCCAACGCCAACTCGACTTCTCTGTGAAGCTTACAACTCGATTGACAGCTAGTTCATGTACAGCTCAGTGAACTGAGGCAACGCGGAATAAAGGAAATTGCCCAAGTTCGAAACGAGAGCAAGAGGATTAGAAACCGGCTTCCGTCGTTTACATCTATGGGAGATGCAAACAGGATAAAAATAGGGAAATAGTTAGCATCTGGGGGGGGGGTTGACTCGAGCCGGACTCTAGTCGCCCATTTTCATGATTTACGATTCGAGTTGGAATTCAGAGAGACAACTCGAGACTTTTTTACTTGGATGTCAACGACTTGAGACTTGACTTGCCAGTTTGTGACTTGCCAACAAGTCTGGTGGCTCATGTTATTGTGACAAGCCGCATTGTATATATATACAATAGTTAATAAGTATTTTATTATGATTGTGTAATATGATGGCCTGGTAGCATCCATCTTAATTTCCCGCAAAACATTATCACGTCAAACATGACGATTGGTAAACCCTGGACTTGGGATTTAACTTGGAATTCACAGAGATGACTCGAGACTTGACTTGAACTTGGAGTTCATTGACTTGAGACTTGACTTGTCAGTTTGTGAGTTGCCAACAAGTTTGACATTTGGTTTGGAGGATCGGATATTGCAGAAGCTACTGTCCCACACATCCGGGTTTTCGAGTAATCCGAATTCGAAACAACTGGGTTCTGGGGCTTGACTGTTTTCTGCTTTCATGTTGATGAGATACGAACACAGTAAAGGTGATTTGGATACAGGATTCGTTATCAGAAATGTCACTGCGTCGTTATTTAGTTCACTGTCTTTCTCAAGCGTTCATTAAAAAATCTAAAGGAACAAAGTTACTTTGCCTTTTCCATTATTCTGACCGTCAATACGAAAACTGAAAAAGAATAAAATCATACAAAGGCCACGCTTTGCCGTAGCCAAACACTTATTTCAGGATGCTCGACACTTGACGAGAATAGATTTAACAAGTATAGGGTGGAGACTGGTTCAAAGTACGAGCCACTCTAACCGACACACGTGACCCAACGGGAACAAAAGGCGGCGAACGAAATTGTCTGTCGTTTGTCTTCCAAAGACCAACTGTAAACAGTGAGTGTAGTGGCGTTTTTGTTTTCTTGAGTGTCAGCCAGCAGTACGGACAGCGAGCTTTGGTGCTCGTTGTAGCTGATATTATGGGGTGCACGTTGCATTCAGCATTTGTACTACATAATCACCACGTGGGTCAAAGTGCGCCCATTGTAATGGATGTCTCAGCCTGCAGAATGTGGACTTTATCTATTGCGGGATGGTAAAGGAAAATCCCGTTGCACATCTTTGTAGGTTTAAAGACCAACAGAACATATTGGGGGACCAATATATAGACCATATGCTTAACGTATACCCACCAACAATATTGGGGACCCGTACCCCAGGTTCCGCCTATGCACCCGTTGAGAAATTACTATTAAGTAGTACACAGCTTGCCGACACAGTAGCACATTAACTGGCGACATATTACACTCTCTATAAAGAAACCTCATATTAATCAAGCGTTTTGTGTAATATGAGATCGAATTGCCCCCTTGTGACCAGCTTAATGCAGCACTAAAACAATTTGAAAAAACAATTGTTTTTAAAGCTAAATGACAAGTTCGTTAAATGACATTGTTCGTGATCGCTTGAGACGGTCCCGTGCCTTCTGAGAGGTGTCAGGTGAAGGCGAGTGATACCGCTTCACACATCATCACTCAGTCACTTACACGGCGGTCCACGAATTGTTAGCCTATTTATTTTGGAAAAACGAAATGTCATCTCATTTTCCTAATATTGTATTTGTACTGAGCAATTAGAGCTGCTTCAGTATCCTAATTGTTTTTCAACATTGCCTAGTTTGTTTTAGTACTGCTCTTATCAAGGTACAGCAGAAAAGGTCAGGAAGCTGATTATAGCCACGCGATTAAATATAAAACAAAAAATGTTGGACAGAGTGCACTATTTTGGATTCATAGACCTATCACTATACGATGAAATAACGATTAATGTGACGAATTAACTTCGAATATGATACTAACGTTTGCAACTGCATTTTCCATTAAGATACTGTAAACAGGATGGACGGCAAAGACAAAGTGGCTTTGGTCACCGGTTCAACCAGTGGTATCGGATTAGCTATTGCGCTTGCATTGGCTAAGCGAGGCTGTGACGTCATTGTGACTGGCCTCAACGCGGCGGATGACCCAGTTGTGGATGCAATTAAATCGCAATTATCAAGGTGCGGCTAGGATTTATATTCCATCACGTGAACACTTGCCCCTCAAACACGTGATATCCGTTGACTTGTTGTTGAATGTAATATAGGCTAGTTACGCTCATTCGATATAATGTAAGTATAATTGTCTTAGCATAGATCAATCAAGTTGTGATAAAACTACCGGTAGATCATATATAGTGTCTCTCATATTAAACGGCTTCGTGAAATATGTTGCATCATAATACGCCATGTTGTTATTACTGTAAACGTATTGAAACGCAAATGAAGAAGACCGTATTCAGCATAAGATGCCTAAATCTCATTTATAAATCTTACAGAATATTCACAACGCTATAACCATTGCGTTGTTTATTATTATTATTTTTATTATACATTAAACAAAGCGCAACCATATATAGTCATACGTACAATTATTGTAACAACTATCACAAACTAATGCTAAATTACTCTTAAATCTACTTGTTTAGTTTGAATGTTCGAGCGGAATACATTGCCGGAGACCTAAGTCAGTTGAGCGACATCGAACGGCTTTGTCAAGAATCTATAAAAATGTTTCCGCGAGGAGTCGACATCCTGGTGAACAATGCAGGTAAATTCCGAAAACTTACAAGTTGGAAACCAATTCGAACATTCTGCGGCTACGGTTTGCAGTAATATGTTCCACCTCGGGCATTCTCAGACAATGTTCCACCTCGGGCATTCTCAGACAATGTTCCACCTCGGGCATTCTCAGACAATGTTCCACCTCGGGCATTCTCAGACAATGTTCCACTTCGGGCATTCTCAGACAATGTTCCACCTCGGGCATTCTCAGACAATGTTCCACCTCGGGCATTCTCAGACAATGTTCCACCTCGGGCATTCTCAGACAATGTTCCATCTCGGGCATTCTCAGTCAATGTTCCACCTCGGGCATTCTCAGACAATGTTCAACCTCGGGCATTCTCAGACAATGCGTAATAGGACATTACTGAAGTTGTAAGACTGTTTCTATCACACTATGCCCATTTGATATAGACAATAACAAAATGTTTTTCCATTATGGAAACTAATTTTATTGTAAGATTTTAAGTAGGTCTACATTTATCATCACAAATATTGAGGGGCCGATCCCCACTCCCCTCCCCGTGTCAACAAAATTGTGCAAGCATTTCCATGTGCTTTATTTACTTGACTGTTTTGTGTAAAGGGAGCGTCGCTATATATTTAACACCACTAACGAACAGTCGTTAAATGGAGCGTCGCTATACATTTAACACCACTAACGAACAGTCGTTAAATGGAGCGTCGCTATACATTTAACACCACTAAGGAACAGTCGTTAAATGGAGCGTCGCTATACATTTAACACCACTAACGAACAGTCGTTAAAGGGAGCGTCGCTATACATTTAACACCACTAACGAACAGTCGTTAAAGGGAGCGTCGCTATACATTTAACACCACTAACGAACAGTCGTTAAAGGGAGCGTCGCTATACACTTAACACCACTAACGAACAGTCGTTAAAGGGAGCGTCGCTATACATTTAACACCACTAACGAAAATTGTGTTAAAGGGAGCGTCGCTATACATTTAACACCACTAACGACCAGTCATTAAAGCGGTGTTGGCTGCGACGGAATTATTCAATATTCCCGCTGTATTAAGAAGCTCTGCTTAACAGAATCAGCCGCTTAATAGAATGAAATTGCTCTGACCCGAATAGATTGCGTTAAACTGAGTCAATTGAAAGGTGTTCGTTCCCGACTCGCAGGTTTCAATGTCGTGGGGGTGGTCGAGGACTTCCCGGACGACGCGTGGGATGACATGGTGGCGGTGATGCTCACGGCGCCCTTCCGTCTCGTCAAACGTCTTGTGTCCCATATGAAGACGAAAGGTGACCTGACAGTCTGTCTCGATCCAGTTTATGACACGCCCGCCCGCCCGCCCGCCCGCCCGCCCGCCCGCCCGCCCGCCCGCCCGCCCGCCCGCCATTATTTTTAATGATATACAAGTGTAATTAACATGTGTCGGCGTGTTGTTATTTATATGCACGCACGCACGCACGCACGCACGCACGCACGCACGCACGTGTCGTCGATGTATAAAACGCGCCGGAATAGTAAGGCATTGGCCCGTCCGTAAGCTCACTCGTGATAGGTGTCGGGTTTCTGACCAACTGAGCAAACCATGTGGCAATATGCACGCACGCACGCACGCACGCACGCACGCACGCACGCACGCACGCACGCACGCACGCACGCAAAACATGGTTTTCTGGGAAATAGTACACACACGTTCGCACACATACATGACTATAGACAAAGTCATGTACGAATGGTTAAAATCTGCCCAGTTATACATTAAGACGGCGAAACATTAATATGGCAACCATGCGTGGTTGTTCGGCTGTGTCCATTCTAAGCAGAACTAGTGTAGTTGGTTCTAACAACAGTTTTGTATCGCTTTGCAATTACACATATCAAGGATATCGTTAGGTCCTCAGCTTATGTTCGACAGTAATGAGGATGTGTTCTGTTTGCAGGATGGGGACGGATAATAAACATCTGCTCTCAGATGGCCGTCATATCGACTCCAGGGAAGTCCGTGTACAGCGCGTGCAAGGCTGGACTGGCGGGATTCACACGGGTCAGTGCAGCCGCCATTGTGCGTGCGTGCGTGCGTGCGTGTGTGTGTTTACGTCAAGTTACGTGCATAAATAATGAGAATGAGAGTACAGTATTAGAAAATGCTCAACTAATACTATGCAAAATGGTGGGCCGTTTACTAAACGTTTTAGATCGTCAGAGTTTAAAAAAACGCCACCGGAATAACCCGTGGCGCCTCTGGTGCATAATATAACTCTAGGATAAAGGTGAAATCGACGGAAGTAGGGGAAACCGGGGCTAGTTCGCCCCTTGGACACTCTAATAGATGTGGAGACTGTATTTGAAGAGCTAGAGGATCAGTTTCGGCCTTAAATTAAACACAAAAAATACATTGCTCACATTTGTGCTATCAACAAATGGCAAAACTGTTACAAGACAATATCTAAATCTGACTCTTAGTAGACCTACCCAAGTATGGGCGGACTGGCCCCAAGTTGGGGCAAGTCCGCCCAGGGGCCGGGGCAAGTCCGCCCAGGGGCCGGGGCAAGTTCGCCCCACACGTACGTTAAACAGCAAATGTACATGAACAGTGCAGTTTTGTCTTATTTTTGTCAAACAATTTCGTGTTTATGACACATTCTGTTAGAAACTTAAGATCATCACAAATTCTGTTTTATCTATGAAATAAACCAGGGGAAAAAACAAGGTTTGGCACTGCATCGGCTAGAAAATGGTGAAATCAAAATGTGGTTTCATTATTTTTTTTACTAGAAATAACAGTAACATGGACAATTGGAAGTTAGTGGGTTTATGTTCACAAGTGATCCTGAGCATTTTACATAAGATATCCTATAGAGGCGAACTTGCGCCGTGGCACATAGGCGGACGTGCCCCAACACAGATAAATATTTGGTGGCGGGCAACTAAATGGGCTTTACTCTGAATGTCTAAGCAATGCCACTTACAAGTACTGAAACTTGATCGAAACAAAACTTACTTTACTTTCAGTCAGCAAAACCAGTTTTCTAGCTCACAACTTTCCAGCCAGCAACTCGTGGACGCCAGTTTCCCGCTGCAGGTAGTTTGATGATCATGTGACTTAGTCGTGTGACCGAAATGACTAAATTCTGCAAACGCACGGAATAAAAACAGGTTGGCGGACTTGCCCCGGGGGCGGACTAGCCCCGGTCTCCTCTACAACATATAATTCGCGCGAATCTTTTGCCGTGCGATGAAAAAATCGCGCATATATGCCAACACATGCTCAATCGCGTTTCGAAGTTATTCAAACGTCAGATCAGTCGATTTGGGACTTCCTGGCGTTGTGATTTCTGTTTAATATCAGTGAGCGTTATTGTTGGTACGACGTATTGTTTGCTGAAACTAATTCTTTCTGACTCTCTAGTTTGGAGTACAGGCTGTCCTTCCGTCGACAATCGATACCGCGATGCATTCCGTTTATACACATGCGTCGTCTAGCGATCAAAACCATAACGTTTCGGGTAACGACTATTGATACAAACAATAATAAACACCTGCTATTTCCTATGTAATTTAACAACGATGGTATTTGTGATGTAGCACAAACCACGAGTATTTTGTTTACCACTTTTTAAAGTGATTATAAATTTGTCAACGCTATCACTAAGCAGTAAACAAGTTGAATGTAGCAAGACATTGAATACAATCATAGCTATTTAATGGTTAGTATTGACGGTCAATGGTTCTACTTCCAGGGTGTTGCACTGGAAGCCGCTGAATACGGCGTCACTTGCAATGCAGTGTGTCCAACATTCGCAGATACGCCCAGTAAGGATGGATGTATTAAATAACCGTTGTGTTATTATTACTGTATGTTTGTTGCGGCAATGCAAACATTAATGTCGTAGTCACTTCGCCTGAATCCATGGAATTTAAGTGTAGCTACACATATTTGACTACTGACTACAATATATTCGATAGGGTTAACGTCAAGAGTACAATTAAGCTAAGTAATTCCACTTGTTCAACTCTAACTCGGCATTGAAGGCACCAGCACCGCTCATCAGCAGGTAGAACAAATGCAAATGCAAACTGACAGGTACTGTTTTTGAGTACCTATAAGCATAGAGCAACCGGTCAGTTTTGCAACACAATCACATCATCAATTACTTAAATGTAGTAGAAAGAAAGCATTAAAACATATTTTTTGCTGAAACAACTATTTATAAATTTATAACAGGAATTCTTCATGCGATCTAAGTCTCGATAAAATGACATTAATTAGCGCTGCTTACCGCAATAACACATGATATGCGGACTGATTCCTGTTACTTGTTCTCATGCAGTACTGAGGTGTCAGATTCAGGACAAAGTCAATACGCAGGGAATATCGTACGAGTTGGCGCTGGTGAGCATGATACCCACCCTCTGGTAAACGCAATATCAACTGTGTGTGACGCTGGTGAGCATGATACCCACCCTCTGGTAAACGCAATATCAACTGTGTGTGGCGCTGGTGAGCATGATACCCACCCTCTGGTAAACGCAATATCAACTGTGTGTGGCGCTGGTGAGCATGATACCCACCCTCTGGTAAACGCAATATCAACTGTGTGTGACGCTGGTGAGCATGATACCCACCCTCTGGTAAACGCAATATCAACTGTGTGTGACGCTGGTGAGCATGATACCCACCCTCTGGTAAACGCAATATCAACTGTGTGTGACGCTGGTGAGCATGATACACACCCTCTGGTAAACGCAATATCAACTGTGTGTGACGCTGGTGAGCATGATACCCACCCTCTGGTAAACGCAATATCAACTGTGTGTGGCGCTGGTGAGCATGATACCCACCCTCTGGTAAACGCAATATCAACTGTGTGTGACGCTGGTGAGCATGATACCCACCCTCTGGTAAACGCAATATCAACTGTGTGTGACGCTGGTGAGCATGATACCCACCCTCTGGTAAACGCAATATCAACTGTGTGTGACGCTGGTGAGCATGATACCCACCCTCTGGTAAACGCAATATCAACTGTGTGTGGCGCTGGTGAGCATGATACCCACCCTCTGGTAAACGCAATATCAACTGTGTGTGGCGCTGGTGAGCATGATATCCACCCTCTGGTAAACGCAATATCAACTGTGTGTGGCGCTGGTGAGCATGATACCCACCCTCTGGTAAACGCAATATCAACTGTGTGTGACGCAGTTACTAACATTAGTATCATGGGCCCGTCACGGCCCATGTCAGGACACTACTTGAATTACTAATTTATCAGAACTTGTTAACAATAAAAACAATGATTAATAACAAACTGTCGCTGACGTATCTCCCATTTTTTTCACAAGATATAATATTATTAGAAGACATGACAGCGAAGGATTAGAAAAACACAAAGGATTAGAAGAAAAACATGTTTGTTTCCTATGAAAAAATTTATTAATTAAGTATTCATTAATTTTCAGAAAACATTCACTGATCAAGTTCCCACGAAGAAACTGTGCACTGTTGAACAGGTAAAATAACGTAACTAGCTGGTCCAGTTAACACTTATCACGGTCACATTTTCTTGTTTCTGTTTCCGTAATATTCTTGTTTTCCAACATGAGATCTTTGGCCTCATGTTTCTGCCTTACGCGCCAGTAGGCACGAGTATGATTAGGTCGGTCGGTCGGTCGGTCGGTCGGTCGGTCGGTCGGTCGGTCGGTCGGTCGGTCGGTCGGTCGGTCGGTCGGTCGGTCGGTCGGTCGGAACGGTTCGTCACCTGGAGGCGGTATCTATTACTGCAGTCACCTAGTCCAGGTAACCGGGCTTCTTAATTGAACACGAACAGGTCGTACGCAGTGGCCATGGAACATGTAAATCACTTTTATCTTGTCGTTTACATACCAACCGCAAGTTTTATATAAGTAATACATTTGTTATTTTATAATCCCACCATATATAGGTGAGATCCGTGGCAACCGATGCCCTTCAAGACGTACCTGATCAAATCACATTAGCCGTGGAAGAAGCAACTGCAAAAGACACAGATTTGCAGAAGGAGCTGGATCTAATACAGAACGGATGACCTGAAAGTAAACAGTTGGTCCCACCAGAAGCAACACCATACTTCTGTATATGGGACATACTCAGTCACCAAGACGGTGTGATCCCAAAAGGCCAGATAATAGTCATCCCAAGCAGAAAATAGTCATCGCAAGCAGAGAATAGTCATCCCAAGCAGGGAATAGTCATCCCAAGCAGAGAATAGTCATCCCAAGCAGAGAATAGTCATCCCAAGGGAGATGCGAAGAGATTAAAAGAAAATTACGACAGCATGATGGCACACACGGGTTACGACAGCCTGATGGCACACACGGGTTACGACAGCATGATGGCACACACGGGTTACGACAGCCTGATGGCACACACGGGTTACGACAGCCTGATGGCACACACGGGTTACGACAGCCTGATGGCACACACGGGTTACGACAGCCTGATGGCACACACGGGTTACGACAGCCTGATGGCACACACGGGTTACGACAGCATGATGGCACACACGGGTTACGACAGCCTGATGGCACACACGGGTTACGACAGCCTGATGGCACACACGGGTTACGACAGCCTGATGGCACACACGGGTTACGACAGCCTGATGGCACACACGGGTTACGACAGCCTGATGGCACACACGGGTTACGACAGCCTGATGGCACACACGGGTTACGACAGCATGATGGCACACGCGGGTTACGAAAGCCTGATGGCACACGCGGGTTACGACAGCCTGATGGCACACACGGGTTACGACAGCCTGATGGCACACACGGGTTACGACAGCCTGATGGCACACACGGGTTACGACAGCCTGATGGCACACACGGGTTACGACAGCCTGATGGCACACACGGGTTACGACAGCCTGATGGCACACACGGGTTACGACAGCATGATGGCACACGCGGGTTACGAAAGCCTGATGGCACACACGGGTTACGACAGCATGATGGCACGGGCCCGAGAAACAATGTCTTAGCCAAGAATGTGAATGTCGAGTGATATCAAACAGATGACCGCGGCATGCGAAATATGTCAGCACAGGAAACCCGCATAGACGAAAGAAAGATTGAACAATCACAAAGATGGTGATGGACCATGGCGAAAAGTCGGAGTGGACCTGTTTGAGTTGGACGGAGTAGACTACCTGTTTCATGAATACAACAACGTCAAGGCAAGTCATCACAAAGCTGGTCATGTTGAAACAGTTTCCAAACGCCAACTGGAAACGCGGAGTGGTGACTCAGACACGAGGTGACAGTACATCGTGAGCGACCGAAAAAGCGACCAATACCGGCGAAATCGGATACACATTCGTCCGGCAACAAACCCCGGAAACGGCGGGACAACTATGAAGCGCCATCCACGTCAATGAAGCGCACATGGGATTAGTCAGTCACCGCACCGCGTCGCGCCGTTCATGTCGGTGAAGCGCGCATGTGATTGGTCAACGGTCGCGTCGCTCGTCCTACGCGGTCCCGAAATAGCAATCCGCGTTGCAGTGACGTCAGTCGCCGCATAACTTAGCTGGGCAGATATAAATAATAATACAACCCGCCAGTATAGGTTATGTGCGTTAGTGACCCGCAGGTTAACTATAATCCATCATTAGTTGTACTACTCCACGGGAGCCACCCAATGCATTGCCAGTTTACCATCCTCGATAACTGACCGCACTTAGTCCTTGAATACGTTCTACGCTTTTAGTTAAACAAAATTAATATACCGTTTTCACGTTGAGCGGGTTGAAATATATACACACTTTTCCTTCGACAGGAGTCACATTCCACAAGTTATTATTATACTTTTTTCAGGTTGAAGGAGTAAAAGCAGATGCAAATTCTTTAACTTATACGGTATCGAAATCAAGCAGTTCGTGTCGTATCTTATCAGCTAGGAGTATTAAAGCAGTCACATATGCAATAACATTTGACAAGCCTGACACATTGTAATTTACCGAAATCCTGTTAAATGTGAAAAAAATTTGATTCGCAGAGCTCTGGAAATCTAGCGTACATGATCTAGATTTCCAGAGCTCTGCGAATCAAAATTGTTTCACATTTAACAGGATTTCGGTAAATTACAGATTAGCAATTGAGCAGGCATATTCACAGGTTTCTTTGTAGAAGCTATTTGATGTGAAATAATGCATTTTTTTTAGTTTAACAGGCGGGGGGATTTAAGGGAATTTTTCTGCTACGGACCACGTGGGTGCATGAATATATGGCTATTTTTTTTAAATTGCCGGCCATCGCACATCGGGGAGTTTGAGAAGAGCTGGATGGAGGTGATTTTGACAAAGCATGTCAATGAGATGATGACAGTTGCTGTGAATTTTTTTTAGAATTTTTGATGGTCACGTTTTCTTATAATCAGACAAATCGTTAACATGGCCACCAATGCAATTTTTCACTGTAGTCTGACCTATGCAACGCGGACAGCTATTTCGGGACCGTGAGGGAAGCACGTCGCGACAGTTGACATGAACGGCACGACGCGATGCGGTGACTGACCAATCCCCTGCACGCGTCAGTGACATGGATGGCGCTTCTTAGACAACACAATGAGTTGGAACGGCCTGAAAATTCTACCCAGAATGAACTAGTGCCATCGACCGACGTCGCCAATCAGTCAATGACAAGACCTGAAGCTCTTAACTAGATACAGCCACTGCGACATCTGGAACTGAAGCGAGACCGACGAGGACACGACACCCATCTAACTGGGTGAAGGACTATAATTATTATGGACATATAATCACTCTACCAGTTTCTACAGAAAGGGGGATGTTGAGAGATAACGTACTGTAGTGGACGGTAACACGATATGCTTAATGCATTCGGCTGAGACTCACATTCGAATTGAGCTGTATGAATACTCGATCTGGATAAAGTGCGTTGTGCGTGGGTTGATTTACGAAAATACCGCCCACTAGTCACAATAAACTCACTCAGTAAATTTTTTGTATCATATTACTTCTGCTTCTTTACACCAATGTGCAGATAGTATGTCTCGGAATAAGCATGTGAAACGGTTAGCACGTGTCAGTTTAAATCTTTGTCTTTTGAGTTATTTACTTCCGACACATTGTACCAGAATGGCCGGATCGCCGCTTTAGTTTTTCAGGCCGCGGATCTCCGCCCCTACGTAGTATACTGGTACTACTGGGTATTATCTGCACGATTATGCTGTTTGTATTTTTGCAGATTGCTGACCTGGTCGTCTTTATGACTTTGTCCGAAGCTTCCGGCATGATAAATGGTGTCGACTACCTAATCGACGGCGGCTACGTTGCGCAGTAGACAGTGGCTACATCTAGCGAATATCAGACGAAGTGTAGGACGTAGTTCGCCAACTAGACCCTATGCTTCTGTAATGATGAGCCTTATTTGAGAATAACTATTTCGTATTCTTTGAGTTATTTTATTATCAAATTATGGTGACATATCACTATTGTACTTACGGGTTGGTGGTAGATTAATAAAATGCCAGCGATTTTGAGACAGTAGATCTTTTTTTGGCAACCTGAAATAGAATTATCATTGAACAAACGGTGGCGCCACATCATGTAGCCTGCATAATCAAGGCTAATGGAATACGCAGCGGCACCCAGCAGATAATATACACATTAAATCAGACTGACGCTAACAATGCTCATGATGATGATGCTTTTATTTGGAATTATCCAAGTTCTATGATGTGGCAGATGTGCACAAAAAGCAGTATATCTACCGCTTTTCTTGATGTGAGGGTTGTAGATTTCCGTTAACTTTCAAAACACACCGAACATGGCCGGAGTTGATAAAACACATTGTTAGCGCACGTTCTTCGATGTGGTTAAAAATCAATAAAAAGTAGCGATACGTCTTAGACCAGCGGTCGGCAACCCTGTCTTAGATATTTCAAAAGACAGTCATGGGACATGGCTCATTTGTACTCTCATAACTATGCTAGTTTTGAATGCATGGGACTGAAGTGTTGTAGGTGTTCGGGAGCCATGGGACTGAAGTGTTGTAGGTGTGTTCGGGAGCCCATGGGACTGAAAAGTTGTAGGTGTGTTCGGGAGCCGATAGGGATGGTGGAATTAATATTTTACGTAATTGTAAAGTAATAATGACGCCTACAAATGTTATTGCAGTTTGTCTAGACTGTAGTAATCCTTCATGTGGCGCCACTGCTACAGCCTTTATACTGGCGCACAGTCAGTCCCAAGTAATTATACTCCAAACAGCCTAATCTTGGGTTCAGCCTACTGTTACGTTTCCCATTGGTGACCATGTTAACGTTTCGCACGATTATAAGAAAACGAGACCATCAAAAATTCTGAAACTTCTTACCTGCTCTGATTGTCATCTTATTGACATGCTGGTCGAGTTTAGTCAAAATCATATATTTCTAACGCTTTTAAAACGCGTGAATATGCCATACCCGTCAATGTTGACCAATTTCTGGATAAATTACTACGCACACGCGCTTAAAAAAATTGCCAAAAATCCTTCCGCCTATTGAAATCATCTAAAAATCCACGATTACACTGCTAACATGTTCTACCAGCAAACTTGCCAATGTGTCTGCTCAAATGCAGTTATGAGATATGATTTTTTTTAAATTACTTGTATCTAAAATTACTGTGCCCTACATTCGTCTACCAGTAAGTCTAACTGAGGCACAATCGGGCTAACGCTGTTATATATATTCAGGCTGTTCTATGAACTACCCCAACAGTGTTACAACTTTTTCCTGGGGTAGCAGATAAACCCTGAAAGTTTGGTGCATGAGGTCGAAAGCAGTAACAACATAGGCTAGCTCCATCATAGTGCGATGGTAGATGTCCATAGACACGACTAACTAAAATACACTTAAGATGGTAGATGTCCATAGACGCGACTAACTAGAATACACTTAAGATGGTAGATGTCCGTAGGCGCGACTAACTAGAATACACTTAAGATGGTAGATGTCCGTAGGCGCGACTAACTAGAATACACTTAAGATGGTAGATGTCCGTAGGCGCGACTAACTAGAATACACTTAAGATGGTAGATGTCCGTAGACGCGACTAACTAGAATACACTTAAGATGGTAGATGTCCGTAGACGCGACTAACTAGAATACACTTAAGATGGTAGATGTCCGTAGGCGCGACTAACTAGAATACACTTAAGATGGTAGATGTCCGTAGGCGCGACTAACTAGAATACACTTAAGATGATAGATGTCCGTAGGCGCGACTAACTAGAATACACTTAAGATGGTAGATGGCCGTAGGCGTGACTAACTAGAATACACTTAAGATGGTAGATGTCCGTAGGCGCGACTAACTAGAATACACTTAAGATGGTAGATGTCCGTAGACGCGACTTACTAGAATACACTTAAGATGGTAGATGTCCGTAGATGCGACTAACTAGAATACACTTAACATGGTAGATGTCCGTAGACGCGATTAACTAGAATACACTTAAGATGGTAGATGTCCGTAGACGCGACTAACTAGAATACACTTAAGATGGTAGATGTCCGTAGACGCGACTAACTAGAATACACTTAAGATGGTAGATGTCCGTAGACGCGACTAACTAGAATACACTCAAGATGGTAGATGTCCATAGGTGCAACTAACTAGAATACACTTAAGATGGTAGATGTCCATAGGCGCGACTAACTAGAATACACTTAAGATGGTAGATGTCCATAGGCGCGACTAACTAGAATACACTTAAGATGGTATATGTCCATAGGCGCGACTAACTAGAATACACTTAAGATGGTAGATGTCCGTAGGCGCGACTAACTAGAATACACTTAAGATGGTAGATGTCCGTAGGCGCGACTAACTAGAATACACTTAAGATGGTATATGTCCGTAGGCGCGACTAACTAGAATACACTTAAGATGGTAGATGTCCGTAGGCGCGACTAACTAGAATACACTTAAGATGGTATATGTCCGTAGGCGCGACTAACTAGAATACACTTAAGATGGTAGATGTCCGTAGGCGCGACTAACTAGAATACACTTAAGATGGTAGATGTCCGTACGCACGACTAACTAGAATACACTTAAGATGATAGATGTCCGTAGGCGCGACTAACTAGAATACACTTAAGATGGTAGATGTCCGTAGGCGCGACTAACTAGAATACACTTAAGATGGTAGATGGCCGTAGGCGCGACTAACTAGAATACACTTAAGATGGTAGATGTCCGTAGGCGCGACTAACTAGAATACACTTAAGATGGTAGATGTCCGTAGACGCGACTAACTAGAATACACTTAAGATGGTAGATGTCCGTAGACGCGACTAACTAGAATACACTTAAGATGGTAGATGTCCGTAGACGCGACTAACTAGAATACACTTAAGATGGTAGATGTCCGTAGACGCGACTGACTAGAATAAACTTAAGATGGTAGATGTCCGTAGGCGCGACTGACTAGAATACACTTAAGATGGTAGATGTCCGTAGACGCGACTAACTAGAATACACTTAAGATGGTAGATGTCCGTAGGCGCGACTAACTAGAATACACTTAAGATGGTATATGTCCGTAGGCGCGACTAACTAGAATACACTTAAGATGGTAGATGTCCGTAGGCGCGACTAACTAGAATACACTTAAGATGGTAGATGTCCGTAGGCACGACTAACTAGAATACACTTAAGATGATAGATGTCCGTAGGCGCGACTAACTAGAATACACTTAAGATGGTAGATGTCCGTAGGCGCGACTAACTAGAATACACTTAAGATGGTAGATGGCCGTAGGCGCGACTAACTAGAATACACTTAAGATGGTAGATGTCCGTAGGCGCGACTAACTAGAATACACTTAAGATGGTAGATGTCCGTAGACGCGACTAACTAGAATACACTTAAGATGGTAGATGTCCGTAGACGCGACTAACTAGAATACACTTAAGATGGTAGATATCCGTAGACGCGACTAACTAGAATACACTTAAGATGGTAGATGTCCGTAGACGCGACTAACTAGAATACACTTAAGATGGTAGATGTCCGTAGGCGCGACTGACTAGAATACACTTAAGATGGTAGATGTCCGTAGACGCGACTAACTAGAATACACTTAAGATGGTAGATGTCCGTAGGCGCGACTAACTAGAATACACTTAAGATGGTAGATATCCGTAGGCGCGACTAACTAGAATACACTTAAGATGGTAGATGTCCATAGGCGCGACTAACTAGAATACACTTAAGATGGTAGATGTCCGTAGGCGCGACTAACTAGAATACACTTAAGATGGTAGATGTCCGTAGGCGCGACTAACTAGAATACACTTAAGATGGTAGATGTCCATAGGCGCGACTAACTAGAATACACTTAAGATGGTAGATGTCCATAGGCATGACTAACTAGAATACACTTAAGATGGTAGATGTCCATAGGCGCGACTAACTAGAAAACACTTAAGATGGTAGATGTCCATAGGCGCGACTAACTAGAATACACTTACGATGGTAGATGTCCATAGGCGCGACTAACTAGAATACACTTAAGATGGTAGATGTCCATAGGCGCGACTAACTAGAATACACTTAAGATGGTAGATGTCCATAGGCGCGACTAACTAGAATACACTTAAGATGGTAGATGTCCATAGGCGCGACTAACTAGAATACGCTTAAGATGGTAGATGTCCATAGGCGCGACTAACTAGAATACACTTAAGATGGTAGATGTCCATAGGCGCGACTAACTAGAATAGGCTTAAGATGGTAGATGTCCGTAGGCGCGACTAACTAGAATACGCTTAAGATGGTAGATGTCCGTAGGCGCGACTAACTAGAATACGCTTAAGATGGTAGATGTCCGTACGCGACTAACTAGAATACGCTTAAGATGGTAGATGTCCGTAGACGCGACTAACTAGAATACGCTTAAGATGGTAGATGTCCGTAGACGCGACTAACTAGAATAAACTTAAGATGGTAGATGTCCGTAGACCCGACTAACTAGAATACACTTAAGATGGTAGATGTCCATAGACGCGACTAACTAGAATACACTTAAGATGGTAGATGTCCATAGATGCGACTAACTAAAATACACTTAAGATGGTAGATGTCCATAGACGCGACTAACTAGAATACACTTAAAATGGTAGATGTCCATAGGCGCGACTAACTAGAATACACTTAAGATGGTAGATGTCCATAGACGCGACTAACTAGAATACACTTAAGATGGTAGATGTCCATAGACGGGACTAACTAGAATACACTTAAGATGGTAGATGTCCATAGACGCGACTAACTAGAATACACTTAAGATGGTAGATGTCCATAGACGCGACTAACTAGAATACACTTAAGATGGTAGATGTCCATAGACGCGACTAACTAGAATACACTTAAGATGGTAGATGACCATAGACGCGACTAACTAGAATACACTTAAGATGGTAGATGACCATAGACGCGACTAACTAGAATACACTTATGGCTGCTTCTCCTCCACATGCTACAACGGGTAACTCAACTAATAAAAGATAATAAATGTTAAAAATGTTTGGTTACAGCATAAAAATATCATTCACAAAAATGAGACCAGTTTGCTTAGTTGAAATTAAAATACTCTGGTGAGAGTTCATGAAGTAGTCCTCCAGCCATGTAAATACTGAACAGCAATTTCTGGTCACAAAGTTGACCAACATAAAGCATTTCAATATTTATTTTATTTTTAATAATGGGTAAAAAGAGATATCCAACGATAACTGTAAATTAACATATACAAAATGTAATTAGAAATTCATTGCTATATATACATTATTTCTGTGCGAGATCGAAATATATACATATACAGAATATATAAACAAATGCGGAATGATTATTAGCTTTGACTATCTTGGTACCCTGCACCTACTTCAAACTACTGTGTAACAATGGTGTATCATATTAAAACAAATCATAGTTTCTCAAACCTGACTTACCAACTTTGTAAGCTGTTCCAGGCCTCCATGGACAACAAATTTATTTTTAGGTGAAGCTAGATTCATTTAGTCAAGGGAAAAGCAAACATTTCACATTGGTAAAGCTGCTTTGAAGAGATTGCTAGTTGTTCGTACAAATTACAATAAATTGCTATGTGTCTAACGTGAGCAAGTAAAAGTCAGTGTGAAATCTAATCGTACATCTATATACAAAATGACAAGTTTTGCTATGCAGGACAATTATCAAGTCTTTGCATGCGTGGCAGTTGCAAATGATCCCTTCCATGTGATGAACAGATTGTGTTTGCCAAATGTCTCGACAGCCACTGAATGTGGAAAGCACACAAGTCACTGATGTGGCAAGTCTTTGGCAAAACTGCAGTGAGAAATAAGCCATTGAACCTCTCACTGCCCTTCTCTGCCACGGTCTACTGCTGCTATCTTGGGTTGAGTAACAAGTGAAGCATCATCAAATCTTATGACTAATCATGTTCATTTTTAAATAGAATGTTAAATGAAATGCAACTGAACAAAATTATTCATGTTACAAGATTATGATTGATGTGTTGTATGCAAACAGGGGATTACAAACTGTATCTTAAGAAACTATACATGAGATGTCACACTGTAACAGAGCGATGCTCACAGTTGTGATTTGTAGAGAAGAGTGGCTAGAGGCCATGACTGCAAGGACGTACATATGAACATGTTGGAAGGAACACTTCTGGAGAATGTAGACATCTATAGCACTCCATCGTCAATCATTTTGTGTAGGTCTTTGACCATTTGACCAAGAAGGTGACGAAGTTCTCCATCGGTGCGAAACAATGAATCAAGGAAGTCAATGTTGCCAAAGAAGTTGCACACGTTGTCGATGCGCATCAGTGACTTGTCCGTCAGGTGGCGTTGCACGAGCTTGTGAAGCATCTCAGAACATTCATTGAGTGTGCTACTCATGTAGTTGCGATCAAAGGAGAATTCGACCTCGTAGAAACTAATGACTGTCATTACGAGAGTCTGAAACTTCCTCTTGAACAGCTCCGCCTGGTGGAGCTCCTCCTTATTAAACTGGTCATTGCGGTACAGAACGCTGATCTTAATGACAATCTTAATCATGTCTTTTAAGACTTTCTCTGCAACTTTCTTTGAGCCTGACCACTCTTTTGACACCTGGTAGAGATTGTCTAGAACACGGCTGCTTGTGTCGTCAATGAAGACTTTGACAATCTTCTTTGTTGCCATCTTTCCAAGCAGCTTCTTCTGCACACGAATGCTTAGACTCTTCGAGTCAAAATTCCGCTGTTCAGCCACTTCAATCAAACAAACGGGTGATTTATTTTTGTTATACATTAAAGCAAACTGACACTAGCAAAGTATACAAATGATGGAATGACACAGAACCAAACCACAGATCTAGACATAAAACCTAAAATGGATTACCAAAGGAAGTAAATCGTGAAATAAAATTTGGAATTTTGGTACACATTCAGCAGAAAAGAAGATTTTGTTCAGGAGAGTTTAGATTTTTTTTTTATCTGCAGATCTTGCCTATAACAGTCATTTTCTTGATCAAACAGCTGAATGTTTATCGTTAAAATACTAGTTTCAGATCATACAGCTGACCAGATATAACAAATATGAAAACCCCTAAACACATCTTTAGCTCACATAATCATAGGTCATTAGGAACCTAGGATGGATAAAATATGTCATTGTCAAAACAAATACATAAAATAGTTTAATACATTTAGCAAAACAAATGAAATATATATTTAAAGAACCATAACTTTAATGGATTTCAATCAGCACATTATTGGAACCTTTACTCATTGAAGTAAGTTTGATATTAAAATATGTCTTAGTAAAACAATACAATGATGACATTGAAGGCATGGAATTGGGAAACAGAGACATACTTGCAGTAAGAGACGCTACAACCGATCAATGACAGTTTGATCTAGTGCCACATGCGCCTTGCACACATGCTCAATCTGAAACAGAGGGAGCCACATGTACATCAACGGTGACATCTGGTGGTACTTCCATTCCTCAACACAGCCATACAGGTGCCTGCAAAGATAGGATCGACTGCCTTTTTAAATAGCATGTCTTCAACATTGTTACTCTGCACTGTTTCTGGAATAAACATGTTCATGATGGACAACATGTTCATGATGGACATGTTCATGATGGACAACATGTTCATGATGGACAACATGTTCATGATGGACAACATGTTCAAGCTTGATGCCATGACCTTCTGTAATATGAACACTAATTATTTTTTATAATCTCATACAAAATTACTACCATGAAGGGCTGGATGAGAAACTATTAAACAAAGTTTCAATTGCAAAGAATGTGTTGTACAATATAGAGAATGTGTTGTACAATATAGAGAATGCGTACAGCACTTCTTTTTTAATCAAAGACGAGTTGCTCTCATTGCTCTGTTTTACGTACCCAGTACACATTGTTTTAACTGAATTGTACACATTGTAGTACAAATAAATATATTATTATTATTAATAAAGTGCTCAGATTTCTGTAGTGAACACAGACATAGAGCACGGAGAGAGAACGCAGACATAGAGCACAGACGTACAACACAGAAGTAGAACACAAACGTAGAACACAGACGTAGAACACAGATGTAGAACACAGACATAGACCTCACTAACTAAATCCATATATATATATATATATATATATATATATATATATATATATATATATATATATATATAATTAAATAACAGCAAACAGACTTTTAGGAATTAATTATCAAATGCCATCTGTTTCTAACAAAGTGCCAAGCACGATGTCCTTCTGATCCATTATTCAACAATGACCCAGTGCCCTAAAACACAACTAATGCTGATGCCTTGAGAGACTAATGAAACAATACAGTATACACTGCACTGGTGGTTGAACTGACCATACTGACCACACAAAGGGTCTCTATTTAATAACAGTTGAGACACCTGATAAAGAACAGCCGCCGTGGATGCAATCATATCATTAGCACAAAGGCTGGATGCAACTCACACACAAAATAAAACAGTATTTTACAGCTGTGACTTTGTAATTATTACCAGGTGACAGGTGATGTGAGATGACAACACTAGGCCCACGTTTATTAACGTGGAGAGAATGATGTGAGATGACAACACTAGGCCCACGTTTATTAATGTGGAGAGAATGATGTGAGATGACAACACTAGGCCCACGTTTATTAACGTGGAGAGAATGATGTGAGATGACAACACTAGGCCCACGTTTATTAATGTGGAGAGAATGATGTGAAGTGAGTTGACAACACTAGGCCCATGTTTATTAACGTGGAGAGAATGATGTGATGTGATATGACAACACTAGGCCCATGTTTATTAACGTGGAGAGAATGATGTGATGTGAGATGACAACACTAGGCCCACATTTATTAACGTGGAGAAAATGATGTGATGTGAGATGACAACACTAGGCCCACATTTATTAACGTGGAGAGAATGATGTGAGATGACAACACTAGGCCCACGTTTATTAATGTGGAGAGAATGATGTGAGATGACAACACTAGGCCCACGTTTATTAACATGGAGAGAATGATGTGAGATGACAATACTAGGCCCACATTTACTAATGTGGAGAGAATGATGTGAGATGACAACACTAGGCCCATGTTTATTAACATGGAGAGAATGATTGATGTGAGATGACAACACTAGGCCCACATTTACTAATGTGGAGAGAATGATGTGAGATGACAACACTAGGCCCACGTTTATTAACATGGAGAGAATTATGTGAGATGACAACACTAGGCCCACATTTACTAATGTGGAGAGAATGATGTGAGATGACAACACTAGGCCCTCGTTTATTAACATGGAGAGAATGATGTGAGATGACAACACTAGGCCCACATTTACTAATGTGGAGAGAATGATGTGAGATGACAACACTAGGCCCACGTTTATTAACATGGAGAGAATGATGTGAGATGACAACACTAGGCCCACATTTACTAATGTGGAGAGAATGATGTGAGATGACAACACTAGGCCCACGTTTATTAACATGGAGAGAATTATGTGAGATGACAACACTAGGCCCACATTTACTAATGTGGAGAGAATGATGTGAGATGACAACACTAGGCCCACGTTTATTAACATGGAGAGAATGATGTGAGATGACAACACTAGGCCCACATTTACTAATGTGGAGAGAATGATGTGAGATGACAACACTAGGCCCACGTTTATTAACATGGAGAGAATGATGTGAGATGACAACACTAGGCCCACATTTACTAATGTGGAGAGAATGCAGTTTCTGAAATAATAAAAAGTGTAGCTCTTGCAAAATGGTACACATTTTAATATTAAGATCACCAAAGTAAATCAATTTGACGTTCGTTTATTTCCTGTCTTCCGTAAAAACGGCTAACATTAATAGTTTAATATACACCTGCAAATGTGGGTGAATGAGGTAAATCATACGGTTCAGCCATGCACAAGACGGAGCGGTGGTCTAATGGTTAGAGCACCCGCCTGTCGATCAAGAGGACGGTGGCTTGATTCCACCTCCGCCGTTTTGAAGCTTGGGCAATTTCGTTCACCCCACTTTGCCCGTGTCTTTCTGAAGAGACACTAAAAGCCGTTGGTCCAAACTCCTGCGTTAGCTCAAGATTGGGCTGTTTGGAGTATAACTACTTGAGACTTGAGACCCAAGACTGCCTTCAGCTGGAAGACAAGTTCGCAGAATCTCATCACCCAAGTGAACCCTTAAATACCACCAAGTACTGCTAATCTCAAGTTAATCCATCCAGGATTAGTAGCTATCTATGCAGCTATTGCAGGGCTCCAGCTTGCCTTGGGCTATAGGCAGTGACTAGACAGGAAGATGAATCATACTTAGTGGCTGCAAACCAGGAGGAACTTGTAGGCGGCAACGCTTGTTAGGTTAAATACAAGTACAACTTGTTGCTCTTGGGAAAGGACCACTAGTTTAGAGGGATGATGTGATGTTTTGGAGAAACACAGTTACCCACATCTCTTGAAATCTCAATATCTAAAAAAAATTCTATGAAACCTTAATATTTTAGAAAAATCTACAAAAAAATCAATGTGCAAGTACATTTGTGCCAAGAACAGAAAAGGACTTAAATGACTATAGTGGTAACTTGTGTCAAGAACAGAAAGACTTAAAGGACTATAGGGGTAACTTGTGTCAAGAACAGAAAGACTTAAAGGACTATAGGGGTAACTTGTGTCAAGAACAGAAAAAGACTTAAAGGACTAGGTTTTTTCAATGGCAGGCCAAGTCCGGTTTAACCATTATTGGCCTAATCGAGTCTTACTAGCTGTGCAGCGAGGTTGGCGTTATCACCTGAACAGTATTACTAAATAGAAGAGCCAACACATGAAGGTTCATGAAAAAAAATTACTTGAAAATTTATAAATATGGAAGTAATGTTTGAAGCATCTTAAGACTTTAAGTACATGCATTCAAATATGCCTAATATGAACAAATATGATTACAATCACACTCAAAATCAAATGCTTGACACTAAAAGTAAAACAAGACAACAAATAAAAATAGAATAGATAAAAACTGGGTTAAGATATGGGCAAACTATGAGAAGCTTATCTCATTATGTATAAGTGTAAGATATAGCACTCAGTAACATAACTGGTTTTGAAAGTAATACATTGAAACATTACTTCTTTGAAAAAACAGCAACCATCCATATTCAGTATTGCCTGGCTATTGCAAGTACTGGAAAAAAAACTATGAATTTACTACATTGAGCACATACTAATCATTCGTGGTTTGCCTGCCGCTTGAGTTGAGGAACCAGGAAACTGCTGCCGACAGTAGTGCCTACATGCGGGTTATGTAAGTGAATTGGAGCACGAATCAGACTCAGTTTCGAAGTTTACCGCAATCACGCTTGGCCACTGCAGAGTGCCAGCGGTGGGCGACAATACAGTAGCGTCTCGGCTACTAGCGACAGGCACATCAACATTATGGATCTCCACCAACGTAACAAAGGATGCTGACTCGGACTGTTTATGGACAATCTCAGGAAAGCTGCTTTTATTCACGTTTACGAAAAAGGCATCGATTGTTGTGAACTCTGACGTTGACATATCGCATCTTTTCACTCGCTTGCAGGTGCCATTTTGAACTTGCCCCACGACATCCGGGTAACGGATTGTTTCTTCAAATGAGAGCGCCAATGGAGAGGCACTGAGAAAGGCCACAGAAATTTGTTTTCCAACTAATGACATACACGATTAAAATAAACAGAGATCAAATGCAGTATCATTATTTTCCAACGATGTCAAGGTTAAAAATATATAGTCTTATATATCGGCAGTATTCACTATTTTGCCGCCGACAACATTTGTCGAATCATGACTGCATGTGCTAAGCCTAAGTCTAAGAGTCACTAACACCATTAAAAAAAATTTTATTATGAAAAAATCTCATCTTGTAAAAAGAAAAACCCGTGGTACGACATTTGCCAATCTTCAAGATGGGCAGACGGGTCCCTGGCTAAGGGCCTGTATATATATATATATATATATATATATATATATATATATATATATATAAATTTAACAAAGAATAATGAGTAGTACTGCTAAATACACTCAGGTATATAATATTTGACAGCACAAAACACATTATTGTAAATTTGTTTATGATGCATCTGATGAGAATAGAAGACTACGACAAGATAATAAATTAGCTATAAACGAAGGTCAGTTAAAATTAGAAGTGTGTAGATAAATGACAAAACATGGTAGCAACAGGTGGTGCACACTTGTGAGGCACAGGTGAGTCGACAGAGACGATGTATCTCCACCTGCAGCTGGTAGGGCAATTAAACCTGCCACATATACCACAGTCCACTTTATGGCGACTGCCAAGTGAAACATTTAAATAAAAGCAATAAAATCTCAGTCTGGGTCATCAGCATTTTTAAAACTAGAGATACATTTATATCTTATCCTTATAGTTACATCTGGGCTCTTTTTCGGTATGCCTAATATACAACAATGTTTCACATGATGTGTGATTTGCTAAAACTGCAAACCTAAATGTAACTGTAAACTGTGCTGAAACTCTGGAACAAACTCCACATCACCTTAAAATCATCTTAAACTATATAGCAACTCCCACAAAAATCTCAACACATATTTTTTAGAAATTGCATTTCCAGCCTAAATCCTTGATAGTTCCTCGCTCTGGTGATGAATTTTGTACATCCCTGTTCATGATATCATGTCCCTGTTCATGATATCATGTCCCTGTTCATGATATCATGTCCCTGTTCATGATATCATGTCCCTGTTCATGATATCATGTCCCTGTTCATGATATCACGTCCATGTTCATGATATCACGTCCCTGTTCATGATATCACGTCCCTGTTCATGATATCACGTCCCTGTTCATGATATCACATCCCTGTTCATGATATCATGTCCCTGTTCATGATACCATGCTTAATAACTTTGTTTTGTTGCGCCTCTGACTAAGATCAGGTCCCTGAGGATCTACATGCAAATTTACTATTATTATATTTATAACTGACTGCATTAATTAATTATTGGAATAATTTTCTCACAGCAACTAGCAATCACTATTGATGTGACCATGATGTCTGAAGAATGCTGTCTGCTGGAATAGTTGCAGCCATACACAAATTCGCACACACTTGCTATAAGTGTGTGGAACTCATCCATAAATATGTAAATCAATGTACATGACTCAAAAAAAAATAAAAATGGCCATGCGCTAACATACGGGCAGTCCATCAACGTGATCGTCTACTGCCTAAAAAACATATAAACCTGGGTGAATTACTTAATTGAGACACAGATGTACAAGGCTCCTACTTTGCCTCCACCCCTGAATGCTACTGCCACCTCTAGAGTCTAATATAACAATGTCAGTGAATGCTGTCAAACTTAACTGTTAGACTGGTGCAGTACACTTAGATTAATGCAGAAACACGGCCTCATCAGACTGTAGTGTGCTAGGGCAGGCCAGGCACATCCAACAACATCAGACTGTACCGTGCTAGGGCAGGCCAGGCACATCCAACAATATCAGACTGTACCGTGCTAGGGCAGGCCACGCACATCCAACAACATCAGACTGTACCAGTGCTAAGGCAGGCCAGGCACATCCAACAACATCAGACTGTACCAGTGCTAGGGCAAGACAGGCACATCAAACAACATGAGATATGACCAGGAATATCACTGGCAACAACACAGTGAATGATTTACACAGCTGGCAGTCATACACTGTTATTGCATGTTGCATACTATTTGATGAAACATTTCACCAAGAACTAGCATTTATCATAAACCAATAATAATTGTAATTGTTTTTATGAAACAACATCATAAAATAGGTTGTCTTATCACCACAAAGTATATTAATTTTGTAGACATTATACCGACATTACAAATACATATATCATTCAAATACTACATAGCATGTTATATATTACAATTTTCTAGTTGTGAATGCATGGTTTCCATCAAGCCTGACATTTGGTCGATAATTACTGGCAGAAAGATTAAAAGAATTAGCATCTAAAAATCAAGTATTTGGTCTCTGGATATGAATGGTGTAGGTCAATAAAGTGTACATAAAGCGAGCACATTAACTAGTTATTAGTGCTACCCATGAAATGTTTAACTTGCACAAGAACTCAGGGAAATGGATGATATATGCTGCAGTGAATTTATTTGTATATATGTCATGCATTCTGCTGTGTAACTACATACAGATAAGTAGCAAGTAGACAGCGGCATACAGCGTCTGAATGACAGATTAACAACCACAGACGATGCTGCCAGACTGGCAGGCAAACTACTGAGGTGCTTCACTTGTACACTTTGTATCACGTTTCCCTGGTAGATAAATGCACAGTACACCAGCCTGAGGCATGAGTGAGGGTGTATTACTTTGTCATGTGTCAAATTGCTAAATAACTGTCACCAGTTAGCTTACTGTTGATACAAACCATTGTAAAAGTAGAGGTCAGTCTGCCCTCGAAGACCAAGGCAGTCAGTTGAAATATTTGAAACGAATACCAAGTTTCTTGAGAGGCAATTACCATGTCAAATCTCACATTCCAAGAAATATATATATCCATTCAAGGACTGTAAGGTAAGAGTACTTTTATTTACCACGCTTTTATAACATCTTTATTAACAAACATCATATAAAAGTTGCAATTTGAAAACCTCTGTCATAAGTCTATTATTTTAAAAGAAGAACCTGTCATATGTACAATGTAGGGGTACATCCAGGGTGGTGCACCAGATACCCCCTGCTGTAGTCAGACACCCCTATCACATACATCCAGGGCGGTGCACCAGATACCCCCTGCTGTAGTCAGACACCCTATCATTGATGACACCCCTCTAACGCTGTCAATAATCAAACATTAATTAAACTCTGCATGTACATAATATTAATTATATATATATATATATATATATATATATATATATATATATATATATATATATATATATATATATATATATATATATATATATATATATATATATATATATAGGGGCCAAACATATATATGAAGTTCTGAATTTGTCATCAAGTTATTGTTACAAATAAACAATACTGTTTCTCTCAGAGACTGGTTGAGCTAAGCTCTACTGTGCAAGACTGTTCAGGGCTGCACATAGTAACCGTGTACAGAATTGTAGGAGAGGTCACAAGCTTAGCTGTTTCAATATAATAGTAATTGAAATCATGTCTTGTCTTGAGCTTAGCTCAACCAGTCTCTGAGAGAATGAGTCACCATATCGGGCTAAAGAGGAAGAAGGAAGCAAATAAACTACTTTGTCATATTATATATAAATTCAAATATATATATATATATATATATATATATATATATACATACACATATTTCTCAGGGGATGTTTATATTTGGTATATTTGAATTTATATATAATATGACAAAGTAGTTTATTTCCTTCCTCCTTCCTCTTTAGCCTGATATCGTGACTCATTCTCTGACACATTGGTTTGTATGCACTGTTGCATAGGTGTTGTATAGGTGTTGCATAGGTGTTGTATAGGTGTTGCATAGGTGTTGTATAGGTGTTGCATAGGTGTTGTATGTGTAGTAATAATATGACACACTGTAGCCAGGTTGATCCATACAGAAAGAACACTGTTCCACATCAATTTGCTAGGACAACTGAGTGGATATTTGAGGCAACATGACTCATGGTAGGTTACTTTGCTGTCTGTCAACCAGTACTTTTTCAGTCTATTACATCATACAGACAGGGACAGTATGTCTTGAATATCTGGGATCCTATCTATCAGCAACAGCATGTTTTACAAATGTGACTAAGACCAAGTCAGACATGATTTCAATGACGCATTATATTGAAGCAGCAAGGCTTGTGACCTCTCCTACAACTCTGTACACAATGTGCAGCCCAGAACAAATTAGCCACAGTTTGTATGTGTGCCCCTATTGTCAGTACCCAGAAGATAATATCAGTGCCAGCAGTGCAATGTAAAGGCATGTCTTTGTGTAAACCCTGTGTTAGTGGTGTTCTGACGAGGCTGTGTCTCTGGAGTGGTGTTTCAAGGCAGTGTTTAGAGTGAGGATGATCGAGTGCAATAATGGTGTCAATCTTCATCATGTTCCCCAAACATTAACTCTAACAAATGAATGTAAAAATGCTCATTAGTGGCTAGAAACATCTTCTGTGTTAAAAATGGTCCCCTATAACAGCACATATGAAAAAGGCACGACCCAAAATGGCACATACAAATAAGGCACATATAAAAATGACACATACTATAATGACACAACTGAGGTAAGGACGAAAATGCACACACACAATAGCAGACCTCTAGGCTGGCTTTTCCAAGGATGTTCAAGGGCTAACATCCAACATTTTCAGAAATTCTGCTTTTGATCTGGTGCCACTCTACTTTGATCTGGTGCCACTCCACTTTGATCTGGTGCCACTCTACTTTGCATATTGTGAAAGCCATCAATGTTGTACGAAAGCAAGAGCTCCCTATGTCTATCACATGTCACATGCCATATCCTGTCTCATTTCAGCTTATTTGATTAATGTACATGTTGTACAGAATGGCTAAAGTAGAATACATTTTGTTGATTCAGAGGCACACTAATTCAAAATGCATTGATATGCCTAGGTATGCTAATGCTTGAAAATTCAATCAAGTGTAGTATACTTTCAAAATGTGCTTTGTCTGGAGGGCTGAATACTCCCACCTTTCATTATATCAACCACTACAGCACAGTTTACTCATGAATAGAAGCAATATAAGCCGGACAGCCATAGTCCTACACACAAAAACACAGCAGCGCTTTCTATGAGCTTAACTGCAAGCTGCACAACCACGATAACAATGCTGTACTTTTTTTCTCAAGATGCTCACACTGATTGCTATAGAGAAAAAATGCAAATGACACATATTGACTGCTTGCCAGTAATAGATAGCAAACAAATTACACATATTGACTGCTTGCCAGTAACAGACAGCCAACAAAGACTGGTCTGAGAAATGGCATAATATTATGATTGATCGCACAGTTATATTTATCTGCATGTAATTACTTCTGAATTAGTTGTTTACTGAGTTTGCCAAAGCAAGTGTGATGACTATTGATGTCATATGTATTGGCATGGTCATATTCTGGGAAACACAAGCTGTATATATCTACGAGCCTCTAAATAAATATTCCACAACACACAGATTCTTCCTTGATCGTACATCAAAGCGCACAAAGCAAGATTAGACTAACCCACAAGTGACAATGTAATCCACTAAGTCTGCAACCTACAAGGTCTGCTCTAGTGTATTCAATTAGCAGCACACAATCAGACTGACTCCACAACTGCTCTGTAAAGAGGATTTAGACAATTGAATTGTGGTGTGACAGCTACAATCTTCACCATGTCTCTACAGCCTTGACCATTTACTGGCAGACGTGCACTGATATCATTTCAAGTCTACGTTTAGTGAGGCACAATCCACAGAGCTCTAGCCACTACCACTGGAGACTAATATACACACTCACAGTCTCTATCTAATACACACACTCACAGTCTCTATCTAATACACACACTCACAGTCTCTATCTAGTACACACACTCGCAGTCTCTATCTAGTACACACACTCGCAGTCTCTATCTAGTACACACACTCGCAGTCTCTATCTAGTACACACACTCGCAGTCTCTATCTAGTACACACACTCGCAGTCTCTATCTAGTACACACACTCGCAGTCTCTATCTAGTACACACACTCGCAGTCTCTATCTAGTACACACACTCGCAGTCTCTATCTAGTACACACACTCGCAGTCTCTATCTAGTACACACACTCGCAGTCTCTATCTAGTACACACACTCGCAGTCTCTATCTAGTACACACACTCGCAGTCTCTATCTAGTACACACACTCGCAGTCTCTATCTAGTACACACACTCGCAGTCTCTATCTAGTACACACACTCGCAGTCTCTATCTAGTACACACACTCGCAGTCTCTATCTAGTACACACACTCGCAGTCTCTATCTAGTACACACACTCCCAGTCTCTATCTAGCACACACACTCTCAGTCTCTATCTAGCACACACACTCACAGTCTCTATCTAGCACACACACTCACAGTCTCTATCTAATACACACACTCACAGTCTCTATCTAGCACACACACTCACAGTCTCTATCTAATACACACACTCACAGTCTCTATCTAGCACACACACTCACAGTCTCTATCTAGCACACACACTCACAGTCTCTATCTAGCACACACACTCACAGTCTCTATCTAGCACACACACTCACAGTCTCTAGCTAGCACACACACTCACAGTCTCTATCTAGTACACACACTCACAGTCTCTATCTAGTACACACACTCACAGTCTCTATCTAATACACACACGCACAGTCTCTATCTAGTACACACACGCAGTCTCTATCTAATACGCACACTCACAGTCTCTATCTAATACGCACACTCACAGTCTCTATCTAATACACACACTCACAGTCTCTATCTAATACGCACACTCACAGTCTCTATCTAATATGCACACTCACGGTCTCTATCTAATACGCACACTCACAGTCTCTATCTAATACACACACTCACAGTCTCTATTTAATACACACACGCACAGTCTCTATCTAATACACACACTCACAGTCTCTATCTAATACACACACTCACAGTCTCTATCTAATACACACACTCACAGTCTCTATCTAATACACACACGCACAGTCTCTATCTAATACACACACTCACAGTCTCTATCTAATACACACACTCACAATCTCTATCTAATACACACACTCAGTCTCTATCTAATACACACACGCACAGTCTCTATCTAATACACACATGCACAGTGTCTATCTAATACACACACTCACAGTCCCTATCTAATACACACACTCACAGTCTCTATCTAATACACACACGCACAGTCTCTATCTAATACACACACTCACAGTCCCTATCTAATACACACACTCACAGTCTCTATCTAATACACACACTCACAGTCTCTATCTAATACACACACTCACAGTCTCTATCTAATACACACACTCACAGTCTCTATCTAATACACACATGCACTCATAGTCTCTATCTAATACACACATGCACTCAGTCTCTAACAGGTGGCAACTGCTCAAGACAATTCTATTTCAACTATTATAAAAGATGCTTCTGTCATTGTTTAGTTGTTTATGGCAAAGTGATTCATAGGCATCCAATGAACCTATCATGGCAGGATTCATAGGCATCCAATGAACCTATCACGGCAAAGGGATCCATAGGCATCCAATGAACCTATCATGGCAAAGGGATTCATAGGCATCCAATGAACCTATCATTGCAAAGGGATTCATAGTCATCCAATGAACCTATCATGGCAAAGGGATTCATAGGCATCCAATGAACCTATCATGGCAAATGGATTCATAGGCATCCAATGAACCTATCATGGCAAAGGGATTCATAGGCATCAAATGAACCTATCATGGCAAAGGGATTCATAGGCATCAAATGAACCATTCATGGCAAATGGATTCATAGGCATCCAATGAACCTATCATGGCAAAGGGATTCATAGGCATCCAATGAACCTATCATGGCAAAGGGATTCATAGGCATCCAATGAACCTATCATTGCAAAGGGATTCATAGTCATCCAATTAACCTATCATGGCAAAGGGATTCATAGGCATCCAATAAACCTATCATGGCAAAGGGATTCATAGGCATCAAATGAACCTATCATGGCAAAGGGATTCATAGGCATCAAATGAACCTATCATGGTCAATTCCTGCCTCATGCTATGGCTTACATAAGGGTAACAACAACACTGTCTAAATCCTGTTGGTTATGTTTTATTTCACAAATCTAATCCTACTACATTGATACATTACACAATCAACTATAATTTATTTAGATAAAATATAATATAATATAATGATTAATACATGTGTTTAATATAATTTAGCATCATCGCTCCATTTTAAACATGATCTATGTAAAGTTATGTCATTCAGTATTGATTAATAAATGTTTTCATACTGGCTATCACCTTACAGTCTTTTTTTATTAGTTACAGTTTTCAGTATTAAACTGTAATTCTTAGTAGCTCCATTAGTATTAAACTGTAATTCTTAGTAGCTCCATTAGTCAGTCTTTATATTCTTTAGTTTTAGCATTTTAATTAAAGGTAAACATTACTAAGCACTTATGAACAGGGTCTTACTCTGGATGAGTATATAAATAATGTTTATTATTATTATTATTAAAACACAAGATCCATATTGGCAATCCAATTAAACTTGTTGAAAGTTTCAAGGTGCGTATTTAAGCCGTAGACCTCAACAAGCTGCTGCAGAGTTCTACACAGGATATTCTCCAGGCCTATGAAGAAGCCACTCTGGTAAAGGACATTGTTATCGACATCAGACAAATTGCAGATGCGGAGTACAGTGAGATCTACAAGATGACTGAAGAGATGGTCAACATTGCTGAGACAGTGAGCTCGATCCCAAGGCGCTATGGGAGGCAGACCATGAGAAACAACGTGGAGACAGACCACGAGAAACAACGTGGAGACAGACCACGAGAAACAACGTGGAGACAGACCACGAGAAACAACGTGGAGACAGACCATGAGAAACAACACTGGCAACACTTTGTATTCCTACCATTTCTGGACCACCTTCTCCAGGAATTTGACGAGATTCAGTACGATAACAAGGAAAGCCGTGCTCGGCCTGAAGCTCCTACCCAATAACGTTGGCAAGCTGACATATGCTAACATAACCGACCTCCGAGAATGCTATTGCCATGACCTGTCATCCCCAGCGTACATGCCAGCAGAAGTCAGTCTGTGGAAGAAGAAATGGGATTCGTCAGAAGAAACAAAGCTCCGCAATGTACATGAAAAATGAGTGCAACGTCCAGCTCCTTGCTCCCAAATCTTTTCCGCATTTTCCACTTGCTGATGCTAACGCCTCAATGCGTTGGTGCTATGTACACATTACTATACAAGGACATAAAACTCTACATCAATGTAATTATTGACAAGAGCAACAGGAAGCACCCAAAAAAGTAATGCTTTTCATTAATCCTCTGAGCTCTCATCAAACTGCTTCTGACTGAAGCACACTAACCATACATATACGTACAATACCCTAATGTTAGAACCTGGGTTCGAATCCTCTTGCTGCCATTTCGAAGCTTTGGTATTTCCGTTCATCCTATCCTCATTAACCCATTAGGCCCCGGGATATTATTAAAACATGCCACCATGTTTCCAGGATTTCTGGCAAATTTCGAGCGATTTTATCTCCTTTTGTTCAAAAATCTGTAGAAAAAACTATTCAATGTTGACAATTACAAGTTGTATTTATTTTGAAGAGTAGTAATTTCTCCACATGCATGTATACATAGAAATATGATATATTAATAAAATGTTGACATTTGATCACAATTGTTAAACCTTTGAAAGTGACTGACATTTGACAATGATCCCATGCTATAACCCTATGCAACTCAGCGAAGAAAATGTAGCTATATGTGTTAGCTTTGCACTACTGAAAACATTATAAAATTCTGATGGTTATTTTTTAGGTTACACCATATTTTATAATGACAAATATAGAAATACAAATTTTCGAGATAGCATGAACAAAACTGATGAAAATCAAGATTTCCGAAAGGGCAACAACACATGCACATAACGAGCTGTTGTTGTTGCAAAATGTATCCGCTAGGGTGTGGCAAAATTTGGTAGCGTTTAGTGCAGTAGTTATTCGGCAGGATTTTTTAGAATAGAGGGTCCTGTATGCGGCCGGCGGCAGCCATTCCAGGACTGTACAGAGTGGCCGGCTGCGGCTGTTGTGGGGTCTAATAGGTTAAACGGTTCAACGTGTTCCTTGATCTGACTTTGTTTTGTTCGTTTAATTAATATGACAATAAAATTATCCATGGTGGTCTACAAATTATCTACATGAGCATACTTTCACCACATAATGCCCCGGAATATACCATTTCAAAAATAGTAAATACATTCCCCAAACCCAGATTACACAATTACAAGTTGTATTTATTTTGAAGAGTAGTAATTTCTCCACATGCATGTATACATAGAAATATGATATACCCATGGGTGGTTGCACCCCTACCCAGTTGGTCAAATCCTAGATCTGCCCCTGACTAAGGTAGTGTACTCAAGTTCCCAAAGGTTTCATTAATTTAATGTAGCCCAAGCCCTCTCTATAAATACCTCTGTGAACTTTAATTGCACCCTCCCATACCAGTGTCAAGTACCCTTCAAGTTCAAGCTATCTGCTGCAGCCACAACTGTACAGTATCAATATAGCTGTTGTTGAGTGGAATACTAGAGTGAAACCTAAGACGGGTGTTCTAGATTGGACTTCTCACTCAACATCAAGTGGCAGGTATTTTGGGCTCAGGTACTCTACGAGCTCATTAATGTGGGGCAGTAGCTGATCAGCATCGCCCAAACTAGCACATTTTCATTCACCCTTGTTTCTGGACATGTACCAAGCTTCAGTACTTAGTTAAAGTAAATTATTATTTTATTATAATTATGAAATGGTTTGTAGTTTAAAGCCCGCCATACACATACCAACTTTAGTCACCAACAGTTTGTCTGCTGACAAATAGTTGGTTAACTACCCATCGGCCGACCGTCAGCCGATTGATTTTTCAGATGCGAGATGCTCACAAAGAATGTTGTCAACTGTTGTTGGAGAACATACGCATAATGACTACACTTGAGTTGGCAACTGAAAAAGTAGTCGCCAATACATTGGCAACTGAAGTCTTTGTCTCTAACTCACCAGTAAACAGACCAGAGATCACTGTTGTCACAGACCACCTGTCCTGAGAAACCACTGTTGTCACAAACCACCAGTCTTGAGAGACCACTGTTGTCACAGATCACCTGTCTTGAGAGACCACTGTTGTTACACACCACCTGTCTTAAGAAATCACTGTTGTTACAGACCACCTGTCTTGATAGATCACTGTTGTCACAGATCACCTGTCTTGAGAGACCACTGTTGTTACACACCACCTGTCTTAAGAAATCACTGTTGTTACAGACCACCTGTCTTGATAGATCACTGTTGTCACAGATCACCTGTCTTGAGAGATCACTGTTGTTACACACCACCTGTCTTAAGAAATCACTGTTGTTACAGACCACCTGTCTTGATAGATCACTGTTGTCACAGATCACCTGTCTTGAGAGACCACTGTTGTTACACACCACCTGTCTTAAGAAATCACTGTTGTTACAGACCACCTGTCTTGATAGATCACTGTTGTCACAGATCACCTGTCTTGAGAGATCACTGTTGTTACACACCACCTGTCTTAAGAAATCACTGTTGTTACAGACCACCTGTCTTGATAGATCACTGTTGTCACAGATCACCTGTCTTGAGAGACCACTGTTGTTACACACCACCTGTCTTAAGAAATCACTGTTGTTACAGACCACCTGTCTTGATAGATCACTGTTGTCACAGATCACCTGTCTTGAGAGATCACTGTTGTTACACACCACCTGTCTTAAGAAATCACTGTTGTTACAGACCACCTGTCTTGATAGATCACTGTTGTCACAGATCACCTGTCTTGAGAGATCACTGTTGTTACACACCACCTGTCTTAAGAAATCACTGTTGTTACAGACCACCTGTCTTGATAGATCACTGTTGTCACAGATCACCTGTCTTGAGAGACCACTGTTGTTACACACCACCTGTCTTAAGAAATCACTGTTGTTACAGACCACCTGTCTTGATAGATCACTGTTGTCACAGATCACCTGTCTTGAGAGATCACTGTTGTTACACACCACCTGTCTTAAGAAATCACTGTTGTTACAGACCACCTGTCTTGATAGATCCCTGTTGTCACAGATCACCTGTCTTGAGAGACCACTGTTGTTACACACCACCTGTCTTAAGAAATCACTGTTGTTACAGACCACCTATCTTGATAGATCACTGTTGTCACAGATCAACTGTCTTGAGAGATCACCAGGCCCTTAGCCAGAAATAAAATTGTGCCAGTCTTGTACATTCTAGAAAACCTTAAACGCGCGAACGGCTTCTGTGGAAGCCATTTGTGTCTATGACAGCCATTATTGCCCCAACTGATTTTTTTCAATGTCAAGCCAATGCTGGTTGATATAATGACAGCTATTATTGGCCCATTGGTTTTTGCACTGGTAATCCAACGCAAGTTGAACAAATGACAGTCATTGTTGGCCGAATTAGGTTTTTTCAACGCCAGGCCAAGTCCTGTTTAACCATTATTGGCCCAATCGAGTCTTACAACTGTGCAGCGAGGTTAACGTTATCACCGGCACAGTAATACTAATGGAAGAGTCAACATATGAAGGTTCATGAATAAGTAACTTGAAATTTTATTTTAAATATATAAACATGGAAGCATCTTAAGACTTTAAGTACATGCATGCAAATATGTCTACTATGAACAAATATGATTACAATCACCCTCAAAATCAAATGCTTGACACTAAAAGTAAAGCAATACAACATAAAAATAGAAGATATAGCACTCAGTAATACAATTGGTTTTGAAAGTAATACATTGAAACATTACTTCTTTGATAGAACAGCAATCATCCAGATTCAGTATTGCCTACTGGACAAAACACAATAATTGTACTAGACTGAGCACAGCCTAATCGTTCGTGGTTTGCCTGCCGTTTGAGTTGAGGAACCGGGAAACTGCTGCCGATAATAGGGCCTATATGCAGGTTATGTTTGTGAATCGTAGCCGGAATCGGACTCAATTTCACATCAACATTATGGATCTCCACCAACGTAACAAAGGATGCTGACTCAGACTGTTCAGGGACAATCGCAGGAATGCTGCTTTATTCACGTTTACGAAAAAAGGCATCAATTGTCGTGAACTTTGACATATCACATCTTTTCACTCGCTTGATGGGTGCTATTTTGAACTCAACCACGACATCCGGGTCACGGGATTGTTTCTTTAAATGAGAGCGCCAATGTATAGGCACTGCGAACCTGTTTCCCAACCAAACGCGTTGCGAAACATAAGTACACTATTACACGACGTACACTATTACAATAAATAGAGATCAACCACAGTATCATTAATTTCCAACGATGTCAAGGTTAAAAATATATAGTCTTATGGGTCGGAGGTATTCGCTATTCTGCCGCTGACAACATTCGTCGAATCACGACCGCGTGCGCTAAGAGTCACTAAGACAGTTCAAACAATTTTATTATGAAAAAATGTCATCTTGTAAAAAGAAAAACCCGTCTTTTATTTTTATCGTACCCGTCGTCGTAAGACGTTTGCCCGTCTTCAAGATGGGCAGACGGGTCCCTGGCTAAGGGCCTGGAAATCACTGTTGCTACACACCACCTGTCTTAAGAAATCACTGTTGTTACACACCACCTGTCTTGAGAGACCACTGTTGTCACAGATCACCTGTCTTGAGAGACCACTGTTGTCGCAGATCACCTGTCTTGAGAGATCACTGTTGTCACAGACCACCTGTCCAGAGAGACCACTGTTGTCACAGATCACCTGTCTTGAGAGATCACTGTTGTCACAGACCACCTGTCCAGAGAGACCACTGTTGTCACAGATCACCTGTCTTGAGAGATCACTGTTGTCACAGACCACCTGTCTTGAGAGACCACTGTTGTCACAGATCACCTGTCTTGAGAGATCACTGTTGTCACAGACCACCTGTCCTGAGAGACCACTGTTGTCACAGACCACCTGTCTTGAGAGACCACTGTTGTCACAGACCACCTGGCTTCACAACCTTCCATTGACACTCAAGGCTAACAAATTCATTTTACTAATTCAACTGAATATGTTAAGCAAACTGTCCACACACAAACTGCTCACTGCTTCAAGGAATATGTTTCACAGCTTTGCTTGGAGCAACAGTCACAGGTTATTGAGGACTACAGACGGAGCCCTACAGACATGCACTGAACTGAAATCTAACCAAACAATGACCAAAAGGAAATATATAAAATATGTTCATGTCAGATGAAATCAATATGCCAGAATGATCTTATCTTGCAGTAATCAAACATTGTACTTTTTGATGTTTCGGGCCAACAAGATAAGTGTGGTGCTGGTGAACTTCCTCCCTCCCCCCCAGGCCCAGGGTGTACTAGTTTACCAGACAGGTTGGCATGCTGGGTCCTTGCATAGAATCCATTACACACAGGTATAACAAACTAAGAGATGAACAGTTAAAAACCTCACAGCTAGTAGACATTGTAGTCCTGTTTTGTAATAATAAATACATTTAATGATACTTTACATGGCACAAATTACAAATGTAACCAACCATTACAAATAATAAAGATTGCAGTGAAAGACACCGATGTAAATTGGGTCATTCTAAGGAAAACTATGCATACCCACACAAACCAGCAACATTTTACTAGTATCTTAAAGGATTGGCAGGAAAATTGCTAGACACGGCTCTACATGCAGTACAACATTTTCGTGTAAATTTGTGAGACTACATGAACAATTCCAACTGGACTTGAGTCAGTACGCTTCATGAAGTTGTTGTGAATAATGTGCATTAATTTGAAGTATGTTTACTTCGTTGATCTACCCTATGAGGTGACTTTAAACAAAGCCGACCTGTTGCCAAAGAAACCTGCTATCGCCCACAGACACCACAGAATCTCTGGGGGTCACCAGGATTATTGGCTTTTGTCCACGTGTCAACACCTGCCCTCTGCCCCGGCGAAAATTAATTGTAGCAGTTAATTGTCGAAGACTGAAATACTGTTGTTGTTATCGTTGACTTAACTGTACGTGTCTACTTCACTTCAGTGGACTGCACTCGTGTCTAGTGTAAACACTTACTGAGTATGGCAGGACGAAGATCTCAGCCAACCAAAACAGATGACCAAATTACGAACATTGGCACTGACAGCGACAATGCACGCAGTGTTAAAAACCCAAGATATCCTTTTCAGGGAAACCATTGCGCAGCAAGAAAAGACTTTCATGTCTAGGCACACATGTTAGCAACAAACAGCAGAGTCGACAGGTTCCTTAACAAAATGACACAGGACATAACAGAACTGTAAACAAGCCTACGATTCACCAGTGATGACATTGCTGATCTCAAGTCGTCAATGGCAGAATTGGCACGAAAACCATCAGCCAAAGACATCGAGCTGGGGATGACGAGAAAAGTAAAAGACATAGCAGAAGACTTGCGATCACTCGCCAACCCAGTCGACTACCTAGACAACTACTCTCGCCGAAATTGCATCTGAATTGACAGCATCCAAGAATTTCTGAACGAGGACTGGAAAATAACAGAGGCAAAAGTGGGAAACATCCTGAAAAACAAGATGGCACGAAAATTTAAATTGAGAGGGCTCATCGGATCGGCATGATATGAACTGCCCCAAACAGAGGCCAACAATCGTAAAACTTCTCCACTTCAAAGACCGTGAGGAGATAATCCAGAATGAAAAATCCCTTAAAGGCAGCAACCTGTTCGTCAGAGAGATGTTCTCGGAAAGATTCGAGCAGAGAAGATGCGAACTGTGGCCCAGAGTGCTCGAAGAGCGATGCAATGGGACGATTGCCTACATGAGCTATGACAAGGTGATTGATCATTAAGAACAGGCAATAAAACATTCAACAGACATATTAAGGGCTATACAAAACTAAGATAATGGAACTGCCTTTTATTCATGCTGTTCCCTTTCACGATATAAGTGATAATGAATTCTTACTGACTTCTACTAGTAAACTTGGAAAGAATAAGTCATTGCTTGAATTGAATGAACAAACGACTGAATTTGACTACAACAGTTTTGCCCATTCAGAATATTCACACAGTGATTATGATAATTACATCAATCCTAATAGAAACTTTTCCAATACAATTAATCTTACTATACAGAGTCGCAATTTGGTTTCAAGGTAAAAAAAACATTAAGTCATCATTATTACAGCTTAAATGCAAACTTTTAAAATATAGAAAATATAAAAATTATTTATATGTACTGAGACATCCATTTGATGTCTTTGTCATCAGTGAAACGTGGGTTCATGACCTAAATGTCAATTGTTTTCCATTACAAGGAATGAAGCTGTGCACGTTAAGCAAGAACATAAAGGAGGGGGAGGAGTGGCAATTTATATCTCAAAATCCATTGGTTTTATGGAAATTAAAAGCATGTCATCAGTAGTGGACAAATGATGTTACTACATAAGGTAAAAAATGCAAACAAATCAATATACTTGTGTGGCGATTATAATTTAGACCTTCTGAAGCATGATACTCATGCCAGAACAAAGAACTTTCTGGATATCATGTACAGCTTCGGACTTTGTCCATTAATTATTAAACATTGAAAAATGTTTACAAATGAAATCAGCAGTTAGTCACAGATACCATCAATCACCTGTTTTTGCATTATGCAATTAATAAGGCATTAATCGGCCAAAAGAAAAGTGTTTTAAATACGTGCATGATACGCAAGTGCAGAATGTTGGTAATAAGAGCTACAAAGGGTTTGCTAATATATTCAATGAATTATATGGCATACATTGCCCGTTAAAAAGGTGTGCATCAGAATTAAAGGAGTAAATAGGCGATGGTTTAGTAAAAGTTGGCAAATGCATGTAAATAGAAGAATAATCTGTATAAAAAATACATGAAATGTAAAACAAAGCATGCCGAGAATAAATATAAAAAATATTAAAATAAGGTGACAAATATTTTACGATATGCGGAAAAAGAGTAGGTACTACAGTAATTTACTGGAAAAACACTGCAATGACACAAAGGGATGTGGAAGAAATACATTTTTTTTCTCCACTTCCAGATCATTTTGTAAATAAAAACAAAACCAGCAAAGCACTACCAATGGTTTCAACAAATTCTTTGTCAACATTGGACCAAATCTCACCAAAAAACATCAAACCACCAATAAATAAAGCAAGCATTTATGACTATGCACAGTCATTTATATATATATATATATATATATATATATATATATATATATATATATATATATATATATATATATATATATATATATATATATATATATATATATATATATATATTATATATATATATAAATTATTTGCGTAATGTTTATACTGTTTGCGAATGACACCAATATATTTTATAGTCCTGATAGTCCAGAATTGTAACACAATTATCAAGAGCTGCGTAAACTGCACTTACTTTTCTTTCCCCATATAGACTGCTGCTCAGAGATACGAGGAAATACTTATTGCACAAATCTAATGCCCCTATTCACTCTACAAAAGATAGTTGTGAGAATTATTTGTGGAGCAAAAGCTCGTGATCATACAAATATCTTATTTATTAATCTTACATTTATTAAATTTTTCGACCTAATTGAATACAAAATATCTATATTGATGTACAAAGTGAAATATAAACTATTGCCCAATAGCATTCAAAGATTCTTTTATTCTAATGAAGATAGTTTGCACAATACAAGGCAAAGGGACAAATAAAAAAATCAAAGTTTGTACTGCTATGTAATGTTGGAAATAAATGTATTATTATTATAGACAAGTTTCTGATAAAATGTCAGAAATAGCAGATTAAACAATCCTTTAGAGTTAGACACAAAAAGTGTTAAAAACTGTCAGAAACTAAAATAAAAAATTACAAAAAGAACAGCTCAGAATTAAATGAAACTGTAATATTATTTACTTGGAAATTTTTAGTACTTGGAAAATAATATTTACACCTATATACTTGAATTTATACATATTACAGTATGTGTTCGAACCCTGGATATATTCAAATTTGACTAAAGGCTATGGTTACCTATTAGCCCCTTGTCTAGGTTGGGTGCCTGGGACTCACTGTATTATTATGACCTATCAACACTTCTACACTTCTATGTCACCTGTAAACACTCCATTTATACAGAGCTCTATGAATGGCCAGACACTGAACACTGAGAAGGTTTATACAATACCCAACAGACTTAGTGTGACAGCAACAATCACATCTGAACAACAACTGTTTACAGTAGACAAGGCCAGATCAGAGCCAATCTTTAGGCTTGAATCGTTTCCATGTAACTAGGACACCTGTCTGGGCCATGTTTATTCACACCTGGCTGGGGATTTAAATAGGTTACATAATGCCCTTTCCTACATGTTTATAAGATCAGCTCAAAGTCACCTGGCTTTACCTACCAACATACACGCTATGCCAAACTTTAATCCTAAAGTAACATCGCTGTACATAGTATTTTATGTACATCAATAAATTATACCACTTGATCATGAATACTATGACCCCTAAAAGAGTGGGAGTCCAGGATGGCAACAGGAGGACACTTATTACCATACATTGGCAAGACACTCAACACTGGTGTCTAGTTTCTTCCAATGACACAAGACATCGTAAAAATGTTGGCAGATCAAAACAAATTTATGAAATAAAATCAACATCTAATAAGATATTATTACAAGTCCTCAAAGTAGATAGATGAATGGTTCAAACAAATACTACTGGTTTCACATTGGAAAATGAAGAATTTTTAACTGTTACATAAGAGAAGGATAAAACCTATATACCCAATGATTACAACTTGTATAAGAACATTGCCATTTTGTATAGACAAGATCACCCCATTTATTACAAGTTACCATTATAACTTCAGAAGTAAGTAATGTGTATAAAAAACAGAATGTCCACATTTCAAATACAATGGTCTTTGAACTTGGTGGAACAACAGATGTGTAGCAATAAATGTTTATACTTTAGAGCTAATCAATAAATACATCTGTTTAGTCAGCCTGTTTTAAAAAATACACAGGTCTAAAAATACAATTCCAGGAGATTTTATCACCTCAGATTTAGGCAGATTTATCTAATATTTATACACATATCTCCCATGTTTGCTTATCCATTAAATTTCTATTAAACCCACAATTCAAACAGGTACAACACAGCAGCCTATACTTTAGGCTGCGTAATTACAATTTGTCGACTAAATCAAACATTCTTTAAAACAGAAATGATGTACATGTGATTTCAATCAAAGGTCCACAAGTATACGTTTAGCTGAGAATCTTATGGACACAGCACAGTTTTTGCATGAGTTCACACTCATAATACACATAACATGCATGGATCAACAGGGAGTCAAATGGAGCGGAGATAATCCGCAGCATCAAGTGAAATAATGCCAGAATACACAGTGTCAAGGTAACTTGGTCTACAAAGTATATATCTGTCACATCAACATTTATTTCAGCCATTCATTTACCCCATTATGTGTCACTTCACTCATTTGCATTGCCCTGGCTGCCTGTCCCTAACACACCAGGCACTGTGTGGCTGTGACTGTGAGCCATTATGCGTGACTACCATGACTTACAAAATGAGTGTCTAGTTCACAATTGTTGACAAGTTCAAACAGGCTTGCATACTCAGATACACAGCTGCAATGATTCATAATGCTGGCGTTATTCATTGATGGAAATATTCTACAGGTGTCATTGTAAGGGTCAACCACAAAGTTTTTGGGGAACTGTTGAATGCTGTATTTCGTATACCATGGGACAAATCAGAACATGCAGCAAATTGACAATGCATTAGCAGTTTGGGGCCACAACTGCATGCAACATGATATGGACTGTATCATTTCAAACACAATCAAAACAACATGTTAATTAATGTATAAATATATCGTAATGTTATAGAAAATTACTTTATGATAAATTTGAATTATTAAAGAAGATTATAAATTTTACAACCAGAGTGTGCCAAGATAATTTGATAAAACAACAACCCATACTTTAATTATATAACATTCCTGTAAGTAATCTCATAATTAATTTATTTTTGACGTAATGTCACATACATGGTTAAAAACTGTTGGTAGAAAATTTATTTTTTGTAAAAGCAGGATGAAACAATAAAGTTATAATAAACGTATACCATAATCCATACTTTAGGTGTATATATATATATATATATATATATATATATATATATATATATATATATATATATATATATATATATATATATATATATATATATATATATATCCATACTTTAGGTATATATATATATATATATATATATATCCATACTTTAGGTATTATATGGATGTTGAGGGTTTTTATTAAAAAAATATTACAACTTAATATTTATTTGCCTTGAAAATGTCAAATGAAATATTACACTATGAAGCCCCAGATTGCAGTAAGTGGCATTTTAGATGTTTCTTATTTTCATAAATGACACACCCCAATCAATGGGTAAAACACTTAATGTTGACTCCCTGAAAAACCTGCACATGTGATTTGTACATCAAGAAATTGATGTGATAAAAACAAAACATCATTGGAAGTCTTGTAAATATTATGATTAGTGTTACATAACTTGGCCAAGTAAATAAAGATAGTAGACAAAGCCATCTACTGAAAATATAATTATGTAGTCATAGACTCTCAGTGCCTAATGATATGTTCAACATGACAGTAACACAACTGCTTTCTGATAAGATGGTGAGTATTTAGGTACCCTGGCTACTATTTCAGTCATACTGCACCTCAAATATTAAGACAGTCCTTAATGTGGTGACTTGTTCCAGCAGTATCAGGACATTTTTTTTATGCTTGCAATTTGTTAAAAGAAATCAGGAGAAGTTATAATTTAATATTGAATAACAGAAACTCTGCAGGACCTGATATTTTTATTCACCCATGTCAGTATGTGAAATTGAGATAGGAAGTTGAACGACAATGAACACAAATTGAGGAACATACTTGATGTGAAGACTAGGATAGGCAAACCAAAGGCAGCTTTCACCATGTTTAACAAAAATATGGATGTCCAGAGAAATTTCAATACCAACCAAACTAAAAAAAAATGTTTTCATTTAAATTGTTCAAATTTAACTAGATACTAATACATGGTTCAGAGACATATCCCATAGCACACTATAACATGAAGGCTCATCGGCCTACTCTCAGGAAACCTGGCTCACATGGAATCCTCAGGGCAAAAGGAAAAGGCCAAGTAACACCTGGCGCAGAGACTGGAACCAGAGCAGGCACAAAAGCAGCATGCAGATGGAAATAACTGGAAATGCAAGCCCAGAACTGGTTCTGGTAGAAAGGAGTCATTATATATAACGGCCTATGTTTTTACATTTTGCAGGGGAGTGAAAAGTTTTTAAAGTTTTTTGTTATCTGTAAACCAACAACTGAGTCATCATAAAACCACTGTGCATGCACCCAGTAGGGGTGATAGATCTACATCTAAATATATACACTACATAATAATTAAAATCTTAACTTAAAAATACATAGTACATATCAATTTAGTTTAATCTACATATTGATAGACTCTGTCACTGATTCAGAAGATTGAATATTGGGGGGAGGGGGGAGTGCGGTGGCTAAATTTGGTTTCTGCAGGCATACTGTGTGGCAACATATACCAAGCAAAATAGTAGTCCCCCCGGCCCCCAAAACCAGCTCCAACGCCTATTGCTATGCCTATGCCGAGTATGCAGTAGCCAATAACATGTAATATAATTTTATACAACTGCCACTGGCACTGCCACTGTGCCAGTCGCCACAAAAAAGTTTAATACTATTATTGTAGTATTATAATTATCACAACCGTCAACGCCGGTATGGTCTGATATGCGAATTGCCATAGTCATAGACATAGAGCATTTCATAATTACAACGTTATCAAAATTGTATGGCCTTGCGGCTTGTCTTTTGTAAATTTTGGCTTTACATGGCCATATACTATATATAGTATAGCCTATACTATAGGCTATATCCTAGCCTAGGCTTTGCCTTTGGTTTGACACTGACAGCGATTCGCGCACCGACGTTTGCGAATATTATTTATTCACAATACGGAAAAAAATCTGGCAGAAATCTTTACTACAACCACATACTATAGTTTGATTAGGAGAGCATGTACGTTGGCTTGATAAAGGAGAGCATGTACGTTGGCTTGATAAGCAGTTTATTACTAAAATTACAAACCGTTTGAACAGTTGAGGAAAAGCGGGGTAACTCCGAAGTCTGAGAGGGTGACGTGAGTTTCCGGCGTCAACAAATATTGAACAAATCAACAAGGCAACGCGAACACAGTCACATAACTTGACGCCACCGACCACAAGTCCAAGCGAAATTATATACTTTGAACAATCTAACAACTACAAACGAACTAAAAACAAATGCTGTTCTATTCATACACACTGATTTCGTATGATTTCAAACTTTCAACTTACCTTCGAAAGAAGATTTGGTAACTTGTTGTCTTCTAACATTAGTCGGCAGACCGAACCCATTCAACGTTCAGGCTTGCCGCTCGCGCAAGACCGTGACATCACTGGCACGTAGGCGGGTCCAACATAACCAGCTTACGAGGGGGGACAGGTTATTGTACCAGATACTGTCTGTCAGTATCGTCTATCCAGGTTCTTCCATAAAATACACACATGATTTAGAAACAGTAAATGATTTTAGTAATAGTATTAACAACCGCATTTATTGTAACAAAAAAAAACAATAATGTCAAAGCTTAGTTTCATATTGTGATTTTTTTGTAATGGCTAACGAGCGAGGAAGGCAATGTTACATGTGGCGCCACCAAAACGAGTAATTTTGTACCAAACGTCGATATCTGCTGAGAGGTGTATAGTTGATTGAAGATTGAAACTAGTTCAACCATTGATGTTTTATTCTTTCAGGCTGATTAATGTCCACCTTGCAAATGACAACTGAATGTTATCTCTAATCGACCTCTTTCGAGGGAAAAGAAACATAAAAACATAGGGTAACATGGGGTGTTAATGAGCACCAAAACGATTCTGGTCATTTATTAAGGCAAATAAACGAGAAAACATTGGCATTCCCACACTTCGAGTAAACGACCAATGATTGTGATAAAGCAAATGCCCTAAGCAACCAATTTAGCTCTGTATTTACCCAAGAAAAGCACCCCATCCCCCAAATAGCCCCCTCTATACTTACCCCAACACCCCCCTTCTCGAAATTGGCATAGATGGCGTAATAAAGCAGCTGGAAAATCTAAACCAGAACAAAGCTACAGGCCCAGATGAACTCCCAGCCAGAGTCCTTAAAGAAACTGCAAAGCAGATAGCTCCCATCATCACCCAAATTTTTCAACAATCATACAACACAGGTAAACTTCCTAACGACTGGCTACAAGCATTAGTAACTCCTATACATAAAAAGAGCCACACATCTGACCCTGCTAACTACATACCCATATCACTAACCTGCATCCTCTGTAAAGTAATGGAACATATCATCCTAAGCAATATGTGGAAACACCTGCACAAGCATAACATCATTCTCCACTTCCAAGACGGATTCCAATCGGGACAGTCTTGTGAATCTCAACTCATTGAAACAGTCCACGACTGGATGACTGCTATGGACAACAAGACCCAAATTGACGCAATCCTGCTTGACTTTGCCAAAGCCTTCGACAAAGTGCCTCACCCACGTCTTCTATCAAAATTGACCTCCTACGGAATAACTAGAAACATTCAAAATTGGATCAAATCTTTCCTATCCAACCGCAAACAGAAAGTTTCAGTTAACGGTGCCCCGTCGGACATCACAGATGTCACATCTGGTGTCCCACAGGATTCATTTCTAGGATCTGTCCTCTTCTTACTCTACATAAATGACATAAATGGGAACATCAAATCTTCTATACGCCTTTTTGCAGATGATAGTATGATATATCGTAAAATTTCTTCCAAAACCGACCACGAAATTCTCCAAACTGACCTAAACCAACTACAAACATGGTCAGACAAATGGCAAATGGAATTTAATGTATCTAAATGTGTCCACCTTCCAATAACAAACAAAACTAAACCCAGCCCACACAAATACTCGCTTTCTGGCCAGCCATTATCCACTGTATCCAGCCACTCATATCTCGGAGTAAAATTGGATTCCCAATTAACCTGGACAAATCACGTCACTGACATAACTTCAAAATCTTCGAAATTTTTGGGCATGATTAAACGAACTCTTGGCCCATGTAAACCCGAAGTTAAACAAACAGCCTACAACATGCTAATCAGACCAAAACTCGAGTCCTCTTCACCCATATGGAATCCCCACACCTTTTCACAAGTTAAAAGCCTTGAAAGAGTGCAATACTCTGCTGCCAGATTTGTTAAAAATTATTACAGACGGAACACAAATCCAGCAGATCTAATTACTGCCCTTGGATGGCCAACCCTTGAACGAAGACGCATCATTAAACAAGCCACAACCTTCTACAAAATTCTAAATAACATTATTTTAATCACCCCCCCCCCTCCAGGCCTACTAACCCGCTCTCGAACCCGTGGACAATACATAGCCTCCAGGTGTCGTATAAATGCAATGGTCTTTTAATTTTATTCCCGAGCCATTCGCATATGGAATATGATTCCACCAAAAATTACCAATCTAAAAAAACCCAAAATCATTTCAAGAAGCTATTATGGAACTTCCTTTCACCATACCTCCTCACCTAAACTGCCTTTAAAACACAGCGCTCAGCGTAAACTTATCCATGGTGTGGGTATGGAGACTGTCTATGTGTGCATGTGGCAAGACAGCGACAGTATCCATATTAAATTATCCTATTAAAAAATTTCGTTTAACATCCTATACATAAAATAAATAAAACTATAAGATAAAAACCATTTCAGCAACATTAAAGTTACTAGTCTTTCAGTCGAATGTACCACCCACAGCGCATGCGCACAGTCCATCACAAACTCCTGCGTTAGCCCAAGTTTGGGCTGTTTGGAGTATAACCACTTGAGACTTGAGACCTTTATTTCATTGGCATATATTTTGAGAAATACTCATTGAAATGGGGTTAAGTAAATTTTCTGAAGAACTATTCCACCAATGGCGTTAAAAAGTGGCATTGAAAATACTAATTTATTTCTACAAGTTTAATAGTATTAAAATATACTTTTAAAAAGTGTTCATATGTTACCAAATTCATCGGAAAATAGGGAAATATGAGCATAGTAAAAAACAATCATTAAAAGTGTAAGGGGGTGTGTTATCTTATGTCTTTAATAACTAAAAATATGAATAACATCAAAGAGGATTTGCAGAAAAAAATGTCCACGAACATATATCTGTGTCCACACTTATGTAGAATCGTAGGTACAATTTTGGCATGTATAAATGTCATCGTTAAGAATGTGATTTGTGAAACCATGAATTACAATGGCTCGCACTGAATCCAGTCATCGTTGGTCTTTGGGTCACTGTTGTTACCAAATGTTATGCCACATTGACCAGTTACTCTCATTTTTGATGGTCACGTTTTCTTATAATGAGACAAAACGTTAACATGGCCACCAATGCAATTCTCTACTATGGTCTGAACCCTTCAACCTACAGGGGTAAGACCACAGTTGATCTTCCTGTTTACTGTTTCAGAATTTTGATGGTCACGTTTTCTTATAATCAGACAAAACGTTAACATGGCCACCAATGCAATTCTCTACTGTGGTCTGACCCCTTCAGCCTACAGGGGTTAGACCACAGTTGATCTTCTTGTTTACTGTTTCAGAATTTTTGATGGTCACGTTTTCTTATAATCAGACAACACGTTACCATAGCCACCAATGCAATTCTCTACTGTGGTCTGACCCCTTCAGCCGACAGGGGTAAGACCACACTTGATCTTCCTATTTACTGTTTCAGAATTTTTGATAGTCACGTTTTCTTATAATTAGACAAAACGTTAACATGGCCACCAATGCAATTCTCTACTGTGGTCTGACCCCTTCAGCATACAGGGGTAATACCACAGCTGATCTTCCTGTTTACTGTTTCAGAATTGGAGATGGTCACGTTTTCTTAGAATCAGACAAAACGTTAACATGGCCACCAATGCAATTCTCTACTGTGGTCTGACCCCTTCAGCCTAGAGGGGTGAGACCACAGTTGATCTTCCTGTTTACTGTTTCAGAATTTTTCATGGTTACGTTTTCTTATAATCAGACAAAACGTTAACATGGTCACCAATGCAATTCTCTACAGGGGTAAAACCACAGTTGATCTTCCTGTTTACTGTTTCATAATTTTTGATGGTTACGTTTTCTTATAATCAGACAAAACGTTAACATGGCCACCAAAACAATTCTCTACTGTGGTCTGACCCCTTCAGCCTACATGGGTAAGTCCACAGTTGATCTTCTTGTTTACTGTTTCAGAATTTTTGATGGTCACGTTTTCTTATAATCAGACAACACGTTACCATGGCCACCAATGCAATTCTCTACTGTGGTCTGACCCCTTCAGCCTACAGGGGTAAGATCACACTTGATCTTCCTGTTTACTGTTTCAGAATTTTTGATGGTCACGTTTTCTTATAATCAGACAAAACGTTAACATGGCCACCAATGCAATTCTTTACTGTGGTCTGACCCCTTCAGCCGACAGAGGTAAGACCACACTTGATCTTCCTATTTACTGTTTCAGAATTTTTGATAGTCACGTTTTCTTATAATTAGACAAAACGTTAACATGGCCACCAATGCAATTTTCTACTGTGGTCTGACCCCTTCAGCATACAGGGGTAATACCACAGCTGATCTTCCTGTTTACTGTTTCAGAATTGTAGATGGTCACGTTTTCTTAGAATCAGACAAAACGTTAACATGGCCACCAATGCAATTCTCTACTGTGGTCTGACCCCTTCAGCCTAGAGGGGTGAGACCACAGTTGATCTTCCTGTTTACTGTTTCAGAATTTTTCATGGTTACGTTTTCTTATAATCAGACAAAACGTTAACATGGTCACCAATGCAATTCTCTACAGGGGTAAAAACCACAGTTGATCTTCCTGTTTACTGTTTCATAATTTTTGATGGTTACGTTTTCTTATAATCAGACAAAACGTTAACATGGCCACCAATGCAATTCTCTACTGTGGTCTGACCCCTTCAGCCTACAGGGGTAAGATCACACTTGATCTTCCTGTTTACTGTTTCAGAATTTTTGATGGTCACGTTTTCTTATAATCAGACAAAACGTTAACATGGCCACCAATGCAATTCTTTACTGTGGTCTGACCCCTTCAGCCGACAGGGGTAAGACCACACTTGATCTTCCTATTTACTGTTTCAGAATTTTTGATAGTCACGTTTTCTTATAATTAGACAAAACGTTAACATGGCCACCAATGCAATTCTCTACTGTGGTCTGACCCCTTCAGCATACAGGGGTAATACCACAGCTGATCTTCCTGTTTACTATTTCAGAATTGTAGATGGTCACGTTTTCTTAGAATCAGACAAAACGTTAACATGGCCACCAATGCAATTCTCTACTGTGGTCTGACCCCTTCAGCCTAGAGGGGTGAGACCACAGTTGATCTTCCTGTTTACTGTTTCAGAATTTTTCATGGTTACGTTTTCTTATAATCAGACAAAACGTTAACATGGTCACCAATACAATTCTCTACAGGGGTAAAAACCACAGTTGATCTTCCTGTTTACTGTTTCATAATTTTTGATGGTTACGTTTTCTTATAATCAGACAAAACGTTAACATGGCCACCAAAGCAATCCTCTACTGTGGTCTGACCCCTTCAGCCTACATGGGTAAGTCCACAGTTGATCTTTCTGTTTACTGTTTCAGAATTTTTGATGGTCACGTTTTCTAATAATCAGACAAAACGTTAACATGGCCACCAATGCAATTCTCTACTATGGTCTGACCCCTTCAGCCTACAGGGGTCATACCACAGTTGATCTTCCTGTTTACTGTTTCACAATTTTTGATGGTCACGTTTTCTTATAATCAGACGAAACGTTAAAATGGCCACCAATGCAATTCTCTCATGTGGTCTGACCCCTTCAGCCTACAGGGGTAAGACCACAGTGGATCTTCCTGTTTACTGTTTCAGAAGTTTTGATGGTAACATTTTCTTATAATCAGACAAAACGTTAACATGGCCACCAATCCAATTCTCTACTGTGGTCTGACACCTTCAGCCTACAGGGGTAAGACCACAGTTGATCTTCCTGGTTACTGTTTCAGAATATTTGATGGTCACGTTTTCTTATAACCAGACAAAACGTTAACATGGCCACCAAAGCAATTCTTTACTGTAGTCTGACCCCTTCAGCCTACAGTGGTAAGACCACAATTGATCTTCCTGTTTACTGTTTCACAATTTTTTATTGTCACATTTTCTTATAATCAGACAAAACGTTAAGATGGCCACCAATGCAATTCTCTACTGTGGTCTGAACCCTTCAGCTTACAGGGGTAAGACCACAGTTGATCTTCCTGTTTACTGTTTCAGAATTGTTGATGGTCACGTTTTCTTATAATCAGACAAAATGTTAACATGGCCACCAATGCAATTCTCTACTGTGGACTGACTCCTTCAGCCTACAGGGGTAAGACCACAGTTGATCTTCCTGTTTACTGTTTCATAATTTTTGATGGTTACGTTTTCTTATAATCAGAAAAAAACGTTAACATGGCCACCAAAGCAATTCTCTACTGTGGTCTGACCCCTTCAGCCTACAAGGGTCATACCACAGTTGATCTTCCTGTTTAATCTTTCACAATTTTTGATGGTCACGTTTTCTTATCATCAGACGAAACGTTAAAATGGCCACCAATGCAATTCTCTCATGTGGTCTGACCCCTTCAGCCTACAGGGATAAGACCACAGTTGATCTTCCTAATTACTGTTTCAGAAGTTTTGATGGTAACATTTTCTTATAATCAGACAAAATATTAACATGGCCACCAATGCAATTCTTTACTGTGGCCTGACCCCTTCAGCCTACAGGGGTAAGAAAACAGTTGATCTTCCTGTTTACTGTTTCAGAATTGTTGATGGTCACGTTTTCTTATAATCAGACAAAACGTTAACATGGCCACCAATGCAATTCTCTACTGTGGACTGACCCCTTCAGCCTACAGGGGTAAGACCACAGTTGATCTTCCTGTTTACTGTTTCATAATTTTTGATGGTTACGTTTTCTTGTAATCAGACAAAACGTTAACAAGGCCACCAAAGCAATTCTCTACTGTGGTCTGACCCCTTCAGCCTACAGGGGTAAGGCCACAGTTGATCTTCCTGTTTACTCTTTAACAATTTTTGATGGTAACATTTTCTTATAATCAGACAAAACGTTAACATGGCCACCGATGCAATTCTCTACTGTGGTCTTACCCCTTCAGCCTACAGGGATAAGACCACAGTTCATCTTACTGTTTACTGTTTCAGAATTTTTGATGGTCACGTTTTCTTATAATCAGACAACACGTTACCATGGCCACCAATGCAATTCTCTACTGTGGTCTGACCCCTTCAGCCTACAGGGGTGAGACCACAGTTGATCTTCCTGTTTACTGTTTCAGAATTTTTCATGGTTACGTTTTCTTATAATCAGACAAAACGTTAACATGGTCACCAATGCAATTCTCTACAGGGGTAAAACCACAGTTAATCTTCCTGTTTACTGTTTCATAATTTTTGATGGTTACGTTTTCTTATAATCAGACAAAACGTTAACATGGCCACCAAAGCAATTCTCTACTGTGGTCTGACCCCTTCAGCCTACATGGGTAAGTCCACAGTTGATCTTCTTGTTTACTGTTTCAGAATTTTTGATGGTCACGTTTTCTTATAATCAGACAACACGTTACCATGGCCACCAATGCAATTCTCTACTGTGGTCTGACCCCTTCAGCCTACAGGGGTAAGATCACACTTGATCTTCCTGTTTACTGTTTCAGAATTTTTGATGGTCACGTTTTCTTATAATCAGACAAAACGTTAACATGGCCACCAATGCAATTCTTTACTGTGGTCTGACCCCTTCAGCCGACAGAGGTAAGACCACACTTGATCTTCCTATTTACTGTTTCAGAATTGTAGATAGTCACGTTTTCTTATAATTAGACAAAACGTTAACATGGCCACCAATGCAATTTTCTACTGTGGTCTGACCCCTTCAGCATACAGGGGTAATACCACAGCTGATCTTCCTGTTTACTGTTTCAGAATTGTAGATGGTCACGTTTTCTTAGAATCAGACAAAACGTTAACATGGCCACCAATGCAATTCTCTACTGTGGTCTGACCCCTTCAGCCTAGAGGGGTGAGACCACAGTTGATCTTCCTGTTTACTGTTTCAGAATTTTTCATGGTTACGTTTTCTTATAATCAGACAAAACGTTAACATGGTCACCAATGCAATTCTCTACAGGGGTAAAAACCACAGTTGATCTTCCTGTTTACTGTTTCATAATTTTTGATGGTTACGTTTTCTTATAATCAGACAAAACGTTAACATGGCCACCAATGCAATTCTCTACTGTGGTCTGACCCCTTCAGCCTACAGGGGTAAGATCACACTTGATCTTCCTGTTTACTGTTTCAGAATTTTTGATGGTCACGTTTTCTTATAATCAGACAAAACGTTAACATGGCCACCAATGCAATTCTTTACTGTGGTCTGACCCCTTCAGCCGACAGGGGTAAGACCACACTTGATCTTCCTATTTACTGTTTCAGAATTTTTGATAGTCACGTTTTCTTATAATTAGACAAAACGTTAACATGGCCACCAATGCAATTCTCTACTGTGGTCTGACCCCTTCAGCATACAGGGGTAATACCACAGCTGATCTTCCTGTTTACTGTTTCAGAATTGTAGATGGTCACGTTTTCTTAGAATCAGACAAAACGTTAACATGGCCACCAATGCAATTCTCTACTGTGGTCTGACCCCTTCAGCCTAGAGGGGTGAGACCACAGTTGATCTTCCTGTTTACTGTTTCAGAATTTTTCATGGTTACGTTTTCTTATAATCAGACAAAAAACGTTAACATGGTCACCAATACAATTCTCTACAGGGTTAAAAACCACAGTTGATCTTCCTGTTTACTGTTTCATAATTTTTGATGGTTACGTTTTCTTATAATCAGACAAAACGTTAACATGGCCACCAAAGCAATCCTCTACTGTGGTCTGACCCCTTCAGCCTACATGGGTAAGTCCACAGTTGATCTTCCTGGTTACTGTTTCAGAATATTTGATGGTCACGTTTTCTTATAACCAGACAAAACGTTAACATGGCCACCAAAGCAATTCTTTACTGTAGTCTGACCCCTTCAGCCTACAGTGGTAAGACCACAATTGATCTTCCTGTTTACTGTTTCACAATTTTTTATTGTCACATTTTCTTATAATCAGACAAAACGTTAAGATGGCCACCAATGCAATTCTCTACTGTGGTCTGAACCCTTCAGCCTACAGGGGTAAGACCACAGTTGATCTTCCTGTTTACTGTTGAAGAATTTTTGATGGTCACTTTTTCTTATAATCAGACAACACGTCACCATTGCCACCAATGCAATTCTCTACTGTGATCTGACCTCTTCAGCCTACAGGGGTAAGACCACAGTTGATCTTCCTGTTTACTGTTTCAGAATATTTGATGGTCACGTTTTCTTACAACCAGACAAAACGTTAAGATGGCCACCAATGAAATTCTCTACTGTGGCCTGACCCCTTTAGCCTACAGGGGTAAGAAAACAGTTGATCTTCCTGTTTACTGTTTCAGAATTGTTGATGGTCACGTTTTCTTATAATCAGACAAAACGTTAACATGGCCACCAATGCAATTCTCTACTGTGGACTGACCCCTTCAGCCTACAGGGGTTAGACCACAGTTGATCTTCCTGTTTACTGTTTCATAATTTTTGATGGTTACGTTTTCTTGTAATCAGACAAAACGTTAACATGGCCACCAAAGCAATTCTCTACTGTGGTCTGACCCCTTCAGCCTACAGGGTTAAGACCGCAGTTGATCTTCCTGTTTACTGTTTCACAATTTTTGATCGTAAAATTTTTTTATAATCAGACAAAACGTTAACATGGCCACCAATGCAATTCTCTACTATGGTCTTACCCCTTCAGCCTACAGAGATAAGACCACAGTTGATCTTACTGTTTACTGTTTCAGAATTTTTGATGGTCACGTTTTCTTATAATCAGACAAAATCTTACCATGGCCACCAATGCAATTCTCTACTGTGGTCTGACCCCTTCAGCCTACAGGGGTGAGACCACAGTTGATCTTCCTGTTTTCTGTTTCAGAATTTTTGATGGTAACATTTTCTTATAATCAGACAAAACATTAACATGGCCACCAATGCAATTCTCTACTGTGGTCTGACCCCTTCAGCCTACAGGGGTTAGACCACAGTTGATCTTCCTGTTTACTGTTTAAGAATTTTTGATGGTCACGTTTTCTTATAATCAGACAACACGTCACCATTGCCACCAATGCAATTCTCTACTGTGATCTGACCCCTTCAGCCTACAGGGGTAAGACCACAGTTGATCTTCCTGTTTACTGTTTCAGAATATTTGATGGTCACGTTTTCTTACAACCAGACAAAACGTTAACAGGGTCACCAATGCAATTCTTTACTGTAGTCTGACCCCTTCAGCCTACAATGGTAAGACCACAATTGATCTTCCTGTTTACTGTTTCACAATTTTTTATTGTCACATTTTTTTATAATCAGACAAAACGTTAAGATGGCCACCAATGAAATTCTCTACTGTGGTCTGACCCCTTCAGCCTACAGGGGTAAGACCACAGTTGATCTTCCTGTTTACTGTTTCAGAATTGTTGATGGTCACGTTTTCTTATAATCAGACAAAACGTTAACATGGCCACCAATGCAATTCTCTACTGTGGTCTGACCCCTTCAGCCTACAGAGGTAAGACCACAGTTGATCTTACTGTTTACTGTTTCAGAATTTTTGATGGTCACGTTTTCTTATAACCAGACAAAACGTTAACATGGCCACCAAAGCAATTCTTTACTGTAGTCTGACCCCTTCAGCCTACAATGGTAAGACCACAATTGATCTTCCTGTTTACTGTTTCACAGTTTTTTATTGTCACATTTTCTTATAATCAGACAAAACGTTAAGATGGCCACCAATGAAATTCTCTACTGTGGTCTGACCCCTTCAGCCTACAGGGGTAAGACCACAGTTGATCTTCCTGTTTACTGTTGAAGAATTTTTGATGGTCACTTTTTCTTATAATCAGACAACACGTCACCATTGCCACCAATGCAATTCTCTACTGTGATCTGACCTCTTCAGCCTACAGGGGTAAGACCACAGTTGATCTTCCTGTTTACTGTTTCAGAATATTTGATGGTCACGTTTTCTTACAACCAGACAAAACGTTAAGATGGCCACCAATGAAATTCTCTACTGTGGCCTGACCCCTTTAGCCTACAGGGGTAAGAAAACAGTTGATCTTCCTGTTTACTGTTTCAGAATTGTTGATGGTCACGTTTTCTTATAATCAGACAAAACGTTAACATGGCCACCAATGCAATTCTCTACTGTGGACTGACCCCTTCAGCCTACAGGGGTTAGACCACAGTTGATCTTCCTGTTTACTGTTTCATAATTTTTGATGGTTACGTTTTCTTGTAATCAGACAAAACGTTAACATGGCCACCAAAGCAATTCTCTACTGTGGTCTGACCCCTTCAGCCTACAGGGTTAAGACCGCAGTTGATCTTCCTGTTTACTGTTTCACAATTTTTGATCGTAAATTTTTTTTATAATCAGACAAAACGTTAACATGGCCACCAATGCAATTCTCTACTGTGGTCTTACCCCTTCAGCCTACAGAGATAAGACCACAGTTGATCTTACTGTTTACTGTTTCAGAATTTTTGATGGTCACGTTTTCTTATAATCAGACAAAATCTTACCATGGCCACCAATGCAATTCTCTACTGTGGTCTGACCCCTTCAGCCTACAGGGGTGAGACCACAGTTGATCTTCCTGTTTTCTGTTTCAGAATTTTTGATGGTAACATTTTCTTATAATCAGACAAAACATTAACATGGCCACCAATGCAATTCTCTACTGTGGTCTGACCCCTTCAGCCTACAGGGGTTAGACCACAGTTGATCTTCCTGTTTACTGTTTAAGAATTTTTGATGGTCACGTTTTCTTATAATCAGACAACACGTCACCATTGCCACCAATGCAATTCTCTACTGTGATCTGACCCCTTCAGCCTACAGGGGTAAGACCACAGTTGATCTTCCTGTTTACTGTTTCAGAATATTTGATGGTCACGTTTTCTTACAACCAGACAAAACGTTAACAGGGCCACCAATGCAATTCTTTAGTGTAGTCTGACCCCTTCAGCCTACAATGGTAAGACCACAATTGATCTTCCTGTTTACTGTTTCACAATTTTTTATTGTCACATTTTTTTATAATCAGACAAAACGTTAAGATGGCCACCAATGAAATTCTCTACTGTGGTCTGACCCCTTCAGCCTACAGGGGTAAGACCACAGTTGATCTTCCTGTTTGCTGTTTCAGAATTGTTGATGGTCACGTTTTCTTATAATCAGACAAAACGTTAACATGGCCACCAATGCAATTCTCTACTGTGGTCTGACCCCTTCAGCCTACAGAGGTAAGACCACAGTTGATCTTACTGTTTACTGTTTCAGAATTTTTGATGGTCACGTTTTCTTATAACCAGACAAAACGTTAACATGGCCACCAAAGCAATTCTTTACTGTAGTCTGACCCCTTCAGCCTACAATGGTAAGACCACAATTGATCTTCCTGTTTACTGTTTCACAGTTTTTTATTGTCACATTTTCTTATAATCAGACAAAACGTTAAGATGGCCACCAATGCAATTCTCTACTGTGGTCTGACCCCTTCAGCTTACAGGGGTAAGACCACAGTTGATCTTCCTGTTTACTGTTTCAGAATTGTTGATGGTCACGTTTTCTTATAATCAGACAAAATGTTAACATGGCCACCAATGCAATTCTCTACTGTGGACTGACTCCTTCAGCCTACAGGGGTAAGACCACAGTTGATCTTCCTGTTTACTGTTTCATAATTTTTGATGGTTATGTTTTCTTATAATCAGACAAAACGTTAACATGGCCACCAAAGCAATTCTCTACTGTGGTCTGACCCCTTCAGCCTACAAGGGTCATACCACAGTTGATCTTCCTGTTTAATCTTTCACAATTTTTGATGGTCACGTTTTCTTATCATCAGACGAAACGTTAAAATGGCCACCAATGCAATTCTCTCATGTGGTCTGACCCCTTCAGCCTACAAGGGTCATACCACAGTTGATCTTCCTGTTTAATCTTTCACAATTTTTGATGGTCACGTTTTCTTATCATCAGACGAAACGTTAAAATGGCCACCAATGCAATTCTCTCATGTGGTCTGACCCCTTCAGCCTACAGGGGTAAGACCACAGTTGATCTTCCTAATTACTGTTTCAGAAGTTTTGATGGTAACATTTTCTTATAATCAGACAAAATATTAACATGGCCACCAATGCAATTCTTTACTGTGGCCTGACCCCTTCAGCCTACAGGGGTAAGAAAACAGTTGATCTTCCTGTTTACTGTTTCAGAATTGTTGATGGTCACGTTTTCTTATAATCAGACAAAACGTTAACATGGCCACCAATGCAATTCTCTACTGTGGACTGACCCCTTCAGCCTACAGGGGTAAGACCACAGTTGATCTTCCTGTTTACTGTTTCATAATTTTTGATGGTTACGTTTTCTTGTAATCAGACAAAACGTTAACAAGGCCACCAAAGCAATTCTCTACTGTGGTCTGACTCCTTCAGCCTACAGGGGTAAGGCCACAGTTGATCTTCCTGTTTACTGTTTAACAATTTTTGATGGTAACATTTTCTTATAATCAGACAAAACGTTAACATGGCCACCAATGCAATTCTCTACTGTGGTCTTACCCCTTCAGCCTACAGGGATAAGACCACAGTTCATCTTACTGTTTACTGTTTCAGAATTTTTGATGGTCACGTTTTCTTATAATCAGACAACACGTTACCATGGCCACCAATGCAATTCTCTACTGTGGTCTGACCCCTTCAGCCTACAGGGGTGAGACCACAGTTGATCTTCCTGTTTACTGTTTCAGAATTTTTCATGGTTACGTTTTCTTATAATCAGACAAAACGTTAACATGGTCACCAATGCAATTCTCTACAGGGGTAAAACCACAGTTGATCTTCCTGTTTACTGTTTCATAATTTTTGATGGTTACGTTTTCTTATAATCAGACAAAACGTTAACATGGCCACCAAAGCAATTCTCTACTGTGGTCTGACCCCTTCAGCCTACATGGGTAAGTCCACAGTTGATCTTCTTGTTTACTGTTTCAGAATTTTTGATGGTCACGTTTTCTTATAATCAGACAACACGTTACCATGGCCACCAATGCAATTCTCTACTGTGGTCTGACCCCTCCAGCCTACAGGGGTAAGATCACACTTGATCTTCCTGTTTACTGTTTCAGAATTTTTGATGGTCACGTTTTCTTATAATCAGACAAAACGTTAACATGGCCACCAATGCAATTCTTTACTGTGGTCTGACCCCTTCAGCCGACAGAGGTAAGACCACACTTGATCTTCCTATTTACTGTTTCAGAATTTTTGATAGTCACGTTTTCTTATAATTAGACAAAACGTTAACATGGCCACCAATGCAATTTTCTACTGTGGTCTGACCCCTTCAGCATACAGGGGTAATACCACAGCTGATCTTCCTGTTTACTGTTTCAGAATTGTAGATGGTCACGTTTTCTTAGAATCAGACAAAACGTTAACATGGCCACCAATGCAATTCTCTACTGTGGTCTGACCCCTTCAGCCTAGAGGGGTGAGACCACAGTTGATCTTCCTGTTTACTGTTTCAGAATTTTTCATGGTTACGTTTTCTTATAATCAGACAAAACGTTAACATGGTCACCAATGCAATTCTCTACAGGGGTAAAAACCACAGTTGATCTTCCTGTTTACTGTTTCATAATTTTTGATGGTTACGTTTTCTTATAATCAGACAAAACGTTAACATGGCCACCAATGCAATTCTCTACTGTGGTCTGACCCCTTCAGCCTCCAGGGGTAAGATCACACTTGATCTTCCTATTTACTGTTTCAGAATTTTTGATAGTCACGTTTTCTTATAAATAGACAAAACGTTAACATGGCCACCAATGCAATTCTCTACTGTGGTCTGACCCCTTCAGCATACAGGGGTAATACCACAGCTGATCTTCCTGTTTACTGTTTCAGAATTGTAGATGGTCACGTTTTCTTAGAATCAGACAAAACGTTAACATGGCCACCAATGCAATTCTCTACTGTGGTCTGACCCCTTCAGCCTAGAGGGGTGAGACCACAGTTGATCTTCCTGTTTACTGTTTCAGAATTTTTCATGGTTACGTTTTCTTATAATCAGACAAAACGTTAACATGGTCACCAATGCAATTCTCTACAGGGGTAAAAACCACAGTTGATCTTCCTGTTTACTGTTTCATAATTTTTGATGGTTACGTTTTCTTATAATCAGACAAAACGTTAACATGGCCACCAAAGCAATCCTCTACTGTGGTCTGACCCCTTCAGCCTACATGGGTAAGTCCACAGTTGATCTTTCTGTTTACTGTTTCAGAATTTTTGATGGTCACGTTTTCTTATAATCAGACAAAACGTTAACATGGCCACCAATGCAATTCTCTACTATGGTCTGACCCCTTCAGCCTACAGGGGTCATACCACAGTTGATCTTCCTGTTTACTGTTTCACAATTTTTGATGGTCACGTTTTCTTATAATCAGACGAAACGTTAAAATGGCCACCAATGCAATTCTCTCATTTGGTCTGACCCCTTCAGCCTACAGGGGTAAGACCACAGTGGATCTTCCTGTTTACTGTTTCAGAAGTTTTGATGGTAACATTTTCTTATAATCAGACAAAACTTTAACATGGCCACCAATCCAATTCTCTACTGTGGTCTGACACCTTCAGCCTACAGGGGTAAGACCACAGTTGATCTTCCTGGTTACTGTTTCAGAATATTTGATGGTCACGTTTTCTTATAACCAGACAAAACGTTAACATGGCCACCAAAGCAATTCTTTACTGTAGTCTGACCCCTTCAGCCTACAGTGGTAAGACCACAATTGATCTTCCTGTTTACTGTTTCACAATTTTTTATTGTCACATTTACTTATAATCAGACAAAACGTTAAGATGGCCACCAATGCAATTCTCTACTGTGGTCTGAACCCTTCAGCCTACAGGGGTAAGACCACAGTTGATCTTCCTGTTTACTGTTGAAGAATTTTTGATGGTCACTTTTTCTTATAATCAGACAACACGTCACCATTGCCACCAATGCAATTCTCTACTGTGATCTGACCTCTTCAGCCTACAGGGGTAAGACCACAGTTGATCTTCCTGTTTACTGTTTCAGAATATTTGATGGTCACGTTTTCTTACAACCAGACAAAACGTTAAGATGGCCACCAATGAAATTCTCTACTGTGGCCTGACCCCTTTAGCCTACAGGGGTAAGAAAACAGTTGATCTTCCAGTTTACTGTTTCAGAATTGTTGATGGTCACGTTTTCTTATAATCAGACAAAACGTTAACATGGCCACCAATGCAATTCTCTACTGTGGACTGACCCCTTCAGCCTACAGGGGTTAGACCACAGTTGATCTTCCTGTTTACTGTTTCATAATTTTTGATGGTTACGTTTTCTTGTAATCAGACAAAACGTTAACATGGCCACCAAAGCAATTCTCTACTGTGGTCTGACCCCTTCAGCCTACAGGGTTAAGACCGCAGTTGATCTTCCTGTTTACTGTTTCACAATTTTTTATCGTAATTTTTTTTTATAATCAGACAAAACGTTAACATGGCCACCAATGCAATTCTCTACTGTTGTCTTACCCCTTCAGCCTACAGAGATAAGACCACAGTTGATCTTACTCTTTACTGTTTCAGAATTTTTGATGGTCACGTTTTCTTATAATCAGACAAAATCTTACCATGGCCACCAATGCAATTCTCTACTGTGGTCTGACCCCTTCAGCCTACAGGGGTGAGACCACAGTTGATCTTCCTGTTTTCTGTTTCAGAATTTTTGATGGTAACATTTTCTTATAATCAGACAAAACATTAACATGGCCACCAATGCAATTCTCTACTGTGGTCTGACCCCTTCAGCCTACAGGGGTTAGACCACAGTTGATCTTCCTGTTTACTGTTTAAGAATTTTTGATGGTCACGTTTTCTTATAATCAGACAACACGTCACCATTGCCACCAATGCAATTCTCTACTGTGATCTGACCCCTTCAGCCTACAGGGGTAAGACCACATTTGATCTTCCTGTTTACTGTTTCAGAATATTTGATGGTCACGTTTTCTTACAACCAGACAAAACGTTAACAGGGCCACCAATGCAATTCTTTACTGTAGTCTGACCCCTTCAGCCTACAATGGTAAGACCACAATTGATCTTCCTGTTTACTGTTTCACAATTTTTTATTGTCACATTTTTTTATAATCAGACAAAACGTTAAGATGGCCACCAATGAAATTCTCTACTGTGGTCTGACCCCTTCAGCCTACAGGGGTAAGACCACAGTTGATCTTCCTGTTTACTGTTTCAGAATTGTTGATGGTCACGTTTTCTTATAATCAGACAAAACGTTAACATGGCCACCAAAGCAATTCTCTACTCTGGTCTGACCCCTTCAGCCTACAGGGTTAAGACCGCAGTTGATCTTCCTGTTTACTGTTTCACAATTTGTTATCGTAATTTTTTTTTATAATCAGACAAAACGTTAACATGGCCACCAATGCAATTCTCTACTGTTGTCTTACCCCTTCAGCCTACAGAGATAAGACCACAGTTGATCTTACTCTTTACTGTTTCAGAATTTTTGATGGTCACGTTTTCTTATAATCAGACAAAATCTTACCATGGCCACCAATGCAATTCTCTACTGTGGTCTGACCCCTTCAGCCTACAGGGGTGAGACCACAGTTGATCTTCCTGTTTTCTGTTTCAGAATTTTTGATGGTAACATTTTCTTATAATCAGACAAAACATTAACATGGCCACCAATGCAATTCTCTACTGTGGTCTGACCCCTTCAGCCTACAGGGGTTAGACCACAGTTGATCTTCCTGTTTACTGTTTAAGAATTTTTGATGGTCACGTTTTCTTATAATCAGACAACACGTCACCATTGCCACCAATGCAATTCTCTACTGTGATCTGACCCCTTCAGCCTACAGGGGTAAGACCACATTTGATCTTCCTGTTTACTGTTTCAGAATATTTGATGGTCACGTTTTCTTACAACCAGACAAAACGTTAACAGGGCCACCAATGCAATTCTTTACTGTAGTCTGACCCCTTCAGCCTACAATGGTAAGACCACAATTGATCTTCCTGTTTACTGTTTCACAATTTTTTATTGTCACATTTTTTTATAATCAGACAAAACGTTAAGATGGCCACCAATGAAATTCTCTACTGTGGTCTGACCCCTTCAGCCTACAGGGGTAAGACCACAGTTGATCTTCCTGTTTACTGTTTCAGAATTGTTGATGGTCACGTTTTCTTATAATCAGACAAAACGTTAACATGGCCACCAATGCAATTCTCTACTGTGGTCTGACCCCTTCAGCCTACAGAGGTAAGACCACAGTGGATCTTACTGTTTACTGTTTCAGAATTTTTGATGGTCACGTTTTCTTATAACCAGACAAAACGTTAACATGGCCACCAAAGCAATTCTTTACTGTAGTCTGACCCCTTCAGCCTACAATGGTAAGACCACAATTGATCTTCCTGTTTACTGTTTCACAATTTTTTATTGTCACATTTTCTTATAATCAGACAAAACGTTAAGATGGCCACCAATGCAATTCTCTACTGTGTTCTGACCCCTTCAGCTTACAGGGGTAAGACCACAGTTGATCTTCCTGTTTACTGTTTCAGAATTGTTGATGGTCACGTTTTCTTATAATCAGACAAAATGTTAACATGGCCACCAATGCAATTCTCTACTGTGGACTGACTCCTTCAGCCTACAGGGGTAAGACCACAGTTGATCTTCCTGTTTAATGTTTCATAATTTTTGATGGTTAGGTTTTCTTATAATCAGACAAAACGTTAACATGGCCACCAAAGCAATTCTCTACTGTGGTCTGACCCCTTCAGCCTACAAGGGTCATACCACAGTTGATCTTCCTGTTTAATCTTTCACAATTTTTGATGGTCACGTTTTCTTATCATCAGACGAAACGTTAAAATGGCCACCAATGCAATTCTCTCATGTGGTCTGACCCCTTCAGCCTACAGGGGTAAGACCACAGTTGATCTTCCTAATTACTGTTTCAGAAGTTTTGATGGTAACATTTTCTTATAATCAGACAAAATATTAACATGGCCACCAATGCAATTCTTTACTGTGGCCTGACCCCTTCAGCCTACAGGGTTAAGAAAACAGTTGATCTTCCTGTTTACTGTTACAGAATTGTTGATGGTCACGTTTTCTTATAATCAGACAAAACGTTAACATGGCCACCAATGCAATTTTCTACTGTGGTCTGACCCATTCAGCCTACAGGGGTAAGACCACAGTTGATCTTCCTGTTTACTGTTTCAGAATATTTGATGGTCACGTTTTCTTACAACCAGACAAAACGTTAATATGGCCACCAATGCAATTCTTTACTGTAGTCTCACCCCTTCAGCTTACAATGGTAAGACCACAATTGATCTTCCTGTTTACTGTTTCATAATTTTTTATGGTCACATTTTCTTATAATCAGACAAAACGTTAAGATGGCCACCAATGAAATTCTCTACTGTGGTCTGACCCCTTCAGCCTACAGGGGTGAGACCACAGTTGATCTTCCTGTTTACTGTTTCAGAATTTTTGATGGTTACGTTTTCTTGTAATCAGACAAAACGTTAACATGGCAACCAAAGCAATTCTCTACTGTGGTCTGACCCCTTCAACCTACAGGGGTAAGACCACAGTTGATCTTCCTGTTTACTGTTTCACAATTTTTGATGGTAACATTTTCTTATAATCAGACAAAATGTTAATATGGCCACCAATGCAATTCTCTACTGTGGTCTTACCCCTTCAGCCTACAGGGATAAGACCACAGTTGATCTTACTGTTTACTGTTTCAGAATTTTTGATCGTCACGTTTTCTTATAATCAGACAACACGTTACCATGGCCACCAATGCAATTCTCTACTGTGGTCTGACCCCTTCAGCCTACAGGGGTGAGACCACAATTGATCTTCCAGTTTTCTGTTTCAGAATTTTTGATGGTCACGTTTTCTTATAATCAGACAACACGTCGCCATTGCCACCAATGCAATTCTCTACTGTGGTCTGACCCCTTCAGCCTACATGGGTAAGACCATAGTTGATCTTCCTGTTTACTGTTTCAGAATATTTGATGGTCACGTTTTCTTACAACCAGACAAAACGTTAACATGGCCACCAATGCATTTCTTTACTGTAGTCGGACCCCTTCAGCCTACAATGGTAAGACCACAATTGATCTTCCTGTTTACTGTTTCACAATTTTTTATTGTCACATTTTCTTATAATCAGAAAAAACGTTAAGATGGCCACCAATGAAATTCTCTACTGTGGTCTGACCCCTTCAGCCTACAGAGGTAAGACCACAGTTGATCTTCCTGTTTACTGTTTCAGAATTGTTGATGGTCACGTTTTCTTATAATCAGACAAAACGTTAAGATGGCCACCAATGCAATTCTCTACTGTGGTCTGACCCCTTCAGCCTACAGGGTTAAGACCACAGCTGATCTTACTGTTTACGGTTTCAGAATTTTTGATGGTCACGTTTTCTTATAACCAGACAAAACGTTAACATGGCCACCAAAGCAATTCTTTACTGTAGTCTGACCCCTTCAGCCTACAATGGTAACACCACAATTGATCTTCCTGTTTACTGTTTCACAATTTTTGATGGTCACGTTTTCTTATAATCAGACAAAACGTTAACATGGCCACCAATCCAATTCTCTACTGTGGTCTGACCCCTTCAGCCTACAGGGGTAAGACCATAGTTGATCTTCCTGGTTACTGTTTCAGAATATTTGATGGTCACGTTTTCTTATAACCAGACAAAACGTTAACATGGCCACCAAAGCAATTCTTTACTGTAGTCTGACCCCTTCATCCTACAGTGGTAAGACCACAATTGATCTTCCAGTTTACTGTTTCCAATTTTTTATTGTCACATTTTCTTATAATCAGACAAAACGTTAAGATGGCCACCAATGCAATTCTCTACTGTGGTCTGACCCCTTCAGCCTACAGGTGTAAGACTACAGTTGATCTTCCTGTTTACTGTTTCAGAATTTTTGATGGTAACATTTTTGTTATAATCAGACAAAACGTTAACATGGCCACCAATGCAATTCTTTACTGTGGCCTGATCCCTTCAGCCTACAAGGGTAAGAAAACAGTTGATCTTCCTGTTTACTGTTTCAGAATTGTTGATGGTCACGTTTTCTTATAATCAGACAAAACGTTAACATGGCCACCAAAGCAATTCTCTACTGTGGTCTGACCCCTTCAGTCTACAGGGGTAAGACCACAGTTGATCTTCCTGTTTACTGTTTCACAATTTTTGATGGTAACATTTTCTTATAATCAGACAAAACGTTAACATGGCCACCAATGCAATTCTCTACTGTTGTCTTACCCCTTTAGCCTACAGTGATAAGACCACAGTTGATCTTACTGTTTACTGTTTCAGAATTTTTGATGGTCACGTTTTCTTATAATCAGACAACACGTTACCATGGCCACCAATGCAATTCTCTACTGTGGTCTGACCCCTTCAGCCTACAGGGGTGAGACCACCTTGATCTTCCTGTTTTCTGTTTCAGAATTTTTGATGGTCACGTTTTCTTATAATCAGACAACACGTCGCCATTGCCACCAATGCAATTCTCTACTGTGGTCTGACCCCTTCAGCCTACATGGGTAAGACCACAGTTGATCTTCCTGTTTACTGTTTCAGAATATTTGATGGTCACGTTTTCTTACAACCAGACAAAACGTTAACATGGCCACCAATGCATTTCTTTACTGTAGTCGGACCCCTTCAGCCTACAATGGTAAGACCACAATTGATCTTCCTGTTTACTGTTTCACAATTTTTTATTGTCACATTTTCTTATAATCAGAAAAAACGTTAAGATGGCCACCAATGAAATTCTCTACTGTGGTCTGACCCCTTCAGCCTACAGAGGTAAGACCACAGTTGATCTTCCTGTTTACTGTTTCAGAATTGTTGATGGTCACGTTTTCTTATAATCAGACAAAACGTTAAGATGGCCACCAATGCAATTCTCTACTGTGGTCTGACCCCTTCAGCCTACAGGGTTAAGACCACAGTTGATCTTACTGTTTACGGTTTCAGAATTTTTGATGGTCACGTTTTCTTATAACCAGACAAAACGTTAACATGGCCACCAAAGCAATTCTTTACTGTAGTCTGACCCCTTCAGCCTACAATGGTAACACCACAATTGATCTTCCTGTTTACTGTTTCACAATTTTTGATGGTCACGTTTTCTTATAATCAGACAAAACGTTAACATGGCCACCAATGCAATTCTCTACTGTGGTCTGACCCCTTCAGCCTACAGGGGTAAGACCACAGTTGATCTTCCTGGTTACTGTTTCAGAATATTTGATGGTCACGTTTTCTTATAACCAGACAAAACGTTAACATGGCCACCAAAGCAATTCTTTACTGTAGTCTGACCCCTTCATCCTACAGTGGTAAGACCACAGTTGATCTTCCTGTTTACTGTTTCATAATTTTTTATTGTCACATTTTCTTATAATCAGACAAAACGTTAAGATGGCCACCAATGAAATTCTCTACTGTGGTCTGACCCCTTCAGCCTACAGGGGTGAGACCACAGTTGATCTTCCTGTTTACTGTTTCAGAATTGTTGATGGTCACATCAGACAAAACGTTAACATGGCCAACAATGCAATTCTCTACTGTGGTCTTACCCCTTCAGCCTACAGGTGTAAGACCACAGTTGATCTTCCTGTTTACTGTTTCAGAATTTTTGATGGTAACATTTTTGTTATAATCAGACAAAACGTTAACATGGCCACCAATGAAATTCTCTACTGTGGTCTGACCCCTTCAGCCTACAGAGGTAAGACCACACACAGTTGATCTTCCTGTTTACTGTTTCAGAATTGTTGATGGTCACGTTTTCTTATAATCAGACAAAACGTTAACATGGCCACCAATGCAATTCTCTACTGTGGACTGACCCCTTCAGCATACAGGGGTAAGACCACAGTTGATCTTCCTGTTTACTGTTTCATAATTTTTGATGGTTACGTTTTCTTATAATCAGACAAAACGATAACATGGCCACCAAAGCAATTCTCTACTGTGGTCTGACCCCTTCAGCCTACATGGGTAAGTCCACAGTTGATCTTTCTGTTTACTGTTTCAGAATTTTTGATGATCACGTTTTCTTATAATCAGACAAAACGTTAACATGGCCACCAATCCAATTCTCTACTGTGGTCTGACCCCTTCAGCCTACACGGGTAAGACCACAGTTGATCTTCCTGGTTACTGTTTCAGAATATTTGATGGTCACGTTTTCTTATAACCAGACAAAACGTTAACATGGCCACCAAAGCAATTCTTTACTGTAGTCTGACCCATTCAGCCTACAGTGGTAAGACCACTATTGATCTTCCTGTTTACTGTTTCACAATTTTTTATTGTCACATTTTCTTATAATCAGACAAAACGTTAAGATGCCCACCAATGCAATTCTCTACTGTGGTCTGAACCCTTCAGCCTACAGGGGTAAGACCACAGTTGATCTTCCTGTTTACTGTTTCAGAATTGTTGATGGTCACGTTTTCTTATAATCAGACAAAACGTTAACATGGCCAACAATGCAATTCTCTACTGTGGTCTTACCCCTTCAGCCTACAGGGGTAAGACCACAGTTGATCTTCCTGTTTACTGTTTCAGAATTTTTGATGGTAACATTTTTGTTATAATCAGACAAAACGTTAACATGGCCACCAATGCAATTCTTTACTGTGGCCTGACCCCTTCAGCCTACAGGGGTAAGAAAACAGTTGATCTTCCTGTTTACTGTTTCAGAATTGTTGATGGTCACGTTTTCTTATAATCAGACAAAACGTTAACATGGCCACCAAAGCAATTCTCTACTGTGGTCTGACCCCTTCAGTCTACAGGGGTAAGACCACAGTTGATCTTCCTGTTTACTGTTTCACAATTTTTGATGGTAACATTTTCTTATAATCAGACAAAACGTTAACATGGCCACCAATGCAATTCTCTACTGTGGTCTTACCCCTTCAGCCTACAGTGATAAGACCACAGTTGATCTTACTGTTTACTGTTTCAGAATTTTTGATGGTCACGTTTTCTTATAATCAGACAACACGTTACCATGGCCACCAATGCAATTCTCTACTGTGGTCTGACACTTTCAGCCTACAGGGGTGAGACCACAGTTGATCTTCCTGTTTACTGTTTTATAATTTTTGATGGTTACGTTTTCTTATAATCAGACAAAACGTTAACATGGCCACCAAAGCAATTCTCTACTGTGGTCTGACCCCTTCAGTCTACAGGGATAAGACCACAGTTGATCTTCCTGTTTACTGTTTCACAATTTTTGATGGTAACATTTTCTTATAATCAGACAAAACGTTAACATGGCCACCAATGCAATTCTCTACTGTGGTCTTACCCCTTTAGCCTACAGTGATAAGACCACAGTTGATCTTACTGTTTACTGTTTCAGAATTTTTGATGGTCACGTTTTCTTATAATCAGACAACACGTTACCATGGCCACCAATGCAATCCTCTACTGTGGTCTGACCCCTTCAGCCTACAGGGGTGAGACCACAGTTGATCTTCCTGTTTTCTGTTTCAGAATTTTTGATGGTAACATTTTCTTATAATCAGACAAAACGTTAACATGGCCACCAATGCAATTCTCTACTGTGGTCTGACCCCTTCAGCCTACAGGGGTTAGACCACAGTTGATCTTCCTGTTTACTGTTTAAGAATTTTTGATGGTCACGTTTTCTTATAATCAGACAACACGTCGCCATTGCCACCAATGCAATTTTCTACTGTGGTCTGACCCATTCAGCCTACAGGGGTAAGACCACAGTTGATCTTCCTGTTTACTGTTTCAGAATATTTGATGGTCACGTTTTCTTACAACCAGACAAAACGTTAATATGGCCACCAATGCAATTCTTTACTGTAGTCTCACCCCTTCAGCCTACAATGGTAAGACCACAATTGATCTTCCTGTTTACTGTTTCATAATTTTTTATGGTCACATTTTCTTATAATCAGACAAAACGTTAAGATGGCCACCAATGAAATTCTCTACTGTGGTCTGACCCCTTCAGCCTACAGGGGTGAGACCACAGTTGATCTTCCTGTTTACTGTTTCAGAATTTTTGATGGTTACGTTTTCTTGTAATCAGACAAAACGTTAACATGGCCACCAAAGCAATTCTCTACTGTGGTCTGACCCCTTCAACCTACAGGGGTAAGACCACAGTTGATCTTCCTGTTTACTGTTTCACAATTTTTGATGGTAACATTTTCTTATAATCAGACAAAATGTTAATATGGCCACCAATGCAATTCTCTACTGTGGTCTTACCCCTTCAGCCTACAGGGATAAGACCACAGTTGATCTTACTGTTTACTGTTTCAGAATTTTTGATCGTCACGTTTTCTTATAATCAGACAACACGTTACCATGGCCACCAATGCAATTCTCTACTGTGGTCTGACCCCTTCAGCCTACAGGGGTGAGACCACAATTGATCTTCCAGTTTTCTGTTTCAGAATTTTTGATGGTAACATTTTGTTATAATCAGACAAAACGTTAACATGGCCACCAATGCAATTCTCTACTGTGGTCTGACCCCTTCAGCCTACAGGGGTTTGACCACAGTTGATCTTCCTGTTTACTGTTTAAGAATTTTTCATGGTCACGTTTTCTTATAATCAGACAACACGTCGCCATTGCCACCAATGCAATTCTCTACTGTGGTCTGACCCCTTCAGCCTACATGGGTAAGACCACAGTTGATCTTCCTGTTTACTGTTTCAGAATATTTGATGGTCACGTTTTCTTACAACCAGACAAAACGTTAACATGGCCACCAATGCATTTCTTTACTGTAGTCGGACCCCTTCAGCCTACAATGGTAAGACCACAATTGATCTTCCTGTTTACTGTTTCACAATTTTTTATTGTCACATTTTCTTATAATCAGAAAAAACGTTAAGATGGCCACCAATGAAATTCTCTACTGTGGTCTGACCCCTTCAGCCTACAGAGGTAAGACCACAGTTGATCTTCCTGTTTACTGTTTCAGAATTGTTGATGGTCACGTTTTCTTATAATCAGACAAAACGTTAAGATGGCCACCAATGCAATTCTCTACAGTGGTCTGACCCCTTCAGTCTACAGGGTTAAGACCACAGCTGATCTTACTGTTTACGGTTTCAGAATTTTTGATGGTCACGTTTTCTTATAACCAGACAAAACGTTAACATGGCCACCAAAGCAATTCTTTACTGTAGTCTGACCCCTTCAGCCTACAATGGTAACACCACAATTGATCTTCCTGTTTACTGTTTCACAATTTTTGATGGTCACGTTTTCTTATAATCAGACAAAACGTTAACATGGCCACCAATCCAATTCTCTACTGTGGTCTGACCCCTTCAGCCTACAGGGGTAAGACCATAGTTGATCTTCCTGGTTACTGTTTCAGAATATTTGATGGTCACGTTTTCTTATAACCAGACAAAACGTTAACATGGCCACCAAAGCAATTCTTTACTGTAGTCTGACCCCTTCATCCTACAGTGGTAAGACCAAAATTGATCTTCCAGTTTACTGTTTCCAATTTTTTATTGTCACATTTTCTTATAATCAGACAAAACGTTAAGATGGCCACCAATGCAATTCTCTACTGTGGTCTGACCCCTTCAGCCTACAGGTGTAAGACTACAGTTGATCTTCCTGTTTACTGTTTCAGAATTTTTGATGGTAACATTTTTGTTATAATCAGACAAAACGTTAACATGGCCACCAATGCAATTCTTTACTGTGGCCTGATCCCTTCAGCCTACAGGGGTAAGAAAACAGTTGATCTTCCTGTTTACTGTTTCAGAATTGTTGATGGTCACGTTTTCTTATAATCAGACAAAACGTTAACATGGCCACCAAAGCAATTCTCTACTGTGGTCTGACCCCTTCAGTCTACAGGGGTAAGACCACAGTTGATCTTCCTGTTTACTGTTTCACAATTTTTGATGGTAACATTTTCTTATAATCAGACAAAACGTTAACATGGCCACCAATGCAATTCTCTACTGTTGTCTTACCCCTTTAGCCTACAGTGATAAGACCACAGTTGATCTTACTGTTTACTGTTTCAGAATTTTTGATGGTCACGTTTTCTTATAATCAGACAACACGTTACCATGGCCACCAATGCAATTCTCTACTGTGGTCTGACCCCTTCAGCCTACAGGGGTGAGACCACCTTGATCTTCCTGTTTTCTGTTTCAGAATTTTTGATGGTAACATTTTCTTATAATCAGACAAAACGTTAACATGGCCACCAATGCAATTCTCTACTGTGGTCTGACCCCTTCAGCCTACAGGGGTGAGACCACAGTTGATCTTCCTGTTTTCTGTTTCAGAATTTTTGATGGTCACGTTTTCTTATAATCAGACAACACGTCGCCATTGCCACCAATGCAATTTTCTACTGTGGTCTGACCCATTCAGCCTACAGGGGTAAGACCACAGTTGATCTTCCTGTTTACTGTTTCAGAATATTTGATGGTCACGTTTTCTTACAACCAGACAAAACGTTAATATGGCCACCAATGCAATTCTTTACTGTAGTCTCACCCCTTCAGCCTACAATGGTAAGACCACAATTGATCTTCCTGTTTACTGTTTCATAATTTTTTATGGTCACATTTTCTTATAATCAGACAAAACGTTAAGATGGCCACCAATGAAATTCTCTACTGTGGTCTGACCCCTTCAGCCTACAGGGGTGAGACCACAGTTGATCTTCCTGTTTACTGTTTCAGAATTGTTGATGGTCACGTTTTCTTATAATCAGACAAAACGTTAACATGGCCAACAATGCAATTCTCTACTGTGGTCTTACCCCTTCAGCCTACAGGTGTAAGACCACAGTTGATCTTCCTGTTTACTGTTTCAGAATTTTTGATAGTAACATTTTTGTTATAATCAGACAAAACGTTAACATGGCCACCAATGCAATTCTTTACTGTGGCCTGACCCCTTCAGCCTACAGGGGTAAGAAAACAGTTGATCTTCCTGTTTACTGTTTCAGAATTGTTGATGGTCACGTTTTCTTATAATCAGACAACACGTTACCATGGCCACCAATGCAATTCTCTACTGTGGTCTGACACTTTCAGCCTACAGGGGTGAGACCACAGTTGATCTTCCTGTTTTCTTTTTCAGAATTTTTGATGGTAACATTTTCTTATAATCAGACAAAACGTTAACATGGCCACCAATGCAATTCTCTACTGTGGTCTGACCCCTTCAGCCTACAGGGGTAAGAAAAGAGTTGATCTTCCTGTTTACTGTTTTATAATTTTTGATGATTACGTTTTCTTATAATCAGACAAAACGTTAACATGGCCACCAAAGCAATTCTCTACTGTGGTCTGACCCCTTCAGTCTACAGGGATAAGACCACAGTTGATCTTCCTGTTTACTGTTTCACAATTTTTGATGGTAACATTTTCTTATAATCAGACAAAACGTTAACATGGCCACCAATGCAATTCTCTACTGTGGTCTTACCCCTTTAGCCTACAGTGATAAGACCACAGTTGATCTTACTGTTTACTGTTTCAGAATTGTTGATGGTTACGTTTTCTTATAATCAGACCAATTTTTTATTGTCACATTTTCTTATAATCAGACAAAACGTTAAGATGGCCACCAATGCAATTCTCTACTGTGGTCTGACCCCTTCAGCCTACAGGTGTAAGACTACAGTTGATCTTCCTGTTTACTGTTTCAGAATTTTTGATGGTAACATTTTTGTTATAATCAGACAAAACGTTAACATGGCCACCAATGCAATTCTTTACTGTGGCCTGATCCCTTCAGCCTACAGGGGTAAGAAAACAGTTGATCTTCCTGTTTACTGTTTCAGAATTATTGATGGTCACGTTTTCTTATAATCAGACAAAACGTTAACATGGCCACCAAAGCAATTCTCTACTGTGGTCTGACCCCTTCAGTCTACAGGGGTAAGACCACAGTTGATCTTCCTGTTTACTGTTTCACAATTTTTGATGGTAACATTTTCTTATAATCAGACAAAACGTTAACATGGCCACCAATGCAATTCTCTACTGTTGTCTTACCCCTTTAGCCTACAGTGATAAGACCACAGTTGATCTTACTGTTTACTGTTTCAGAATTTTTGATGGTCACGTTTTCTTATAATCAGACAACACGTTACCATGGCCACCAATGCAATTCTCTACTGTGGTCTGACCCCTTCAGCCTACAGGGGTGAGACCACCTTGATCTTCCTGTTTTCTGTTTCAGAATTTTTGATGGTAACATTTTCTTATAATCAGACAAAACGTTAACATGGCCACCAATGCAATTCTCTACTGTGGTCTGACCCCTTCAGCCTAAAGGGGTGAGACCACAGTTGATCTTCCTGTTTTCTGTTTCAGAATTTTTGATGGTCACGTTTTCTTATAATCAGACAACACGTCGCCATTGCCACCAATGCAATTTTCTACTGTGGTCTGACCCATTCAGCCTACAGGGGTAAGACCACAGTTGATCTTCCTGTTTACTGTTTCAGAATATTTGATGGTCACGTTTTCTTACAACCAGACAAAACGTTAATATGGCCACCAATGCAATTCTTTACTGTAGTCTCACCCCTTCAGCCTACAATGGTAAGACCACAATTGATCTTCCTGTTTACTGTTTCATAATTTTTTATGGTCACATTTTCTTATAATCAGACAAAACGTTAAGATGGCCACCAATGAAATTCTCTACTTTGGTCTGACCCCTTCAGCCTACAGGGGTGAGACCACAGTTGATCTTCCTGTTTACTGTTTCAGAATTTTTGATGGTTACGTTTTCTTGTAATCAGACAAAACGTTAACATGGCAACCAAAGCAATTCTCTACTGTGGTCTGACCCCTTCAACCTACAGGGGTAAGACCACAGTTGATCTTCCTGTTTACTGTTTCACAATTTTTGATGGTAACATTTTCTTATAATCAGACAAAATGTTAATATGGCCACCAATGCAATTCTCTACTGTGGTCTTACCCCTTCAGCCTACAGGGATAAGACCACAGTTGATCTTACTGTTTACTGTTTCAGAATTTTTGATCGTCACGTTTTCTTATAATCAGACAACACGTTACCATGGCCACCAATGCAATTCTCTACTGTGGTCTGACCCCTTCAGCCTACAGGGGTGAGACCACAATTGATCTTCCAGTTTTCTGTTTCAGAATTTTTGATGGTCACGTTTTCTTATAATCAGACAACACGTCGCCATTGCCACCAATGCAATTCTCTACTGTGGTCTGACCCCTTCAGCCTACATGGGTAAGACCACAGTTGATCTTCCTGTTTACTGTTTCAGAATATTTGATGGTCACGTTTTCTTACAACCAGACAAAACGTTAAAATGGCCACCAATGCATTTCTTTACTGTAGTCGGACCCCTTCAGCCTACAATGGTAAGACCACAATTGATCTTCCTGTTTACTGTTTCACAATTTTTTATTGTCACATTTTCTTATAATCAGAAAAAACGTTAAGATGGCCACCAATGGAATTCTCTACTGTGGTCTGACCCCTTCAGCCTACAGAGGTAAGACCACAGTTGATCTTCCTGTTTACTGTTTCAGAATTGTTGATGGTCACGTTTTCTTATAATCAGACAAAACGTTAAGATGGCCACCAATGCAATTCTCTACTGTGGTCTGACCCCTTCAGCCTACAGGGTTAAGACCAAAGTTGATCTTACTGTTTACGGTTTCAGAATTTTTGATGGTCACGTTTTCTTATAACCAGACAAAACGTTAACATGGCCACCAAAGCAATTCTTTACTGTAGTCTGACCCCTTCATCGTACAATGGTAACACCACAATTGATCTTCCTGTTTACTGTTTCACAATTTTTGATGGTCACGTTTTCTTATAATCAGACAAAACGTTAACATGGCCACCAATCCAATTCTCTACTGTGGTCTGACCCCTTCAGCCTACAGGGGTAAGACCACAGTTGATCTTCCTGGTTACTGTTTCAGAATATTTGATGGTCACGTTTTCTTATAACCAGACAAAACGTTAACATGGCCACCAAAGCAATTCTTTACTGTAGTCTGACCCCTTCATCCTACAGTGGTAAGACCACAGTTGATCTTCCTGTTTACTGTTTCATAATTTTTTATTGTCACATTTTCTTATAATCAGACAAAACGTTAAGATGGCCACCAATGAAATTCTCTACTGTGGTCTGACCCCTTCAGCCTACAGGGGTGAGACCACAGTTGATCTTCCTGTTTACTGTTTCAGAATTGTTGATGGTCACGTTTTCTTATAATCAGACAAAACGTTAACATGGCCAACAATGCAATTCTCTACTGTGGTCTTACCCCTTCAGCCTACAGGTGTAAGACCACAGTTGATCTTCCTGTTTACTATTTCAGAATTTTTGATGGTAACATTTTTGTTATAATCAGACAAAACGTTAACATGGCCACCAATGAAATTCTCTACTGTGGTCTGACCCCTTCAGCCTACAGAGGTAAGACCACACACAGTTGATCTTCCTGTTTACTGTTTCAGAATTGTTGATGGTCACGTTTTCTTATAATCAGACAAAACGTTAACATGGCCACCAATGCAATTCTCTACTGTGGACTGACCCCTTCAGCATACAGGGGTAAGACCACAGTTGATCTTCCTGTTTACTGTTTCATAATTTTTGATGGTTACGTTTTCTTATAATCAGACAAAACGATAACATGGCCACCAAAGCAATTCTCTACTGTGGTCTGACCCCTTCAGCCTACATGGGTAAGTCCACAGTTGATCTTTCTGTTTACTGTTTCAGAATTTTTGATGATCACGTTTTCTTATAATCAGACAAAACGTTAACATGGCCACCAATCCAATTCTCTACTGTGGTCTGACCCCTTCAGCCTACACGGGTAAGACCACAGTTGATCTTCCTGGTTACTGTTTCAGAATATTTGATGGTCACGTTTTCTTATAACCAGACAAAACGTTAACATGGCCACCAAAGCAATTCTTTACTGTAGTCTGACCCATTCAGCCTACAGTGGTAAGACCACTATTGATCTTCCTGTTTACTGTTTCACAATTTTTTATTGTCACATTTTCTTATAATCAGACAAAACGTTAAGATGCCCACCAATGCAATTCTCTACTGTGGTCTGAACCCTTCAGCCTACAGGGGTAAGACCACAGTTGATCTTCCTGTTTACTGTTTCAGAATTGTTGATGGTCACGTTTTCTTATAATCAGACAAAACGTTAACATGGCCAACAATGCAATTCTCTACTGTGGTCTTCCCCTTCAGCCTACAGGGGTAAGACCACAGTTGATCTTCCTGTTTACTGTTTCAGAATTTTTGATGGTAACATTTTTGTTATAATCAGACAAAACGTTAACATGGCCACCAATGCAATTCTTTACTGTGGCCTGACCCCTTCAGCCTACAGGGGTAAGAAAACAGTTGATCTTCCTGTTTACTGTTTCAGAATTGTTGATGGTCACGTTTTCTTATAATCAGACAAAACGTTAACATGGCCACCAAAGCAATTCTCTACTGTGGTCTGACCCCTTCAGTCTACAGGGGTAAGACCACAGTTGATCTTCCTGTTTACTGTTTCACAATTTTTGATGGTAACATTTTCTTATAATCAGACAAAACGTTAACATGGCCACCAATGCAATTCTCTACGGTGGTCTTACCCCTTCAGCCTACAGTGATAAGACCACAGTTGATCTTACTGTTTACTGTTTCAGAATTTTTGATGGTCACGTTTTCTTATAATCAGACAACACGTTACCATGGCCACCAATGCAATTCTCTACTGTGGTCTGACACTTTCAGCCTACAGGGGTTAGACCACAGTTGATCTTCCTGTTTACTGTTTTATAATTTTTGATGGTTACGTTTTCTTATAATCAGACAAAACGTTAACATGGCCACCAAAGCAATTCTCTACTGTGGTCTGACCCCTTCAGTCTACAGGGATAAGACCACAGTTGATCTTCCTGTTTACTGTTTCACAATTTTTGATGGTAACATTTTCTTATAATCAGACAAAACGTTAACATGGCCACCAATGCAATTCTCTACTGTGGTCTTACCCCTTTAGCCTACAGTGATAAGACCACAGTTGATCTTACTGTTTACTGTTTCAGAATTTTTGATGGTCACGTTTTCTTATAATCAGACAACACGTTACCATGGCCACCAATGCAATCCTCTACTGTGGTCTGACCCCTTCAGCCTACAGGGGTGAGACCACAGTTGATCTTCCTGTTTTCTGTTTCAGAATTTTTGATGGTAACATTTTCTTATAATCAGACAAAACGTTAACATGGCCACCAATGCAATTCTCTACTGTGGTCTGACCCCTTCAGCCTACAGGGGTTAGACCACAGTTGATCTTCCTGTTTACTGTTTAAGAATTTTTGATGGTCACGTTTTCTTATAATCAGACAACACGTCGCCATTGCCACCAATGCAATTTTCTACTGTGGTCTGACCCATTCAGCCTACAGGGGTAAGACCACAGTTGATCTTCCTGTTTACTGTTTCAGAATATTTGATGGTCACGTTTTCTTACAACCAGACAATACGTTAATATGGCCACCAATGCAATTCTTTACTGTAGTCTCACCCCTTCAGCCTACAATGGTAAGACCACAATTGATCTTCCTGTTTACTGTTTCATAATTTTTTATGGTCACATTTTCTTATAATCAGACAAAACGTTAAGATGGCCACCAATGAAATTCTCTACTGTGGTCTGACCCCTTCAGCCTACAGGGGTGAGACCACAGTTGATCTTCCTGTTTACTGTTTCAGAATTTTTGATGGTTACGTTTTCTTGTAATCAGACAAAACGTTAACATGGCCACCAAAGCAATTCTCTACTGTGGTCTGACCCCTTCAACCTACAGGGGTAAGACCACAGTTGATCTTCCTGTTTACTGTTTCACAATTTTTGATGGTAACATTTTCTTATAATCAGACAAAATGTTAATATGGCCACCAATGCAATTCTCTACTGTGGTCTTACCCCTTCAGCCTACAGGGATAAGACCACAGTTGATCTTACTGTTTACTGTTTCAGAATTTTTGATCGTCACGTTTTCTTATAATCAGACAACACGTTACCATGGCCACCAATGCAATTCTCTACTGTGGTCTGACCCCTTCAGCCTACAGGGGTGAGACCACAATTGATCTTCCAGTTTTCTGTTTCAGAATTTTTGATGGTAACATTTTGTTATTATCAGACAAAACGTTAACATGGCCACCAATGCAATTCTCTACTGTGGACTGACCCCTTCAGCATACAGGGGTAAGACCACAGTTGATCTTCCTGTTTACTGTTTCATAATTTTTGATGGTTACGTTTTCTTATAATCAGACAAAACGATAACATGGCCACCAAAGCAATTCTCTACTGTGGTCTGACCCCTTCAGCCTACATGGGTAAGTCCACAGTTGATCTTTCTGTTTACTGTTTCAGAATTTTTGATGATCACGTTTTCTTATAATCAGACAAAACGTTAACATGGCCACCAATCCAATTCTCTACTGTGGTCTGACCCCTTCAGCCTACACGGGTAAGACCACAGTTGATCTTCCTGGTTACTGTTTCAGAATATTTGATGGTCACGTTTTCTTATAACCAGACAAAACGTTAACATGGCCACCAAAGCAATTCTTTACTGTAGTCTGACCCATTCAGCCTACAGTGGTAAGACCACTATTGATCTTCCTGTTTACTGTTTCACAATTTTTTATTGTCACATTTTCTTATAATCAGACAAAACGTTAAGATGCCCACCAATGCAATTCTCTACTGTGGTCTGAACCCTTCAGCCTACAGGGGTAAGACCACAGTTGATCTTCCTGTTTACTGTTTCAGAATTGTTGATGGTCACGTTTTCTTATAATCAGACAAAACGTTAACATGGCCAACAATGCAATTCTCTACTGTGGTCTTACCCCTTCAGCCTACAGGGGTAAGACCACAGTTGATCTTCCTGTTTACTGTTTCAGAATTTTTGATGGTAACATTTTTGTTATAATCAGACAAAACGTTAACATGGCCACCAATGCAATTCTTTACTGTGGCCTGACCCCTTCAGCCTACAGGGGTAAGAAAACAGTTGATCTTCCTGTTTACTGTTTCAGAATTGTTGATGGTCACGTTTTCTTATAATCAGACAAAACGTTAACATGGCCACCAAAGCAATTCTCTACTGTGGTCTGACCCCTTCAGTCTACAGGGGTAAGACCACAGTTGATCTTCCTGTTTACTGTTTCACAATTTTTGATGGTAACATTTTCTTATAATCAGACAAAACGTTAACATGGCCACCAATGCAATTCTCTACTGTGGTCTTACCCCTTCAGCCTACAGTGATAAGACCACAGTTGATCTTACTGTTTACTGTTTCAGAATTTTTGATGGTCACGTTTTCTTATAATCAGACAACACGTTACCATGGCCACCAATGCAATTCTCTACTGTGGTCTGACACTTTCAGCCTACAGGGGTGAGACCACAGTTGATCTTCCTGTTTACTGTTTTATAATTTTTGATGGTTACGTTTTCTTATAATCAGACAAAACGTTAACATGGCCACCAAAGCAATTCTCTACTGTGGTCTGACCCCTTCAGTCTACAGGGATAAGACCACAGTTGATCTTCCTGTTTACTGTTTCACAATTTTTGATGGTAACATTTTCTTATAATCAGACAAAACGTTAACATGGCCACCAATGCAATTCTCTACTGTGGTCTTACCCCTTTAGCCTACAGTGATAAGACCACAGTTGATCTTACTGTTTACTGTTTCAGAATTTTTGATGGTCACGTTTTCTTATAATCAGACAACACGTTACCATGGCCACCAATGCAATCCTCTACTGTGGTCTGACCCCTTCAGCCTACAGGGGTGAGACCACAGTTGATCTTCCTGTTTTCTGTTTCAGAATTTTTGATGCTAACATTTTCTTATAATCAGACAAAACGTTAACATGGCCACCAATGCAATTCTCTACTGTGGTCTGACCCCTTCAGCCTACAGGGGTTAGACCACAGTTGATCTTCCTGTTTACTGTTTAAGAATTTTTGATGGTCACGTTTTCTTATAATCAGACAACACGTCGCCATTGCCACCAATGCAATTTTCTACTGTGGTCTGACCCATTCAGCCTACAGGGGTAAGACCACAGTTGATCTTCCTGTTTACTGTTTCAGAATATTTGATGGTCACGTTTTCTTACAACCAGACAATACGTTAATATGGCCACCAATGCAATTCTTTACTGTAGTCTCACCCCTTCAGCCTACAATGGTAAGACCACAATTGATCTTCCTGTTTACTGTTTCATAATTTTTTATGGTCACATTTTCTTATAATCAGACAAAACGTTAAGATGGCCACCAATGAAATTCTCTACTGTGGTCTGACCCCTTCAGCCTACAGGGGTGAGACCACAGTTGATCTTCCTGTTTACTGTTTCAGAATTTTTGATGGTTACGTTTTCTTGTAATCAGACAAAACGTTAACATGGCCACCAATGCAATTCTCTACTGTGGTCTGACCCCTTCAACCTACAGGGGTAAGACCACAGTTGATCTTCCTGTTTACTGTTTCACAATTTTTGATGGTAACATTTTCTTATAATCAGACAAAATGTTAATATGGCCACCAATGCAATTCTCTACTGTGGTCTTACCCCTTCAGCCTACAGGGATAAGACCACAGTTGATCTTACTGTTTACTGTTTCAGAATTTTTGATCGTCACGTTTTCTTATAATCAGACAACACGTTACCATGGCCACCAATGCAATTCTCTACTGTGGTCTGACCCCTTCAGCCTACAGGGGTGAGACCACAATTGATCTTCCAGTTTTCTGTTTCAGAATTTTTGATGGTAACATTTTGTTATAATCAGACAAAACGTTAACATGGCCACCAATGCAATTCTCTACTGTGGTCTGACCCCTTCAGCCTACAGGGGTTTGACCACAGTTGATCTTCCTGTTTACTGTTTAAGAATTTTTGATGGTCACGTTTTCTTATAATCAGACAACACGTCGCCATTGCCACCAATGCAATTCTCTACTGTGGTCTGACCCCTTCAGCCTACATGGGTAAGACCACAGTTGATCTTCCTGTTTACTGTTTCAGAATATTTGATGGTCACGTTTTCTTACAACCAGACAAAACGTTAACATGGCCACCAATGCATTTCTTTACTGTAGTCGGACCCCTTCAGCCTACAATGGTAAGACCACAATTGATCTTCCTGTTTACTGTTTCACAATTTTTTATTGTCACATTTTCTTATAATCAGAAAAAACGTTAAGATGGCCACCAATGAAATTCTCTACTGTGGTCTGACCCCTTCAGCCTACAGAGGTAAGACCACAGTTGATCTTCCTGTTTACTGTTTCAGAATTGTTGATGGTCACGTTTTCTTATAATCAGACAAAACGTTAAGATGGCCACCAATGCAATTCTCTACTGTGGTCTGACCCCTTCAGCCTACAGGGTTAAGACCACAGCTGATCTTACTGTTTACGGTTTCAGAATTTTTGATGGTCACGTTTTCTTATAACCAGACAAAACGTTAACATGGCCACCAAAGCAATTCTTTACTGTAGTCTGACCCCTTCAGCCTACAATGGTAACACCACAATTGATCTTCCTGTTTACTGTTTCACAATTTTTGATGGTCACGTTTTCTTATAATCAGACAAAACGTTAACATGGCCACCAATCCAATTCTCTACTGTGGTCTGACCCCTTCAGCCTACAGGGGTAAGACCATAGTTGATCTTCCTGGTTACTGTTTCAGAATATTTGATGGTCACGTTTTCTTATAACCAGACAAAACGTTAACATGGCCACCAAAGCAATTCTTTACTGTAGTCTGACCCCTTCATCCTACAGTGGTAAGACCACAATTGATCTTCCAGTTTACTGTTTCCAATTTTTTATTGTCACATTTTCTTATAATCAGACAAAACGTTAAGATGGCCACCAATGCAATTCTCTACTGTGGTCTGACCCCTTCAGCCTACAGGTGTAAGACTACAGTTGATCTTCCTGTTTACTGTTTCAGAATTTTTGATGGTAACATTTTTGTTATAATCAGACAAAACGTTAACATGGCCACCAATGCAATTCTTTACTGTGGCCTGATCCCTTCAGCCTACAGGGTTAAGAAAACAGTTGATCTTCCTGTTTACTGTTTCAGAATTGTTGATGGTCACGTTTTCTTATAATCAGACAAAACGTTAACATGGCCACCAAAGCAATTCTCTACTGTGGTCTGACCCCTTCAGTCTACAGGGGTAAGACCACAGTTGATCTTCCTGTTTACTGTTTCACAATTTTTGATGGTAACATTTTCTTATAATCAGACAAAACGTTAACATGGCCACCAATGCAATTCTCTACTGTTGTCTTACCCCTTTAGCCTACAGTGATAAGACCACAGTTCATCTTACTGTTTACTGTTTCAGAATTTTTGATGGTCACGTTTTCTTATAATCAGACAACACGTTACCATGGCCACCAATGCAATTCTCTACTGTGGTCTGACCCCTTCAGCCTACAGGGGTGAGACCACCTTGATCTTCCTGTTTTCTGTTTCAGAATTTTTGATGGTAACATTTTCTTATAATCAGACAAAACGTTAACATGGCCACCAATGCAATTCTCTACTGTGGTCTGACCCCTTCAGCCTAGAGGGGTGAGACCACAGTTGATCTTCCTGTTTTCTGTTTCAGAATTTTTGATGGTCACGTTTTCTTATAATCAGACAACACGTCGCCATTGCCACCAATGCAATTTTCTACTGTGGTCTGACCCATTCAGCCTACAGGGGTAAGACCACAGTTGATCTTCCTGTTTACTGTTTCAGAATATTTGATGGTCACGTTTTCTTACAACCAGACAAAACGTTAATATGGCCACCAATGCAATTCTTTACTGTAGTCTCACCCCTTCAGCCTACAATGGTAAGACCACAATTGATCTTCCTGTTTACTGTTTCATAATTTTTTATGGTCACATTTTCTTATAATCAGACAAAACGTTAAGATGGCCACCAATGAAATTCTCTACTGTGGTCTGACCCCTTCAGCCTACAGGGGTGAGACCACAGTTGATCTTCCTGTTTACTCTTTCAGAATTGTTGATGGTCACGTTTTCTTATAATCAGACAAAACGTTAACATGGCCAACAATGCAATTCTCTACTGTGGTCTTACCCCTTCAGCCTACAGGTGTAAGACCACAGTTGATCTTCCTGTTTACTGTTTCAGAATTTTTGATAGTAACATTTTTGTTATAATCAGACAAAACGTTAACATGGCCACCAATGCAATTCTTTACTGTGGCCTGACCCCTTCAGCCTACAGGGGTAAGAAAACAGTTGATCTTCCTGTTTACTGTTTCAGAATTGTTGATGGTCACGTTTTCTTATAATCAGAAAACACGTTACCATGGCCACCAATGCAATTCTCTACTGTGGTCTGACACTTTCAGCCTACAGGGGTGAAACCACAGTTGATCTTCCTGTTTTCTTTTTCAGAATTTTTGATGGTAACATTTTCTTATAATCAGACAAAACGTTAACATGGCCACCAATGCAATTCTCTACTGTGGTCTGACCCCTTCAGCCTACAGGGGTAAGAAAAGAGTTGATCTTCCTGTTTACTGTTTTATAATTTTTGATGGTTACGTTTTCTTATAATCAGACAAAACGTTAACATGGCCACCAAAGCAATTCTCTACTGTGGTCTGACCCCTTCAGTCTACAGGGATAAGACCACAGTTGATCTTCCTGTTTACTGTTTCACAATTTTTGATGGTAACATTTTCTTATAATCAGACAAAACGTTAACATGGCCACCAATGCAATTCTCTACTGTGGTCTTACCCCTTTAGCCTACAGTGATAAGACCACAGTTGATCTTACTGTTTACTGTTTCAGAATTTTTGATGGTCACGTTTTCTTATAATCAGACAACACGTTACCATGGCCACCAATGCAATTCTCTACTGTGGTCTGACCCCTTCAGCCTACAGGGGTGAGACCACAGTTGATCTTCCTGTTTTCTGTTTCAGAATTGTTGATGGTCACGTTTTGTTATAATCAGACAAAACGTTAACATGGCCACCAATGCAATTCTCTACTGTGGTCTTACCCCTTCAGCCTACAGGGGTAAGACCACAGTTGATCTTCCTGTTTTCTGTTTTATAATTTTTGATGGTTACGTTTTCTTATAATCAGACAAAACGTTAACATGGCCAACAATGCAATTCTCTACTGTGGTCTTACCCCTTCAGCCTACAGGGGTAAGACCACAGTTGATCTTCCTGTTTAATGTTTCAGAATTTTTGATGGTCACGTTTTTCTTAAAACCAGACAAAACGTTAACATGGCCACCAAAGCAATTCTCTACTGTAGTCTGACCCCTTCAGCCTACAATGGTAAGACCACAATTGATCTTCCTGTTTACTGTTTCACAATTTTTTATTGTCACATTTTCTAATAATCAGACAAAACGTTAACATGGCCACCAATGCAATTCTCTACTGTGGTCTTACCCCTTCAGCCTACAAGGATAAGACCACAGTTGATCTTACTGTTTACTGTTTCAGAATTTTTGATGGTCACGTTTTCTTATAATCAGACAACACGTTACCATGTCCACCAATGCAATTCTCTACTGTGGTCTGACCCCTTCAGCCTACATGGGTAAGTCCACAGTTGATCTTTTTGTTTACTGTTTCAGAATTTTTGATGGTCACGTTTTCTTATAACCAGACAAAACGTTAACATGGCCACCAAAGCAATTCTTTACTGTAGTCTGACCCCTTCAGCCTACAGTGGTAAGACCACAATTGATCTTCCTGTTTACTGTTTCACAATTTTTTATTGTCACATTTTCTTATAATCAGACAAAACGTTAACATAGCCACCAAAGCAATTCTCTACTGTAGTCTGACCCTTCAGCCTACAATGGTAAGACCACAATTGATCTTCCTGTTTACTGTTTCACAATTTTTGATGGTCACGTTTTCTTATAACCAGACAAAACGTTAAGATGGCCACCAATGCAATTCTCTACTGTGGTCTGACCCCTTCAGCCTACAGGGGTAAGACCACAGTTGATCTTCCTGTTTACTGTTTCAGAATTGTTGATGGTCACGTTTTCTTATAACCAGACAAAACGTTAACATAGCCACCAAAGCAATTCTCTACTGTAGTCTGACCCTTCAGCCTACAATGGTAAGGCCACAATTGATCTTCCTGTTTACTGTTTCACAATTTTTTATTGTCACATTTTCTTATAATCAGACAAAACGTTAACATGGCCACCAATGCAATTCTCTACTGTAGTCTTACCCCTTCAGCCTACAGGGATAAGACCACAGTTGATCTTACTGTTTACTGTTTCAGAATTTTTGATGGTCATGTTTTCTTATAATCAGATAACACGTTACCATGGCCACCAATGCAATTCTCTACTGTGGTCTGACCCCTTCAGCCTACAGGGGTGAGACCACAGTTGATCTTCCTGTTTTCTGTTTCAGAATTTTTGATGGTAACATTTCTAATAATCAGACAAAAGGTTAACATGGCCACCAATGCAATTCTCTACTGTGGTCTGACCCCTTCAGCCTACAGGGGTTAGACCATAGTTGATCTTCCTGTTTACTGTTGAAGAATTTTTGATGGTCACGTTTTCTTATAATCAGACAACACATCACCATTGCCACCAATGCAATTCTCTACTGTGGTCTGACCCCCTCAGCCTACAGGGGTAAGACCACAGTTGATCTTCTTTTACTGTTTCAGAATATTTGATGGTCACGTTTTCTTACAACCAGACAAAACGTTAACATGGCCACCAATGCAATTCTCTACTGTGGTCTGACCCCTTCAGCCTACAATGGTAAGACCACAATTGACCTTCCTGTTTACTGTTTCTCAATTTTTTATTGTCACATTTTGTTATAATCAGACAAAACGTTAAGATGGCCACCAATGCAATTCTCTACTGTGGTCTGACCCCTTCAGCCTACAGGGGTAAGACCACAGTTGATCTTCCTGTTTACTGTTTCATAATTTTTGATGGTTACGTTTTCTTATAATCAGACAAAACGTTAACATGTCCACCAAAGCAATTCTCTACTGTGGTCTGACACCTTCAGCCTACATGGGTAAGTCCACAGTTGATCTTTTTGTTTACTGTTTCAGAATTTTTGATGGTCACTTTTCTTATAATCAGACAAAACGTTAACATGGCCACCAATCCAATTCTCTACTGTGGTCTGACCCCTTCAGCCTACATGGGTAAGTCCACAATTGATCTTTCTGTTTACTGTTGAAGAATTTTTGATGGTCACGTTTTCTTATAATCAGACAACACGTCGCCATTGCCACCAATGCAATTTTCTACTGTGGTCTGACCCATTCAGCCTACAGGGGTAAGACCACAGTTGATCTTCCTGTTTACTGTTTCAGAATATTTGATGGTCACGTTTTCTTACAACCAGACAAAACGTTAATATGGCCACCAATGCAATTCTTTACTGTGGTCTTACCCCTTCAGCCTACAGGTGTAAGACCACAGTTGATCTTCCTGTTTACTGTTTCAGAATTTTTGATGGTAACATTTTTGTTATAATCAGACAAAACGTTAACATGGCCACCAATGCAATTCTTTACTGTGGCCTGACCCCTTCAGCCTACAGGGGTAACAAAACAGTTGATCTTCCTGTTTACAATTTTCTACTGTGGTCTCACCCCTTCAGCCTACAATGGTAAGACCACAATTGATCTTCCTGTTTACTGTTTCATAATTTTTTATTGTCACATTTTCTTATAATCAGACAAAACGTTAAGATGGCCACCAATGAAATTCTCTACTGTGGTCTGACCCCTTCAGCCTACAGGGGTGAGACCACAGTTGATCTTCCTGTTTACTGTTTCAGAATTGTTGATGGTCACGTTTTCTTATAATCAGACAAAACGTTAACATGGCCAACAATGCAATTCTCTACTGTGGTCTTACCCCTTCAGCCTACAGGTGTAAGACCACAGTTGATCTTCCTGTTTACTGTTTCAGAATTTTTGATGGTAAAATTTTTGTTATAATCAGACAAAACGTTAACATGGCCACCAATGCAATTCTTTACTTTGGCCTGACCCCTTCAGCCTACAGGGGTAACAAAACAGTTGATCTTCCTGTTTACTGTTTCAGAATTGTTGATGGTCACGTTTTCTTATAATCAGACAAAACGTTAACATGGCCACCAAAGCAATTCTCTACTGTGGTCTGACCCCTTCAGTCTACAGGGGTAAGACCACAGTTGATCTTCCTGTTTACTGTTTCACAATTTTTGATGGTAACATTTTCTTATAATCAGACAAAACGTTAACATGGCCACCAATGCAATTCTCTACTGTGGTCTTACCCCTTCAGCCTACATTGATAAGACCACAGTTGATCTTACTGTTTACTGTTTCAGAATTTTTGATGGTCACGTTTTCTTATAATCAGACAACACGTTACCATGGCCACCAATGCAATTCTCTACTGTGGTCTGACACTTTCAGCCTACAGGGGTGAGACCACAGTTGATCTTCCTGTTTTCTGTTTCAGAATTTTTGATGGTAACATTTTCTTATAATCAGACAAAACGTTAACATGGCCACCAATGCAATTCTCTACTGTGGTCTGACCCCTTCAGCCTACAGGGGTAAGACCACAGTTGATCTTCCTGTTTTCTGTTTTATAATTTTTGATGGTTACGTTTTCTTATAATCAGACAAAACGTTAACATGGCCACCAAAGCAATTCTCTACTGTGGTCTGACCCCTTCAGTCTACAGGGATAAGACCACAGTTGATCTTCCTGTTTACTGTTTCACAATTTTTGATGGTAACATTTTCTTATAATCAGACAAAACGTTAACATGGCCACCAATGCAATTCTCTACTGTGGTCTTACCCCTTTAGCCTACAGTGATAAGACCACAGTTGATCTTACTGTTTACTGTTTCAGAATTTTTGATGGTCACGTTTTCTTATAATCAGACAACACGTTACCATGGCCACCAATGCAATTCTCTACTGTGGTCTGACCCCTTCAGCCTACAGGGGTGAGACCACAGTTGATCTTCCTGTTTTCTGTTTCAGAATTTTTGATGGTCACGTTTTCTTATAATCAGACAACACGTCGCCATTGCCACCAATGCAATTTTCTACTGTGGTCTGACCCATTCAGCCTACAGGGGTAAGACCACAGTTGATCTTCCTGTTTACTGTTTCAGAATATTTGATGGTCACGTTTTCTTACAACCAGACAAAACGTTAATATGGCCACCAATGCAATTCTTTACTGTAGTCTCACCCCTTCAGCCTACAATGGTAAGACCACAATTGATCTTCCTGTTTACTGTTTCATAATTTTTTATGGTCACATTTTCTTATAATCAGACAAAACGTTAAGATGGCCACCAATGAAATTCTCTACTGTGGTCTGACCCCTTCAGCCTACAGGGGTGAGACCACAGTTGATCTTCCTGTTTATTGTTTCAGAATTGTTGATGGTCACGTTTTCTTATAATCAGACAAAACGTTAAGATGGCCACCAATGCAATTCTCTACTGTGGTCTTACCCCTTCAGCCTACAGGTGTAAGACCACAGTTGATCTTCCTGTTTACTGTTTCAGAATTGTTGATGGTCACGTTTTCTTATAATCAGACAAAACGTTAACATGGCCACCAAAGCAATTCTCTACTGTGGTCTGACCCCTTCAGTCTACAGGGGTAAGACCACAGTTGATCTTCCTGTTTACTGTTTCACAATTTTTGATGGTAACATTTTCTTATAATCAGACAAAACGTTAACATGGCCACCAATGCAATTCTCTACTGTGGTCTTACCCCTTCAGCCTACAGTGATAAGACCACAGTTGATCTTACTGTTTACTGTTTCAGAATTTTTGATGGTCACGTTTTCTTATAATCAGACAACACGTTACCATGGCCACCAATGCAATTCTCTACTGTGGTCTTACCCCTTCAGCCTACAGTGATAAGACCACAGTTGATCTTACTCTTTACTGTTTCAGAATTTTTGATGGTCACGTTTTCTTATAATCAGACAACACGTTACCATGGCCACCAATGCAATTCTCTACTGTGGTCGGACACTTTCAGCCTACAGGGGTGAGACCACAGTTGATCTTCCTGTTTTCTGTTTCAGAATTTTTGATGGTAACATTTTCTTATAATCAGACAAAACGTTAACATGGCCACCAATGCAATTCTCTACTGTGGTCTGACCCCTTCAGCCTACAGGGGTAAGAAAAGAGTTGATCTTCCTGTTTACTGTTTTATAATTTTTGATGGTTACGTTTTCTTATAATCAGACAAAACGTTAACATGGCCACCAAAGCAATTCTCTACTGTGGTCTGACCCCTTCAGTCTACAGGGATAAGACCACAGTTGATCTTCCTGTTTACTGTTTTATAATTTTTGATGGTAACATTTTCTTATAATCAGACAAAACGTTAACATGGCCACCAATGCAATTCTCTACTGTGGTCTTACCCCTTTAGCCTACAGTGATAAGACCACAGTTGATCTTACTGTTTACTGTTTCAGAATTTTTGATGGTCACGTTTTCTTATAATCAGACAACACGTTACCATGGCCACCAATGCAATTCTCTACTGTGGTCTGACCCCTTCAGCCTACAGGGGTGAGACCACAGTTGATCTTCCTGTTTTCTGTTTCAGAATTTTTGATGGTAACATTTTCTTATAATCAGACAAAACGTTAACATGGCCACCAATGCAATTCTCTACTGTGGTCTGACCCCTTCAGCCTACAGGGGTTAGACCACAGTTGATCTTCCTGTTTACTGTTTAAGAATTTTTGATGGTCACGTTTTCTTATAATCAGACAACACGTCGCCATTGCCACCAATGCAATTTTCTACTGTGGTCTGACCCATTCAGCCTACAGGGGTAAGACCACAGTTGATATTCCTGTTTACTGTTTCAGAATATTTGATGGTCACGTTTTCTTACAACCAGACAAAACGTTAATATGCAATTCTTTACTGTAGTCTTACCCCTTCAGCCTACAGGTGTAAGACCACAGTTGATCTTCCTGTTTACTGTTTCAGAATTTTTGATGGTAACATTTTTGTTATAATCAGACAAAACGTTAACATGGCCACCAATGCAATTCTTTACTGTGGCCTGACCCCTTCAGCCTACAGGGGTAAGAAAACAGTTGATCTTCCTGTTTACTGTTTCAGAATTGTTGATGGTCACGTTTTCTTATAATCAGACAACACATCACCATTGCCACCAATGCAATTCTCTACTGTGGTCAGACCCCCTCAGCCTACAGGGGTAAGACCACAGTTGATCTTCCTTTTACTGTTTCAGAATATTTGATGGTCACGTTTTCTTACAACCAGACAAAACGTTAACATGGCCACCAATGCAATTCTCTACTGTGGTCTGACCCCTTCAGCCTACAATGGTAAGACCACAATTGACCTTCCTGTTTACTGTTTCTCAATTTTTTATTGTCACATTTTGTTATAATCAGACAAAACGTTAAGATGGCCACCAATGCAATTCTCTACTGTGGTCTGACCCCTTCAGCCTACAGGGGTAAGACCACAGTTGATCTTCCTGTTTACTGTTTCATAATGTTTGATGGTTACGTTTTCTTATAATCAGACAAAACGTTAACATGTCCACCAAAGCAATTCTCTACTGTGGTCTGACCCCTTCAGCCTACATGGGTAAGTCCATAGTTGATCTTTTTGTTTACTGTTTCAGAATTTTTGATGGTCACTTTTCTTATAATCAGACAAAACGTTAACATGGCCACCAATCCAATTCTCTACTGTGGTCTGACCCCTTCAGCCTACAGGGGTAAGACCACAGTTGATCTTCCTGGTTACTGTTTCAGAATATTTGATGGTCACGTTTTCTTATAACCAGACAAAACGTTAACATGGCCACCAAAGCAATTCTTTACAGTAGTCTGACCCCTTCAGCCTACAGTGGTAAGACCACAATTGATCTTCCTGTTTACTGTTTCACAATTTTTTATTGTCACGTTTTCTTATAATCAGACAAAACGTTAACATGGCCACCAAAGCAATTCTCTACTGTGGTCTGACCCCTTCAGTCTACATGGATAAGATCACAGTTGATCTTCCTGTTTACTGTTTCACAATTTTTGATGGTAACATTTTCTTATAATCAGACAAAACGTTAACATGGCCACCAATGCAATTCTCTACTGTGGTCTTACCCCTTTAGCCTACAGTGATAAGACCACAGTTGATCTTACTGTTTACTGTTTCAGAATTTTTGATGGTCACGTTTTCTTATAATCAGACAACACGTTACCATGGCCACCAATGCAATTCTCTACTGTGGTCTGACCCCTTCAGCCTACAGGGGTAAGACCACAGTTGATCTTCCTGTTTAATGTTTCAGAATTTTTGATGGTCACGTTTTTCTTATAACCAGACAAAACGTTAACATGGCCACCAAAGCAATTCTCTACTGTAGTCTGACCCCTTCAGCCTACAATGGTAAGACCACAATTGATCTTCCTGTTTACTGTTTCACAATTTTTTATTGTCACATTTTCTTATAATCAGACAAAACGTTAAGATGCCCACCAATGCAATTCTCTACTGTGGTCTGAACCCTTCAGCCTACAGGGGTAAGACCACAGTTGATCTTCCTGTTTACTGTTTCACAATTTTTGATGGTAACATTTTCTTATAACCAGACAAAACGTTAACATGGCCACAAAAGCAATTCTCTACTGTAGTCTGACCCCTTCAGCGTACAATGGTAAGACCACAATTGATCTTCCTGTTTACTGTTTCACAATTTTTTATTGTCACATTTTCTAATAATCAGACAAAACGTTAACATGGCAACCAATGCAATTCTCTACTGTGGTCTTACCCCTTCAGCCTACAGGGATAAGACCACAGTTGATCTTACTGTTTACTGTTTCAGAATTTTTGATGGTCACGTTTTCTTATAATCAGACAACACGTTACCATGGCCACCAATGCAATTCTCTACTGTGGTCTGACCCCTTCAGCCTACAGGGGTGAGACCACAGTTGATCTTCCTGTTTTCTGTTTCAGAATTTTTGATGGTAACATTTTCTAATAATCAGACAAAAGGTTAACATGGCCACCAATGCAATTCTCTACTGTGGTCTGACCCCTTCAGCCTACAGGGGTTAGACCATAGTTGATCTTCCTCTTTACTGTTGAAGAATTTTTGATGGTCACGTTTTCTTATAATCAGACAACACATCACCATTGCCACCAATGCAATTCTCTACTGTGGTCTGACCCCTTCAGCCTACAGGGGTAAGACCACAGTTGATCTTCCTGTTTACTGTTTCAGAATATTTGATGGCCACGTTTTCTTACAACCAGACAAAACGTTAACATGGCCACCAATGCAATTCTCTACTGTGGTCTGACCCCTTCAGCCTACAGGGGTAAGACCACAGTTGATCTTACTGTTTACTGTTTCAGAATTTTTGATGGTCACGTTTTCTTATAACCAGACAAAACGTTAACATGGCCACCAAAGCAATTCTTTACTGTAGTCTGACCCCTTCAGCCTACAATGTTAAGACCACAATTGATCTTCCTGTTTACTGTTTCACAATTTTTTATTGTCACATTTTCTTATAATCAGACAAAAGGTTAAGATGGCCACCAAAGCAATTCTCTACTGTGGTCTGACCCCTTCAGCCTACAGGGGTAAGACCACAGTTGATCTTCCTGTTTATTGTTTCATAATTTTTGATGGTTACGTTTTCTTATAATCAGACAAAACGTTAACCTGGCCACCAAAGCAATTCTCTACTGTGGTCTGACCCCTTCAGCCTACATTGGTAAGTCCACAGTTGATCTTTTTGTTTACTGTTTCATAATTTTTGATAGTTACTTTTCTTATAATCAGACAAAACGTTAACATGGCCACCAATCCAATTCTCTACTGTGGTCTGACCCCTTCAGCCTACAGGGGTAAGACCACAGTTGATCTTCCTGGTTACTGTTTCAGAATATTTGATGGTCACGTTTTCTTATAACCAGACAAAACGTTAACATGGCCACCAAAGCAATTCTTTACAGTAGTCTGACCCCTTCAGCCTACAGTGGTAAGACCACAATTGATCTTCCTGTTTACTGTTTCACAATTTTTTATTGTCACGTTTTCTTATAATCAGACAAAACGTTAACATGGCCACCAAAGCAATTCTCTACTGTGGTCTGACCCCTTCAGTCTACAGGGATAAGACCACAGTTGATCTTCCTGTTTACTGTTTCACAATTTTTGATGGTAACATTTTCTTATAATCAGACAAAACGTTAACATGGCCACCAATGCAATTCTCTACTGTGGTCTTACCCCTTTAGCCTACAGTGATAAGACCACAGTTGATCTTACTGTTTACTGTTTCAGAATTTTTGATGGTCACGTTTTCTTATAATCAGACAACACGTTACCATGGCCACCAATGCAATTCTCTACTGTGGTCTGACCCCTTCAGCCTACAGGGGTAAGACCACAGTTGATCTTCCTGTTTAATGTTTCAGAATTTTTGATGGTCACGTTTTTCTTATAACCAGACAAAACGTTAACATGGCCACCAAAGCAATTCTCTACTGTGGTCTGACCCCTTCAGCCTACAATGGTAAGACCACAATTGATCTTCCTGTTTACTGTTTCACAATTTTTTATTGTAACATTTTCTTATAATCAGACAAAACGTTAAGATGCCCACCAATGCAATTCTCTACTGTGGTCTGAACCCTTCAGCCTACAGGGGTAAGACCACAGTTGATTTTCCTGTTTACTGTTTCACAATTTTTGATGGTAACATTTTCTTATAACCAGACAAAACGTTAACATGGCCACCAAAGCAATTCTCTACTGTAGTCTGACCCCTTCAGCCTACAATGGTAAGACCACAATTGATCTTCCTGTTTACTGTTTCACAATTTTTTATTGTCACATTTTCTAATAATCAGACAAAACGTTAACATGGCCACCAATGCAATTCTCTACTGTGGTCTTACCCCTTCAGCCTACAGGGATAAGACCACAGTTGATCTTACTGTTTACTGTTTCAGAATTTTTGATGGTCACGTTTTCTTATAATCAGACAACACGTTACCATGGCCACCAATGCAATTCTCTACTGTGGTCTGACCCCTTCAGCCTACAGGGGTGAGACCACAGTTGATCTTCCTGTTTTCTGTTTCAGAATTTTTGATGGTAACATTTTCTAATAATCAGACAAAAGGTTAACATGGCCACCAATGCAATTCTCTACTGTGGTCTGACCCCTTCAGCCTACAGGGGTTAGACCATAGTTGATCTTCCTCTTTACTGTTGAAGAATTTTTGATGGTCACGTTTTCTTATAATCAGACAACACATCACCATTGCTACCAATGCAATTCTCTACTGTGGTCTGACCCCTTCAGCCTACAGGGGTAAGACCACAGTTGATCTTCCTGTTTACTGTTTCAGAATATTTGATGGCCACGTTTTCTTACAACCAGACCAAACGTTAACATGGCCACCAATGCAATTCTCTACTGTGGTCTGACCCCTTCAGCCTACAGGGGTAAACAGGAAGATCAATTGTGGTCTTACCACTGTAGGCTGAAGGGGTCAGACTACAGTAAAGAATTGCTTTGGTGGCCATGTTAACGTTTTGTCTGATTATAAGAAAACGTGACCATCAAATATTCTGAAACAGTAACCAGGAAGATCAACTGTGATCTTACCCCTGTAGGCTGAAGGGGTCAGACCACAGTAGAGAATTGGATTAGTGGCCATGTTAACGTTTTGTCTGATTATAAGAAAATGTGACAATAAAAAATTATGAAACAGTAAACAGGAAGATCAATTGTGGTCTTACCATTGTAGGCTGAAGGGGTCAGACCACAGTAGAGAATTGGATTGGTGGCCATGGCCACCAAAGCAATTCTCTACTGTGGTCTGACCCCTTCAGCCTACATGGGTAAGTCCACAGTTGATCTTTCTGTTTACTGTTTCAGAATTTTTGATGGTCACGTTTTCTTATAATCAGACAAAAGGTTAACATGACCACCAATCCAATTCTCTACTGTGGTCTGACCCCTTCAGCCTACAGGGGTTAGACCATAGTTGATCTTCCTGTTTACTGTTTAATAATTTTTGATGGTCTCGTTTTCTTATAATCAGTCAACACGTCACCATTGCCACCAATGCAATTCTCTACTGTGGTCTGACCCCTTCAGCCTACAGGGGTAAGACCACAGTTGATCTTCCTGTTTACTGTTTCATAATTTTTGATGGTTACGTTTTCTTATAATCAGACAAAACGTTAACATGGCCACCAAAGCAATTCTCTACTGTGGTCTGACCCCTTCAGCCTACATGAGTAAGTCCACATTTGATCTTTCTGTTTACTGTTTCAGAATTTTTGGTGGTCACGTTTTATCATAATCAGACAAAACGTTAGCATGGCCACCAATCCAATTCTCTACTGTGGTCTGACCCCTTCAGCCTACAATGGTAAGACCACAATTGATCTTCCTGTTTTCTGTTTCAGAATTTCTGATGGTAACATTTTCTTATAATCAGACAAAGGGTTAACATGGCCACCAATGCAATTCTCTATTGTGGTCTGACCCCTTCAGCCTACAGGGGTTAGACCACAGTTGATCTTCCTGTTTACTGTTGAAGAATTTTTGATGGTCACGTTTTCTTATAATCAGACAACACGTCACCATTGCCACCAATGCAATTATCTACTGTGGTCTGACCCCTTCAGCCTACAGGGGTAAGACCACAGTTGATCTTCCTGCTTACTGTTTAAGAATTTTTGATGGTCACGTTTTCTTATAATCAGACAACACGTCACCATTGCCACCAATGCAATTCTCTACTGTGGTCTGACCCCTTCAGCCTACAGGGGTAAGACCACAGTTGATCTTACTGTTTACTGTTTCAGAATTTTTGATGGTCACTTTTTCTTATAACCAGACAAAACGTTAACATTGCCACCAAAGCAATTCTCTACTGTGGTCTGACCCCTTCAGCCTACATGGGTAAGTCCACAGTTGATCTTTCTGTTTACTGTTTCAGAATTTTTGATGGTCACGTTTTCTTATAATCAGACAAAAGGTTAACATGGCCACCAATCCAATTCTCTACTGTGGTCTGACCCCTTCAGCCTACAGGGGTAAGACCACAGTTGATCCTCCTGCTTACTGTTTCAGAATATTTGATGGTCACGTTTTCTTATAACCAGACAAAACGTTAACATGGCCACTAAAGCAATTCTTTACTGTAGTCTGACCCCTTCAGCCTACAGTGGTAAGACCACAATTGATCTTCCTGTTTACTGTTGCACAATTTTTTATTGTCACATTTTCTTATAATCAGACAAAACGTTAAGATGGCCACCAATGCAATTCTCTACTGTGGTCTGACCCCTTCAGCCTACAGGGGTAAGTCCACAGTTGATCTTCCTGTTTACTGTTTCAGAATTTTTGATGGTAACATTTTCTTATAATCAGACAAAACGTTAACATGGCCACCAATGCAATTATCTACTGTAGTCTGACCCCTTCAGCCTACAGGGGTAAGACCACAGTTGATCTTCCTGTTTACTGTTCCAGAATTTTTGATGGTCACGGTTTCTTATAATCAGTCAAAACGTTAACATGGCCACCAATGCAATTATCTACTGTGGTCTTACCCCTTCAGCCCACAGGGGTAAGACCACAATTGATCTTCCTGTTAACTGTTTCAGAATTTTCATGGTCACGTTTTCTTATAATCAGACAAAACGTTAACATGGCCACCAATGCAATTCTCTACTGTGGTCTGACCCCTTCAGCCTACAGGGGTAAGACCACAGTTGATCTTACTGTTTACTGTTTCAGAATTTTTGATGTTCACGTTTTCTTATAATCAGACAACACGTTACCATGGCCACCAATGCAATTCTCTACTGTGGTCTGACCCTTCAGCCTACAGGGGTGAGACCACAGTTGATCTTCCTGTTTTCTGTTTCAGAATTTTTGATGGTAACATTTTCTTATAATCAGACAAAACGTTAACATGGCCACCAATGCAATTCTCTACTGTGGTCTGACCCCTTCAGCCTACAGGGGTTAGACCACAGTTGATCTTCCTGTTTACTGTTTAAGAATTTTTGATGGTCACGTTTTCTTATAATCAGACAACACGTTAACATGGCCACCAATGCAATTCTCTACTGTGGTCTGACCCCTTCAGCCTACAGGGGTGAGACCACAGTTGATATTCCTGTTTTCTGTTTCAGAATTTTTGATGGTAACATTTTCTTATAATCAGACAAAACGTTAACATGGCCACCAATGCAATTCTCTACTGTGGTCTGACCCCTTCAGCCTACAGGGGTAAGACCACAGTTGATCTTACTGTTTACTGTTTCAGAATTTTTGATGGTCACATTTTCTTATAATCAGACAAAACGTTAACATGGCCACCAATGCAATTCTCTACTATGGTCTGACCCCTTCAGCCTACAGGGGTCATACCACAGTTGATCTTCGTGTTTACTGTTTCACAATTTTTGATGGTCACGTTTTCTTATAATCAGACGAAACGTTAAAATGGCCACCAATGCAATTCTCTCATGTGGTCTGACCCCTTCAGCCTACAGGGGTAAGACCACAGTTGATCTTCCTGTTTACTGTTTCAAAAGTTTTGATGGTAACATTTTCTAATAATCAGACAAAACGTTAACATGGCCACCAATCCAATTCTCTACTGTGGTCTGACCCCTTCAGCCTACAGGGGTAAGACCACAGTTGATCTTCCTGGTTACTGTTTCAGAATATTTGATTGTCACGTTTTCTTATAACCAGACAAAACGTTAACATGGCCACCAAAGCAATTCTTTACTGTAGTCTGACCCCTTTAGCCTACAGTGGTAAGACCACAATTGATCTTCCTGTTTACTGTTTCACAATTTTTTATTGTCACATTTTGTTATAATCAGACAAAACGTTAAGATGGCCACCAATGCAATTCTCTACTGTGGTCTGACCCCTTCAGCCTACAGGGGTAAGTCCACAGTTGATCTTCCTGTTTACTGTTTCAGAATTTTTGATGGTAACATTTTCTTATAATCAGACAAAACGTTAACATGGCCACCAATGCAATTATCTACTGTGGTCTGACCCCTTCAGCCTACAGGGGTAAGACCACAGTTGATCTTCCTGTTTACTGTTCCAGAATTTTTGATGGTCACGGTTTCTTATAATCAGTCAAAACGTTAACATGGCCACCAATGCAATTATCTACTGTGGTCTTACCCCTTCAGCCCACAGGGGTAAGACCACAATTGATCTTCCTGTTAACTGTTTCAGAATTTTCATGGTCACGTTTTCTTATAATCAGACAAAACGTTAACATGGCCACCAATGCAATTCTCTACTGTGGTCTGACCCCTTCAGCCTACAGGGGTAAGACCACAGTTGATCTTCCTGGTTACTGTTTCAGAATATTTGATGGTCACGTTTTCTTATAACCAGACAAAACGTTAACATGGCCACCAAAGCAATTCTTTACAGTAGTCTGACCCCTTCAGCCTACAGTGGTAAGACCACAATTGATCTTCCTGTTTACTGTTTCACAATTTTTTATTGTCACGTTTTCTTATAATCAGACAAAACGTTAACATGGCCACCAAAGCAATTCTCTACTGTGGTCTGACCCCTTCAGTCTACAGGGATAAGACCACAGTTGATCTTCCTGTTTACTGTTTCACAATTTTTGATGGTAACATTTTCTTATAATCAGACAAAACGTTAACATGGCCACCAATGCAATTCTCTACTGTGGTCTTACCCCTTTAGCCTACAGTGATAAGACCACAGTTGATCTTACTGTTTACTGTTTCAGAATTTTTGATGGTCACGTTTTCTTATAATCAGACAACACGTTACCATGGCCACCAATGCAATTCTCTACTGTGGTCTGACCCCTTCAGCCTACAGGGGTAAGACCACAGTTGATCTTCCTGTTTAATGTTTCAGAATTTTTGATGGTCACGTTTTTCTTATAACCAGACAAAACGTTAACATGGCCACCAAAGCAATTCTCTACTGTGGTCTGACCCCTTCAGCCTACAATGGTAAGACCACAATTGATCTTCCTGTTTACTGTTTCACAATTTTTTATTGTAACATTTTCTTATAATCAGACAAAACGTTAAGATGCCCACCAATGCAATTCTCTACTGTGGTCTGAACCCTTCAGCCTACAGGGGTAAGACCACAGTTGATCTTCCTGTTTACTGTTTCACAATTTTTGATGGTAACATTTTCTTATAACCAGACAAAACGTTAACATGGCCACCAAAGCAATTCTCTACTGTAGTCTGACCCCTTCAGCCTACAATGGTAAGACCACAATTGATCTTCCTGTTTACTGTTTCACAATTTTTTATTGTCACATTTTCTAATAATCAGACAAAACGTTAACATGGCCACCAATGCAATTCTCTACTGTGGTCTTACCCCTTCAGCCTACAGGGATAAGACCACAGTTGATCTTACTGTTTACTGTTTCAGAATTTTTGATGGTCACGTTTTCTTATAATCAGACAACACGTTACCATGGCCACCAATGCAATTCTCTACTGTGGTCTGACCCCTTCAGCCTACAGGGGTGAGACCATAGTTGATCTTCCTGTTTTCTGTTTCAGAATTTTTGATGGTAACATTTTCTAATAATCAGACAAAAGGTTAACATGGCCACCAATGCAATTCTCTACTGTGGTCTGACCCCTTCAGCCTACAGGGGTTAGACCATAGTTGATCTTCCTCTTTACTGTTGAAGAATTTTTGATGGTCACGTTTTCTTATAATCAGACAACACATCACCATTGCTACCAATGCAATTCTCTACTGTGGTCTGACCCCTTCAGCCTACAGGGGTAAGACCACAGTTGATCTTCCTGTTTACTGTTTCAGAATATTTGATGGCCACGTTTTCTTACAACCAGACCAAACGTTAACATGGCCACCAATGCAATTCTCTACTGTGGTCTGACCCCTTCAGCCTACAGGGGTAAACAGGAAGATCAATTGTGGTCTTACCACTGTAGGCTGAAGGGGTCAGACTACAGTAAAGAATTGCTTTGGTGGCCATGTTAACGTTTTGTCTGATTATAAGAAAACGTGACCATCAAATATTCTGAAACAGTAACCAGGAAGATCAACTGTGATCTTACCCCTGTAGGCTGAAGGGGTCAGACCACAGTAGAGAATTGGATTTGTGGCCATGTTAACGTTTTGTCTGATTATAAGAAAATGTGACAATAAAAAATTATGAAACAGTAAACAGGAAGATCAATTGTGGTCTTACCATTGTAGGCTGAAGGGGTCAGACCACAGTAGAGAATTGGATTGGTGGCCATGGCCACCAAAGCAATTCTCTACTGTGGTCTGACCCCTTCAGCCTACATGGGTAAGTCCACAGTTGATCTTTCTGTTTACTGTTTCAGAATTTTTGATGGTCACGTTTTCTTATAATCAGACAAAAGGTTAACATGGCCACCAATCCAATTCTCTACTGTGGTCTGACCCCTTCAGCCTACAGGGGTTAGACCATAGTTGATCTTCCTGTTTACTGTTTAATAATTTTTGATGGTCTCGTTTTCTTATAATCAGTCAACACGTCACCATTGCCACCAATGCAATTCTCTACTGTGGTCTGACCCCTTCAGCCTACAGGGGTAAGACCACAGTTGATCTTCCTGTTTACTGTTTCATAATTTTTGATGGTTACGTTTTCTTATAATCAGACAAAACGTTAACATGGCCACCAAAGCAATTCTCTACTGTGGTCTGACCCCTTCAGCCTACATGAGTAAGTCCACATTTGATCTTTCTGTTTACTGTTTCAGAATTTTTGGTGGTCACGTTTTATCATAATCAGACAAAACGTTAGCATGGCCACCAATCCAATTCTCTACTGTGGTCTGACCCCTTCAGCCTACAATGGTAAGACCACAATTGATCTTCCTGTTTTCTGTTTCAGAATTTCTGATGGTAACATTTTCTTATAATCAGACAAAGGGTTAACATGGCCACCAATGCAATTCTCTATTGTGGTCTGACCCCTTCAGCCTACAGGGATTAGACCACAGTTGATCTTCCTGTTTACTGTTGAAGAATTTTTGATGGTCACGTTTTCTTATAATCAGACAACACGTCACCATTGCCACCAATGCAATTCTCTACTGTGGTCTGACCCCTTCAGCCTACAGGGGTAAGACCACAGTTGATCTTCCTGCTTACTGTTTAAGAATTTTTGATGGTCACGTTTTCTTATAATCAGACAACACGTCACCATTGCCACCAATGCAATTCTCTACTGTGGTCTGACCCCTTCAGCCTACAGGGGTAAGACCACAGTTGATCTTACTGTTTACTGTTTCAGAATTTTTGATGGTCACTTTTTCTTATAACCAGACAAAACGTTAACATTGCCACCAAAGCAATTCTCTACTGTGGTCTGACCCCTTCAGCCTACATGGGTAAGTCCACAGTTGATCTTTCTGTTTACTGTTTCAGAATTTTTGATGGTCACGTTTTCTTATAATCAGACAAAAGGTTAACATGGCCACCAATCCAATTCTCTACTGTGGTCTGACCCCTTCAGCCTACAGGGGTAAGACCACAGTTGATCCTCCTGCTTACTGTTTCAGAATATTTGATGGTCACGTTTTCTTATAACCAGACAAAACGTTAACATGGCCACTAAAGCAATTCTTTACTGTAGTCTGACCCCTTCAGCCTACAGTGGTAAGACCACAATTGATCTTCCTGTTTACTGTTGCACAATTTTTTATTGTCACATTTTCTTATAATCAGACAAAACGTTAAGATGGCCACCAATGCAATTCTCTACTGTGGTCTGACCCCTTCAGCCTACAGGGGTAAGTCCACAGTTGATCTTCCTGTTTACTGTTTCAGAATTTTTGATGGTAACATTTTCTTATAATCAGACAAAACGTTAACATGGCCACCAATGCAATTATCTACTGTAGTCTGACCCCTTCAGCCTACAGGGGTAAGACCACAGTTGATCTTCCTGTTTACTGTTCCAGAATTTTTGATGGTCACGGTTTCTTATAATCAGTCAAAACGTTAACATGGCCACCAATGCAATTATCTACTGTGGTCTTACCCCTTCAGCCCACAGGGGTAAGACCACAATTGATCTTCCTGTTAACTGTTTCAGAATTTTCATGGTCACGTTTTCTTATAATCAGACAAAACGTTAACATGGCCACCAATGCAATTCTCTACTGTGGTCTGACCCCTTCAGCCTACAGGGGTAAGACCACAGTTGATCTTACTGTTTACTGTTTCAGAATTTTTGATGTTCACGTTTTCTTATAATCAGACAACACGTTACCATGGCCACCAATGCAATTCTCTACTGTGGTCTGACCCTTCAGCCTACAGGGGTGAGACCACAGTTGATCTTCCTGTTTTCTGTTTCAGAATTTTTGATGGTAACATTTTCTTATAATCAGACAAAACGTTAACATGGCCACCAATGCAATTCTCTACTGTGGTCTGACCCCTTCAGCCTACAGGGGTTAGACCACAGTTGATCTTCCTGTTTACTGTTTAAGAATTTTTGATGGTCACGTTTTCTTATAATTAGACAACACGTTAACATGGCCACCAATGCAATTCTCTACTGTGGTCTGACCCCTTCAGCCTACAGGGGTGAGACCACAGTTGATATTCCTGTTTTCTGTTTCAGAATTTTTGATGGTAACATTTTCTTATAATCAGACAAAACGTTAACATGGCCACCAATGCAATTCTCTACTGTGGTCTGACCCCTTCAGCCTACAGGGGTAAGACCACAGTTGATCTTACTGTTTACTGTTTCAGAATTTTTGATGGTCACATTTTCTTATAATCAGACAAAACGTTAACATGGCCACCAATGCAATTCTCTACTATGGTCTGACCCCTTCAGCCTACAGGGGTCATACCACAGTTGATCTTCGTGTTTACTGTTTCACAATTTTTGATGGTCACGTTTTCTTATAATCAGACGAAACGTTAAAATGGCCACCAATGCAATTCTCTCATGTGGTCTGACCCCTTCAGCCTACAGGGGTAAGACCACAGTTGATCTTCCTGTTTACTGTTTCAAAAGTTTTGATGGTAACATTTTCTAATAATCAGACAAAACGTTAACATGGCCACCAATCCAATTCTCTACTGTGGTCTGACCCCTTCAGCCTACAGGGGTAAGACCACAGTTGATCTTCCTGGTTACTGTTTCAGAATATTTGATTGTCACGTTTTCTTATAACCAGACAAAACGTTAACATGGCCACCAAAGCAATTCTTTACTGTAGTCTGACCCCTTTAGCCTACAGTGGTAAGACCACAATTGATCTTCCTGTTTACTGTTTCACAATTTTTTATTGTCACATTTTGTTATAATCAGACAAAACGTTAAGATGGCCACCAATGCAATTCTCTACTGTGGTCTGACCCCTTCAGCCTACAGGGGTAAGTCCACAGTTGATCTTCCTGTTTACTGTTTCAGAATTTTTGATGGTAACATTTTCTTATAATCAGACAAAACGTTAACATGGCCACCAATGCAATTATCTACTGTGGTCTGACCCCTTCAGCCTACAGGGGTAAGACCACAGTTGATCTTCCTGTTTACTGTTCCAGAATTTTTGATGGTCACGGTTTCTTATAATCAGTCAAAACGTTAACATGGCCACCAATGCAATTATCTACTGTGGTCTTACCCCTTCAGCCCACAGGGGTAAGACCACAATTGATCTTCCTGTTAACTGTTTCAGAATTTTCATGGTCACGTTTTCTTATAATCAGACAAAACGTTAACATGGCCACCAATGCAATTCTCTACTGTGGTCTGACCCCTTCAGCCTACAGGGGTAAGACCACAGTTGATCTTACTGTTTACTGTTTCAGAATTTTTGATGGTCACATTTTCTTATAATCAGACAAAACGTTAACATGGCCACCAATGCAATTCTCTACTGTGGTCTGGCCCCTTCAGCCTACAGGGGTAAGACCACAGTTGATCTTCCTGTTTACTGTTTCAGAATTGTTGATGGTCACGTTTTCTTATAATCAGACAAAACGTTAATATGGCCACCAATGCAATTCTCTACTGTGGACTGACCCCTTCAGCCTACAGGGGTAAGACCACAGTTGATCTTCCTGTTTACTGTTTCATAATTTTTGAAGGTTACGTTTTCTTGTAATCAGACAAAACGTTAACATGGCCACCAAAGCAATTCTCTACTGTGGTCTGACCCCTTCAGCCTACAGGGGTGAGACCACAGTTGATCTTCCTGTTTACTGTTTCACAATTTTTGATGATAACATTTTCTTATAATCACACAAAACGTTAACATGGCAACCAATGCAATTCTCTACTGTGGTCTTACCCCTTCAGCCTACAGGGATAAGACCACAGTTGATCTTACTGTTTACTGTTTCAGAATTTTTGATGGTCACGTTTTCTTATAATCAGACAAAACGTTAAGATGGCCACCAATGCAATTCTCTACTGTGGTCTGACCCCTTCAGCCTACAGGGGTAAGTCCACAGTTGATGTTCCTGTTTACTGTTTCAGAATTTTTGATGGTAACATTTTCTTATAATCAGACAAAACGTTAACATGGCCACCAATGCAATTATCTACTGTGGTCTGACCCCTTCAGCCTACAGGGGTAAGACCACAGTTGATCTTCCTGTTTACTGTTCCAGAATTTTTGATGGTCACGGTTTCTTATAATCAGTCAAAACGTTAACATGGCCACCAATGCAATTATCTACTGTGGTCTTACCCCTTCAGCCTACAGGGGTAAGACCACAGTTGATCTTACTGTTTACTGTTTCAGAATTTTTTATGGTCACATTTTCTTATAATCAGACAAAACGTTAACATGGCCACCAATGCAATTCTCTACTGTGGTCTGGCCCCTTCAGCCTACAGGGGTAAGACCACAGTTGATCTTCCTGTTTACTGTTTCAGAATTTTTGAAGGTAACATTTTCTTATAATCAGACAAAACGTTAACATGGCCACCAATGCAATTCTTTACTGTGTCCTGACCCCTTCAGCCTACAGGGGTAAGAAAACAGTTGATCTTCCTGTTTACTGTTTCAGAATTGTTGATGGTCACGTTTTCTTATAATCAGACAAAACGTTAATATGGCCACCAATGCAATTCTCTACTGTGGACTGACCCCTTCAGCCTACAGGGGTAAGACCACAGTTGATCTTCCTGTTTACTGTTTCATAATTTTTGAAGGTTACGTTTTCTTGTAATCAGACAAAACGTTAACATGGCCACCAAAGCAATTCTCTACTGTGGTCTGACCCCTTCAGCCTACAGGGGTAAGACCACAGTTGATCTTCCTGTTTACTGTTTCACAATTTTGTATGGTAACATTTTCTTATAATCAGACAAAACGTTACCATGGCCACCAATGCAATTCTCTACTGTGGTCTGACCCTTCAGCCTACAGGGGTGAGACCACAGTTGATCTTCCTGTTTTCTGTTTCAGAATTTTTGATGGCAACATTTTCTTATAATCAGACAAAACGTTAACATGGCCACCAATGCAATTCTCTACTGTGGTCTGACCCCTTCAGCCTACAGTGGTAAGACCACAATTGATCTTCCTGTTTACTGTTTCACAATTTTTTATTGACACATTTTCTTATAATCAGACAAAACGTTAAGATGGCCACTAATGCAATTCTCTACTGTGGTCTGACCCCTTCAGCCTACAGGGGTAAGACCACAGTTGATCTTCCTGTTTACTGATTCAGAATTTTTGATGGTAACATTTTCTTATAATCAGACTAAACGTTACCATGGCCACGAATGCAATTCTCTACTGTGGTCTGACCCCATCAGCCTACAGGGGTAAGACTACAGTTGATCTTCCTGTTTACTTTTTCAGAATATTTGATGGTCACGTTTTCTTACAACCAGACAAAACGTTAACATGGCCACCAATGCAATTCTTTACTGTAGTCTGACCCCTTCAGCCTACAATGGTAAGACCACAATTGATCTTCCTGTTTACTGTTTCACAATTTTTGATGGTAACATTTTCTTATAATCAGACAAAACGTTAACATGGCCACCAATGCAATTCTCTACTGTGTTCTGACCCCTTCAGCCTACAGTGGTAAGACCACAATTGATCTTCCTGTTTACTGTTTCACAATTTTTTATTGACACATTTTCTTATAATCAGACAAAACGTTAAGATGGCCACTAATGCAATTCTCTGCTGTGGTCTGACCCCTTCAGCCTACAGGGGTAAGACCACAGTTGATCTTCCTGTTTACTGATTCAGAATTTTTGATGGTAACATTTTCTTATAATCAGACTAAACGTTACCATGGCCACGAATGCAATTCTCTACTGTGGTCTGACCCCATCAGCCTACAGGGGTAAGACTACAGTTGATCTTCCTGTTTACTGTTTCAGAATATTTGATGGTCACGTTTTCTTACAACCAGACAAAACGTTAACATGGCCTCCAATGCAATTCTTTACTGTAGTCTGACCCCTGCAGCCTACAATGGTAAGACCACAATTGATCTTCCTGTTTAATGTTTCACAATTTTTTATTGTCACATTTTCTTATAATCAGACAAAACGTTAAGATGGCCACCAATGCAATTATCTACTGTGGTCTGACCCCTTCAGCCTACAGGGGTAAGACCACAGTTGATCTTCCTGTTTACTGTTTCAGAATTGTTGATGGTCACGTTTTCGTATAATCAGACAAAACGTTAACATGGCCATCAATGCAATTCTCTACTGTGGACTGACCCCTTCAGCCTACATGGGTAAGTCCACAGTTGATCTTTCTGTTTACTGATTCAGAATTTTTGATGGTAACATTTTCTTATAATCAGACTAAACGTTACCATGGCCACGAATGCAATTCTCTACTGTGGTCTGACCCCATCAGCCTACAGGGGTAAGACTACAGTTGATCTTCCTGTTTACTGTTTCAGAATATTTGATGGTCACGTTTTCTTACAACCAGACAAAACGTTAACATGGCCACCAATGCAATTCTTTACTGTAGTCTGACCCCTTCAGCCTACAATGGTAAGACCACAATTGATCTTCCTGTTTACTGTTTCAGAATTGTTGATGGTCACGTTTTCTTATAATCAGACAAAACGTTAATATGGCCATCAATGCAATTCTCTACTGCGGACTGACCCCTTCAGCCTACAGGGGTAAGACCACAGTTGATCTTCCTGTTTACTGTTTCAGAATTGTTGATGGTCACGTTTTCGTATAATCAGACAAAACGTTAACATGGCCACCAATGCAATTCTCTACTATGGTCTGACCCCTTCAGCCTACAGGGGTCATACCACAGTTGATCTTCGTGTTTACTGTTTCACAATTTTTGATGGTCACGGTTTCTTATAATCAGACAAAACGTTAACATGGCCACCAATGCAATTCTCTACTGTAGTCTGACCCCTTCAGCCGACAGGGGTAAGACCACAGTTGAGCTTCCTGTTTATTGTTTCAGATTTTTTGATGATCACGGTTTCTTATAATCAGACAAAACGTTAACAGGGCCACCAATGCAATTCTCTACTGTGGTCTGACCGCTTCAGCCTACAGGGGTAAGACCACAGTTGAGCTTCCTGTTTATTGTTTAAGATTTTTTTATGGTCACGGTTTCTTATAATCAGACAAAACGTTAACAGGGCCACCAATGCAATTCTCTACTGTGGTCTGACCCCTTCAGCCTACAGGGGTAAGACCACAGTTGAGCTTCCTGTTTATTGTTTAAGATTTTTTTATGGTCACGGTTTCTTATAATCAGACAAAACATTAACAGTGCTACCAATGCAATTCTTTACTGTAGTTTGACCCCTTCAGCCTACAATGGTAAGACCACAGTTGATCTTCCTGTTTACTGTTTCATAATTTTTGATGGTTACGTTTTCTTATAATCAGAAAAAACTACAACATGGCCACCAAAGCAATCCTCTACTGTGGTCTGACCCCTTCAGCCTACAGGGGTAAGTCCACAGTTGATCTTCCTGTTTACTGTTTCAGAATTTTTTATGGTAACATTTTCTTATAATCAGACAAAACGTTAACATGGCCACCAATGCAATTATCTACTGTGGTCTGACCCCTTCAGCCTACAGGGGAAAGACCACAGTTGATCTTCCTGTTTACTGTTCCAGAATTTTTGATGGTCACGGTTTCTTATAATCAGTCAAAACGTTAACATGGCCACCAATGCAATTATCTACTGTGGTCTTACCCCTTCAGCCCACAGGGGTAAGACCACAATTGATCTTCCTGTTAACTGTTTCAGAATTTTCATGGTCACGTTTTCTTATAATCAGACAAAACGTTAACATGGCCACCAATGCAATTCTCTACTGTAGTCTGACCCCTTCAGCCGACAGGAGTAAGACCACAGTTGAGCTTCCTGTTTATTGTTTCAGATTTTTTGATGATCACGGTTTCTTATAATCAGACAAAACGTTAACAGGGCCACCAATGCAATTCTCTACTGTGGTCTGACCACTTCAGCCTACAGGGGTAAGACCACAGTTGAGCTTCCTGTTTATTGTTTAAGATTTTTTTATGGTCACGGTTTCTTATGATCAGACAAAACGTTAACATGGCCACCAATGCAATTCTCTACTGTGGTCTGACCCCTTCAGCCTACAGGGGTAAGACCACAGTTGATCTTCCTGTTTACTGTTTCAGAATTGTTGATGGTCACGTTTTCTTATAATCAGACAAAACGTTAACATGGCCACCAATGCAATTCTCTACTGTGGTCTGACCCATTCAGCCTACAGGGGTAAGACCACAGTTGATCTTCCTGTTTACTGTTTCAGAATTGTTGATGGTCACGTTTTCTTATAATCAGACAAATCGTGAACATGGCCACCAATGCGATTATCTACTGTAGTCTGACCCCTTCAGCCTACAGGAGTAAGACCACAGTTGATCTTCCTGTTAACTGTTTCAGAATTTTTGATGGTCACGTTTTCTTATAATCAGACAAAACGTTAACATGGCCACCAATGCAATTCTCTATTGTGGTCTGACCCCTTCAGCCTACATGGGTAAGACCACAGTTGATCTTCCTGTTTACTGTTTCAGAATTTTTGATGGTCACGGTTTCTTATAATCAGACAAAACGTTAACATGGCCACCAATGCAATTCTCTACTGTGGTCTGACCCCTTCAGCCTACAGGGGTAAGACCACAGTTGATCTTCCTGTGTACTGTTTCACAATTTTTTATGGTCACGTTTTCTTATAATTAGACAAAACGTTAACATGGTCACCAATGCAATTCTCTACTGTGGTCTGACCCCTTCAGCGTACATGGGTAAGACCACAGTTGATCTTCCTGTTTCCTGTTTCAGAATTGTTGATGGTCACGTTTTCTTATAATCAAACAAAACGTTAACATGGCCACCAATGCAATTCTCTACTGTGGTCTGACCCCTTCAGCATACAGGGGTTAGACCACAGTTGATCTTCCTGTTTACTGTTTCACACGAAATTAGGGCACGTGAAATTGTGAAATGCGAACTTTATAAATTCATATTATGTGACATTAGTGCCTTTGAGCAGGAATATTCACAGGTTTGTTTGTAGAAGCTATTGGCTGTGAAATAGTAAAAAAAATTAGAGTTTAACTGGCGGAGGGATTTATGGGAATTTTTCTGCTATGGACCACGTGGGCGCATGAATAAACGGCTATTTTTTGTAAATATTGACGGGCATCGCACGTGGGGGCATTTTAAAAGAGCTGGAGGTATGTGATTTTGATACAAGTTGATGAGCATGTCAATGAGATGATGGCAGTTGCTGCACATTTATTTCAGAATTGTTGATGGTCAGGTTTTTTATAATCAGACAAAACGTTAATATGGCCACCAATGCATTTCTCTACTGTGGCCTGACTCCTTTAATTGCTCTTTTGTGTTGGGTTGGTTCCGATAATCATTGGGAGATAATAACACAGCCAATACAATTCCCGTATGTAGGCCTAAGTGAAATTCTGCGTCTTTGTAACGGAAAATTATATGTTAACGCAACAAGATTAATTTATTTACCAGGCACACATTTCATATTACACCGGTAGAGGGGGATCCCCGGGTAAAGCTGTCATGGCGGCTTTTGGTGGTTCGGAAGACTTTTTACCAGCTAAACATATAAAATACTTCATACGATGTATGCAGGTGTTGCCCGACAGATATGTATCGTTAGACTCGAGCAGGTATTAACACTTATTTAAGTTCCTACGACAGTTAAGAAAGTATGTGTATGCGATGAAGTGATTTGAAGCCCGTCGTTCGTGTTTATCTTGACTCGAGAGTCGAGTATGGCCTTGACCGGGGCCTGGGTACTCTCGGGTATGACTGGTCTATTGCTGCGCTAACTGTTGTGTCCATAACTGGGGAACAGTAGCACGGATGAAAAGCTAAATATTAGTACAAAGAATAAACGTGTAGAAAAACAATTGTGCATCTTTGGCTTTGCTTGGCTAGTCGTAAGGCTAAGCCGAGGTAGGGATGTCAATGAAAATTTTAAATTGCAAATTTATTTTGTTTAATATTTTATGATATGGCTGCAGTCATGAAAAATTGAAATGTGAAAACAGTTTCAAAATTGGTAAAGTATTTTTTGAGATATGATTTTTTGCAGACATTAAGTGAAAAAAAATTTCTGTTACAAGTATCTCTTATACAGGAATAATGAAACAGAAAATGGACCCAAAATTGAGGCACATTTCACACACACTGAAGCATTTCATTTATGCAGAGTTAAAATTACATCAGTCCTACCAGCATATTGTGTCACCAAGGAGACAAACCACAGAGCTTCAAAGAATTTCACTCACATCTGTCACTCATCGGTCACATGAATGGAGCAAAACATGAATTAACCTGACTCAAATACAATTTGTCTCAAACGATCTCTCCTGAAGGTGTTTACGGAAACTTCTGAATGTTCGCGTTAGGAGGGTGGGTGTCTTCGAAGCTCTCGTGGCACTAGATCTGGGCCAGAAATTAAGATTTTTTATCATAGATTTGAAAAGGAGTAATGTAATAGATTATCGTTTGTGATATAGCTTTTTGACAATATCACAATGATGGGAATTAGACAATGATTCTTTTCCTTGAAATTTTTTTATAATGTTACAATAAACTGATTATGATGCGATTCGAGATATAATATTATATTAGCATTAATTTGATATATAAAATAAATATATAGGATATCGAAATCCAGTTTGTTGTTGAAGGAGGTGCCCCTAAACGCACAGCAGGGCTGCATCGAAACGATTGGACACGAATCACACGAGAGGCATTGCCAAGCCTATTGGTACGCCATGCAAAGTATTATGCCTAGGCTATGTGATACTGGTTGGAGGAGTTTCCACTATATTTAATAGAATAAGGTGTTTTCACAATCTGAAGAAAGTTTTGTGCAAGGGATCAATATTATAAACCACTAAGTGACTTTAAAATGTATTTCGTAGATTGAGTGCAAACAAATTGTTAGAAAAGTTGCTAAGGAAAAAATATGAAATGATGAAAACACATTTACGCCAATACCAGAAATTGCAATGACCTGTTTGAAAAGCCTCACTATATGGTAAGACGCAATGCATTAAATGCATAAACATCACAAGCCATTTGTTAACTTTCCTGTGGTGAAAACTGGTGATTATTATGAATAGTTGCGTACATTTTCATCTGATTAACTAAAATTTGCATATTTACATCAACATCATTGATGTGTCACAACAGTACGGCCATCTAGTGGTCAGTGTTGTATCATATATAAAAATATGTCTGAAAAACCTGTTTGCCTAAATTTTCATTGAAAAAGTTTACTTTTTTGGAGATTAATACTCCCTGTGATCAGTATTTGAAACTTACGTTGAATATCATCATTTGCATACATATATAGTTTTGTGCACACTCTGAAATTATTACATTTGTCAATATAAATGAATAGCCAGTTTGTCTTGTGCCTCTTTGGATGAATAACCATTAAAATCACCCATAAGGACACAGTGTATAACCTGTATATGTCAGCCTGTCTACCGATATGTTACTATCTGTAGATGCCACGATTAAATTTGTGTTAATTATACATGGGTGGCTCCTGTGATAGCGACTATATTTTAGCCTTAACGGGAGTCTCCTGGACCCTTATTTGATAGTTATATAATACTTGCATATTCTTTTACTTTTATTCTTTATATACTCAATTGTTGAGAGATGTAATAATTATGTATGCATATGGGTCAAATAAAGTACATCTGTCTGTCTGTCTATATATCTGACTAATGATGTATCTAACATAAGATCCAGTGATATCTCAATAGGTAGCGGAATCTGGTGAGTGGTGAGTAGCAGAAACTCCTCCATAGACTATTATGGCTATGCCTATGCCATGGTTATTCGGTGCTAAATTTTTGTGCTGGAAATTGTGTCCTGTGATCAGCAGATCAAGACAGGACATTTTCCCCAAAGTGGCAAACAAATTGTCTGCTTTTTGTAGTATTTTCGCTTAGAACATTTTAGGTTTTCTTCTAAATTACACATATTTACAAGCCAATTTAGCCTATTATAATACAATAAAAGGTCCAACAACCATTTATATTTAATATTTTATCCTTAGTGAATGATTGGTTATCCAGCAAAATCCAGTTACTTTTTACAGTCTAGGATGCCAAAACCCAGCTGCAGTAAAGCATGTCATATTTTATTATGAAACTTTTTAAAGTCAAATATGTAAAGCCAATGACTAATGAAACGATCGATCGCAATGGTGAAAACTGTTACCAAGTTTCTGAGTCTGACTTTTTGAAAATATTGACAAATTCACAGATTCAGAGTGTGCAGTTGTGGATTGCTTTCTGCAATATTGAAAATGTGTTATTCGTAGTTACTCCTGCTGAACAGTAATAACTGTATTGTGGTTCTGACCACTCAGTTACTCCTGCTGAACAGTAATAACTGTATTGTGGTTCTGACCACTCAGTTACTCCTGCTGAACAGTAATAACTGTATTGTGGTTCTGCCCACTCAGAACCGAGAATGAGACTTGTCAACAACATTTGAGGGTAGCTTTGTCAAACTCATGCAGATTAACTCAGGAATAGCTGCTACAAAACAGTCATTAATGTTGAACAGGAGTAACTTACCTATACCTGGCAACACTTTTCTAATATTACAAAAAGCAAAACGTTTAACACCATTCCATGTGTACAAACCAGTGACAAACTGTAACTTTGACACCAGCAAGGCATGTGAAATGCTATCTACAAAATACGAATTGCTGCATTTATTGTATACATGATTACATTTTAATGTTGCTTGTTTTTCAGAATGACTGTTGCTTTCTTTGCAATATCTGGCCTCGATATGCTGGATGCTCTCAGTAGCATAGAGAAGGACAAAGAAAATATCATCAGATGGGTGTATGCCATGCAGGTGGTGCCTGACAGTACAGGTATTTAGCAGACATGTCATTCCATTTCAATCACGTTCCATAGTTATACTAAACATATATTTCATGAAACAGTGGCATCTGTTACGAAGCGTCTCTGCAGACACGGTTTTATTTACAATCTCTCTGTAGCACATAGTACACATTTGATATGATTGCACACTTCTTTATCACAGTCTTCCGCACCATGATCAGTGACAACATGTTTATAAAACGTATCTTTTTCTATATAGCATGATTAAATGATGTGCTATGAAGCACAAAGATATAAAGAAAAGATTTGGTGCTTTAAGTCCTTTAAAACGAAAATGAAATGCAAATACCAAAATACCCCCAGTAGACCAATAATGTCGCCTTTGACCTTTCTACTTGGTATGTCCAGGTTCTAATCTGGATCAGTGTGGTTTCCGTGGATCACCAACAGTTGGAGTGCCCCATGAGTCACAGGTATGTTATTGTGTGACAACACAATGGTATAAGACTACCTTTCCGTGGGTATATGAAACATATTCATTAATGGGCATTACGTTTGTCTTCAGCTAAACACTGTCATTTCCCCCAATAATTTGTACGATTTTAAAATTCTTTTTCATTTCTAGTAAGCCATGTTTAATATTACAACGTAATCTTTTTTGAAAAGCTGTTAAAAATGCATGTACACATTGCTGCACCCAGTTACAATACTTGTCTTACACATCGGCTGAATACAGTTTTGTTGTGTGCTAGCAAGGGACCGTTGGATGTCGGAAGTATGACAGTGGTCACATAGCGATGACGTACACAGCTCTCCTGATTCTCCTCATTCTGGGTGACGACCTGTCAGGGGTCAACCGCCCTGGCATCCTCGCTGGTCTCTGCAAACTCCAGCTCCCAGATGGAAGGTGAGTCTTCTTCTTTATGTGTTCATCTTAGATTGCCCGTTGTCTCATTTATGTGACATCACTGGGCATCAGCGTGTGCATGCATTTATGTGTGTGTGCATGTAGGTGTGCATGTGCTTGCATGCATACATACATAATCATGTGCATATTTATGTGCAGCCATATGGAAAACATGCACATATTATTCACTTTGATAACCTTTTCTGTGATTTCTAGAACTCCATTAAATTGATTTCTGAAGTTTAAATATACAGCCAACATATTTTAAATATAAAAAAAATTAAGTATAAAGAATATAACCTAACATTCTTATATATGTCCCTAATATTTCTAAGTAATTAAAGTAAGTAAAAAAAAAAAAAAATTATGTATATAAACTGTAGGCTAACATTGTTAATGTATCTTGCCTAGTGCATGTAATGAAGCACAGTACAATGAAGTACATGTAATAATAATTTTAATTTGAGTCAGGAAAAGTTAATATGTAGCACAGGGAATAACACATTGTGTTCTTCCCTGTACAGCAGTAGAAAGGGCTAGGCCATTCGTTGATTTTGCCTACAAAGTTGATTTTGCCTTCTGGAAGTATTATTAAGACGTCGTTGTTTTGCTTCAGCTTCTGTCCAACGCCAGACGGCAGTGAGAATGACATGCGGTTTATCTACTGTGCCTGTTGTATCTCCTACATTCTCTCTGACTGGAGCGGCATGGACGTCGACCGAACAAACTGCTATATTCATAACAGTCTCGTATGTCTTCATCATTTTGACATCTTCCTCTATAAGGAGCCCATTTTGGTCTATTTTGCTGTTTCCAAAATTTTGTTATCTAATATATTGGTGATGTTTTCTATTGTTATTGTCACAAGCTGTTTCTGAGCAAAGCTCTGTACCAGCTGTCCCAGGTGGAAAACTTTGCTTGTGTTCAGCATATGTTGAGTGTGCTTATTTAGCCTTATGGAATGCTACTAAGTGCTGGATATATCTGAATTCCAACTGATAAATTTGGTTGTATGATTCTCAGTTTTTTCAGGAATTTATGTTCCTGCTACAGTGTACATGTATTCACATATTCTGCTGGTTGTCTGTCTTCTTAATGTGCCTTGACATTAAATACTTTTGTCATGGAATGTGTTTTTTTAATTGCAGTCGTATGATGGGGCATTTGGCCAGGGACCTGGTCTAGAGGCACATGGTAAGTCACATGAACTGTCTTTGGAGCAAATTATGTCATGATTATCGATTTCATATTTCAGAGAGAATACAAAATGAACCTCAGTTGTGTGATGTTAGCTATACAAATTCTTAATTATACAAATAAAACTGCTTACACTTGTTCTAACATTCTTGAAAGGTAATAAAGCAAAAATGCAAATTCAGAGCAAAAGTTAAAAATCTAGGTACAAATATATGCATTTGGCTTGGTTTTACCATCAACACATAAAATGTTCTTGATTTTGTCGCTGTAATTGTATTGTTTGTGATGTTTTTTTATAAATATTCTCATCTTGACATGTTATCTAGACAACTCTAAGAGATTCTTTAAGCATTTCCATTTTTGCATTCACTTTTGCCTTGAAGTTAAGAGTTTATGAACATTTATTTTGAATTTGGAACTTTAGCTGATGCATAGAATAGTATTGCACTACAGAAACAGTTTACCTGTCATTTGTGTTTTTGTACATGCATTTTCTATAACAGTCTATTAAAAAATACAATTCTTCCCAGAGGAGTCGAGTTGGTGTTGAAGTGAACAGATCTGCCAGTGGGTAAAGAGTAAAGTGCTTTTAGCGGTCCTAAGGACTTGATATTCACAGTTGGAACTTACCTTTTTACCTTTACAATGAGATGATACACACAATGCTAGACATGTGATATCTCTGGCTAGATTCTTCATCTCCAATTGCTAAAATTAACACATTTTCAATAAAAAGTGAGTAAATGTAGTTTTAGATTCACATTGATTGAAGGGGGTGGCAGGAAGTGGGAGACTGAGGTTGGTCTTACAAATTGGTGGGAGATGGGAGGATGGCCTCAAAAATAGGTGGGAGATGGGAGGTTGAGACACATCTCAGTCTATTCCATCTTTAATCAACCTGTCTCCACTTCTACTCCCCAGGTGGATCCACATTCTGTGCCGTTGCATCCCTCATGCTGATGGGACGACTGCACTCCACCCTCGCCCCCCAGCAGATAGAGCGCCTGCAGAGATGGTGCATCATGAGACAACTGAGTGGCTTCCAAGGGCGGCCAAACAAACCACCTGACACCTGCTACTCCTTCTGGGTCGGGGCCACACTTAAGGTATAGCATCACTACACAGACTCAACTAAATAAGAGTAAGAATATTTATTTTGAATAACGCCACATCCAATACAGTTCACAGCATTTCACAGAGAATCTGTTTAAAAAAAATATTGTGGTAAGACAATACTTGATATCATAGATAATATTATGTACAGTATTTCGACCAAACATTAAGCTGTCCACAGATAAATGTACTTGTCCACAGATAAATTTACTTGTCCACGATTATAATTTGCGGTGAAGAAAATGCATTGCAATTATACAGTATTAAAATATCAAACACAGTTTTGGTTGGATTTTGGGACATGTTTTTAAAATGATGTGAATCCAGTGACAAATGAGCCAATACTGTATGACATCATCGATGCATATGGAACACAACATGAATATCGGCGTGTAAATCACCCAGAATATTCATGTGTTTTGGAAAACACTCTTCAGACAGTTCATGTTTGCATTTCAGTTAAACAGTAGCTTTTGGGGTTTTATCTTTTGTTTTCAAACTATGAACATGGCCATGGTAAACGGAATAAAAACAATGATTGCTTGAAATCACATTATATTACATCTCGTATATTTCCACATCCACAACACCAAAAAATTTATTAGAATTCAATTAATTAATAATTCCAAATTATAGTCTGTTCTATCGCCCTGCCTTGATTATGCATTTTTTTTTTTTTCCCTCGATTATTGGCAAGCTTCGATGTGACGTCAGTGATGACAAGGAAGTGCTACGAGACTGGGACTTTCCATTCATTCACCATACCGTTGACAGCCGTAGAGCAATTGGTTAGAAGCAAGCATCAGAATGGTTTATTGCATGGCATTCGATTGTAATGCAAACAGTAGTAAGAATAAAGTAACATGTAGTTGATTTAAGTTCCCTAAAGAGCCAACTTTGTGATAAAAAAGCAAAATTCAGCACAGCCAGCTTTGCTCACTTTGAGAAAACTTGAGAAGAGCTGGGTTATCCTGGTGCTAAAATCTTTTTGAAAGAGGATGTTGTGCCAACATTATTCCCAGTAGTGGAGGCTATGTTAATGCCATCAATCCATAGAACACAGGCAGCGATATGGTCCACCTCGAATCGAAGCAAGCTGTCACCGAGCTGTTGGCACAGATACAGGTGATGTCGGCGCACGGTGAATTCGGATGGCATTGGTTGTAGACTTTGGCCAGCAACTCTGGTGTGTTCAGCCTCAGAGCACAACGGGCATAGTGATCTCGGCCCAAATGATTGTGTACCGAGCACATGAACTTTAATATGTGTCTTATAAAGTATATATTCTCTCATTTGTTAATTTATTTAGTTCCACATTAACCCAAAATTGTTACTTTAATATATTACACCAAAAACTATAATATTATATACAGTTGAAAAACTTATTCACACCTGTTCACTGTAAGAAACAGACAAAGCATTGTACTTCAACGGTATGTAGTTAAGCTCAGCATCCCTTTAATGACAAGTACTGGAATAACAAACCTTTAAAGTAAAGGCTAATCCATTAATAGCTAGAACTGAGTACACTGTAGATCTTGTGTGTCACCCTCAGTCACAGAAATCACCAAGCCGAAATAACATTGGCCGAATTCACCAAGGGCTGAAATCACCACCACCCATCAGCGCTACTCCTGTGGTGTTTACTTTCTGACTTAACCATGAAAACGACCACCTAGAGCTGCCAAACTTTTCTTGATATATTTACCAAACATATACACGTGTCACAAACATTACTCTTCCGTGTAACGATAACAAATTACAAAAAAACTAGCTATATCTTCTACAACTAGCTCCACAAAGCTAGGCATAGGAAATGGTGAGTTTTTGTAAATTTTGATCTTTATATTATGGAAATAAGAGAAATGTTTTCACCACATCACATGTGTGTGTGTATTGTAGATATATGAGGAGAAGTTTGATGGCTCTGTGGTCATTTTTATGGTTCGGTCAGAAAGTTTTGATCTTTATATTATGGAAATAAGAGAAATGTTTTCACCACATCACATGTGTGTGTGTATTGTAGATATATGAGGAGAAGTTTGGTGGCTCTGTGGTCGTTTTCATGGTTCGGTCAGAAAGTTTTGATCTTTATATTATGGAAATAAGAGTAATGTTTTCACCACATCACATGTGTATGTGTATTGTAGATATATGAGGAGAAGTTTGGTGGCTCTGTGGTCGTTTTCATGGTTCGGTCAGAAAGTTTTGATCTTTATATTATGGAAATAAGAGTAATGTTTTCACCACATCACATGTGTATGTGTATTGTAGATATATGAGGAGAAGTTTGGTGGCTCTGTGGTCGTTTTCATGGTTCAGTCAGAAAGTAAATAAGATCAAAGTCAAAGGCTACTGGCATCACTAAGCTGCTGCGAAAGAGCCGAATTCAAAGATGATTCTGCGGTATCACTTGCCGCTAGCGGTTCAAAAACGTTACATTTTACTTTTTATTCTGGAAAATTGACTTCGCCATCACTCGTCATAGTAACTTGAGTGAAACTATACTGAAGCACTGGATAGAAATCAATGACTGAATGTAAACCCGTCATTGACGTCACAAAACCATGTGATCGCTGATCTCAATTTGTTCATCCTTTATGTTCGTGCCTGAGTTGATAATAGACATATTTTTGTACAACAACAACAATATCGTATACGTATCATCTAGCAATTTAGCAATTTTATAACTGTTTGTCTTGTAAAGTGTCACAAATGATTTAAAATTGGATCTGGCGCTATATCAAATAAATATATTATTATTATTAGCATCTATCCGATGACAAGAATGTTATTGTATTTGTGGTACCACCCAGTGCATGCCAAATGACAAACCCAATTAAACAAATTCCTCTTGTGCATCCTCCGTATGTATTGCTTGCTCGTCTCCGAGATAAACCATGACATCACTGTGAAGCCTAGTGCTTTGTTTTGTTTCAGCTACTAGATGCCTACAGCTTCACAAACAAATATCACAACCACAGCTTTCTGATGGAGACACAACACAAGCTGATGGGTGGCTTTGCTAAGTGGCCCGACTGTAACCCAGGTAAGGTCTGGTGGTGTCAAGTGGTGCCAAGTGGCCCGACTGTAACTCAGGTAAGGTCTGGTGACGTATGTTGACAAACTGCCAGTTCAGCTTTAATTGTATTCTTGAAGCTGGGATATACAGGTTGTATTTTGTTTTAGTGATGTTTCCCTTAACCATGTTCTGTAACATGACAGGCTGCGATGATGAAATCACTACAGTCCAGTTGATAAAATTGTTTCATCTTCACTGCTTCTCTTGTAGATGTTCTGCATGCCTACTTTGGAGTGTGTGGTCTCTCACTCATGGATGAACCCGGGGTAAAGGTCATGCATGCTGCCCTCAATGTCAGTCAGTCGGCAGCTGACCACTTGGCGGCGCTGCATGCATGCTCAAACACCCCAGTTCCGTCCACCAAGGAGTGTGTGTGGCTGACACAGGAGGTGTTCTATGCAGAAGAATATGTCAAGTTCTTCAAGCGATGTTTGTCTGAGAACATTCCCGTCCAACAGAATGACGACTTCGACCTTAGGTTGGTGGGAAATTGGTAACATTGGAATGTAATTGTCTATATATTTAAGAGTTCATTTAACATACATGGTTACAGCACCAACTGCTCTGGTCTTGTTTTCTAGGCTGTCAGTGAATGAGGAAGGAAATGTTGTTACAGCAGGGCAATGCTTAAAACAATTATTTCAATGATATATTTTCGTTTATATTAAAGCCACTTTGCCATTCAGTGTTATCAATTTCTTTTCTTACAGATTGGATATGTATTTGAAATCGCTGTCAGCTTTGGACCTTCTGCGTGTTTCTGAGACCATAGACTGTGATATGACACGCACAATAGCTGATTCCATCTACTTATGCCAAGTCCCATCTACTAATGATGAATGCAGTAAGTTCTCCTTCCTATATTCTGCCTAGCCTCAACATTCTGAGGATACAATTATATATTATTGTAAGATCATTTATGACTTCGGCTTTGTATGGATTATTTAGAACATAGCTGATTCATTGGGAAAGGCATCATTTTGCCACTTGCTACAGACCAAGTCATTTGTGTGCAATGGCGTCATCTGCCAACTTGTGTAAAACTAGCAACATGAACACAAGGGTGCACCACCATCACAACCACAAACCCTAAACATTATTTACAGCTAATTCCCTGGTTATGTAGTCAAATAATTCAAAAACACAGTTTGTGATGTGATTCTGGGTCATAAACAGGTATAGATATATTGACACTATAATACCGTGACAAGAGAAAACTAACGAACATCAAAGCATAGATATGTTAAAGATACTTATTCAGACAGCACAATTGAGAATAAAAACGAGTATAATGTTATATCTCCTTTCTTCAGATACATGTAGCTGTGGGTTCAAAAACTCAGCTTGCGATCAAATGCCAGACCTTGGTGCCACCTTCTGTGCTCTTTGTTCACTGCTGCTGTTACGGGATGACCTGTCAAGGGTCAACACAGACGGTATTGCTCAATTACTGCAACAGCTACAGTCCGAATCAGGCTGGTGAGATATGGCTTTAACTGGTATAAACTCTGTCAGAGTTTGAAAAGTCAGGAAGCCACTCTATGCAATTTTTTTAACAACTTGCTCAAATCACATCTATAATCACATCGGAACTAAATTGTTATGTATTACTATTTCATGAAACTTTGAAGAAAATATGGTGTCCATACTCTTTGTCAATTTGTATTGTCTTGTGTAGTATTTTGTCTAATTCTGAGTAGAAATTCTTATTTATTTATCACACATCACCAAACAAAACATTTGTGCCCAGGCTTAGTATTTGTAATAATATCAGAAACAATATAGACAAACAGTGAATGTAAGATAGACTGTCATAACTCACTGATGATCTTGTGTTTGCTTAGCATTATTTTTGTCATATATTTTTATTTATATCAGCTAAGCAAATCACAGGCCAAATGTAGAGTACTCGGATTCTAGCAAAATATTTGTCCACGACCATGCAGATGTACATTATAGCCATGTGTACATTACGGCCATATATTCTTTTATCGTGCATATCTTCGTAACCATACCCTACCTTCACTGAGATGTAGGCATCCGTAGACCTCAACGCTGTGACTACTACAGCTGCTGTTATTGTTGAACTATGTCTGCGTGTCCCTTCCAGTTTCTGTCGGATGGGCAGTGAACGTGAAGATGCCGACAGCCAGACAGACATGAAATATAACTACTGGGCGGCATGTGTCAGCTACATCATACACAACTGGAATGGCGTCAACAGGGCCGATCTCACAGCCTACATCATGCACAGTCAGGTACACAAAACTTATCTCGCTATAGCCTGGTATTTGTCAATCTTTTGAAGGATATATGTGTAAACCTCCCATGGCACAACAGTGCTATCACCTACCCTAATGTTGTAGGAGAGTATTGTGTGGTTAATACAAATATTAAGCTGTGCAATCAATCACTGATATCAGAACACTAATGCATTAACATAACGGATAGTGGCAGCATTTTATATAATACCAAGTTTCTGTTTCAGACACATGAAGGTGGCTTTGGGAAAAGGCCAGGATCGGAAGCGTCTGGTGAGTCTGGGTAGATACGATATTGAAGACAATATATTAAACAGTAAAATAAGACCCACATAATCATCTCAGGATTACGTGGGTCAAGGCTAATGTCTCAGCTTTGTTTTTCAAACTCATCTGATGTTATTTTGTTGTTAAACATTTGGGTGACATTTCTTTACCCTTGAAATAAGAGGTAGAAGCCACACATTTATGACAATACATTTATGACAATGCTTTGCAAACATTTATGTTGTTGTTGTTTTGTGCTGCCACTTAGAAAACCACACTTTAATGAAGTATAATCTTATTGACTTTTTGGTAACCTTACTAGACCAATTTTAAAGTGAACCATTTCGAATTCGTCATATTAAGCCATCTCATATTAATTTCTTATATTAATATGTTAAATTACATCATAAACTAGCTATGACTGCCTGTACAATGTGTTTGTGACAACACTTCTTCAGCCGAATCAACATATCAAGCTGTGGTAACTCTGGCACTGGTTGGTAACCTGCAGACGTCACTGACTGGTACATCACTTGTGAGACTACAGCACTGGTGTAACCAGCAACTGCAGACTGCTACCAGCAAGTCAAGAATGAACAGACAAGAAACTGTGGGAGAGATCGTCTGGGTCCACAGCACCATGCAGGTAGGAACATGGACGGTTTATGGCATATGTACAATATAGCACACAATCAGGTTGTATGTTCTGCAGCATACAACCATTTTTGTATATAACAGCCAACAGGGTTGTTAACAGTAGTTATCATTAAGACATAAAACAAAGACAATGATTGGGCTGCCAGAACATTGATGTTAGTTCAGCTATTTTGTTTGTTAGACATTGTTTACCTCACTGCCTTTGTCAGCGGACTGGCTTCGGCATGAGTGTGTCACATTACCAATATCATGTGACATGGACATTTCAACTAAGTTTCTTGTTAGGTAAGCAATGTCTAATGAAGCCAGCCAGGAAACCGGAACTTCTATATATTAATTAAAAGTATTATGATTGTGTTATAAGAAAACATTTTGTAGGTTCCAAGGTTGAATATGAAAACTTTCTGTTACACCTGCTAGGTGATGCTACCTTGGTGGATGTCCACACATCCAACCATGTTACATGTTACAGCTACTAGGTGATGCTACCTTGGTGGATGTCCACACATCCAACCATGTTACATGTTACAGCTACTAGGTGATGCTACCTCAGTGGATGTCCACACATCCAACCATGTTACATGTTACAGCTACTAGGTGATGCTACCTCAGTGGATGTCTACACATCCAACCATGTTACATGTTACAACTACTAGGTGATGCTACCTCAGTGGATGTCTACACATCCAACCATGTTACATGTTACAACTACTAGGTGATGCTACCTCGGTGGATGTCCACACATCCAACCATGTTACATGTTACAGCTACTAGGTGATGCTACCTCAGTGGATGTCCACACATCCAACCATGTTACATGTTACAGCTACTAGGTGATGCTACCTCAGTGGATGTCCACACATCCAGCCGTGTTCTAGCAGAGTCTCAGATGACTGAGATTAACAGTTTCCTTCCATCAATGTCACCAACAAACCGTCAAGGCAAGTGGGTCATCAACTTCCAACAATTGTTCTACTGCAAAAAGAGGAAATTTTGCCAGTAAAAAATCTTGGAATGTTCAGTAATTGTCTGTTTTATCTAGTTTATGTCTCAAGTGAAATACATCATATTGTGCATAATATAAAGTTCTTGATAACGTGCTTCTATGATGTCAAAGCAATTTGTGTAAAATGAACCAAATGCAAACATATAATTATTGGTATTTCTTGCATGTATTTTATCACTTTCATTTGTGCACATTTGTCTGACCACCCAAAATAGCATATTTATCTCTGCAAGCTCATCTTTAGTTTATACAATGTTTTTATCTAGGTAATTGTTTCAACTTGAGGCACAAGTGATGCATACTTTTTTATGAACAAATGCATGTATTATAATTAAATGTTTTGCAGATATCACAACATGTCACTTGACTGTGTGTGGCGCCGCCCTGCTGGGCCACCCAGAACTACATGACGTAGACGTGTTGTTGCACTTGAGCAAGAGCACCATTCAGTATCTACATGGACTTCGTGGTCATGATAGGTCGTGCAGAAATTAAAGGCAGTGCAGGCTTGCCACCTTCTGTGGCACACTGCTGCCACCTTCTGTGACGCAGTGCTGCTACCTGTGGCGTAGTGCTGCCACCTGTGGCACAGTGCTGCCACCTAGTATGACGTAGTGCTGCCTTCTGTTGGGAATATGAACTCGACAATCATTTGGCAATATTTGCCTTGCCCCTGTTAAACCTCCATTTGCGCAGTTGTTCCCATTACGTAATTGTCTTCCCAGGATGTAGGTACATGTTGGGAATAGATGATTTGAGAATCACATGCATTTTTCGGATATGTTTTTAATGAGTTTTAAAGGGTTTATCACCAAATTATAAAACTGTTGTAGCTTCTCCATCGTGACATGATCAGAAATAAACATATTGTATTCTTTATTTTGGGTAGTGATGTGTGATTTCCTGAAGTAACAATAACATGTTTATATACAGAAACATCACAAAGCCACCGGGCCGCTTCTATTTGAATCTGCAAATGTACAAACATCGTACTGTAGTTATGCATCTTGCGTTACCTACTGTAACAGTGATCTTTTTGGTGTTTGCTTTGTTTCAATACTCTACCAGTATTATCTAATAAGAGTAAATTAGTTTGTGTTAGTGACATACACTTTGAAGTGAGAAATGCATTCTTTGTTGTGGTATATAGAAATATTTGTTAAGAATACTGATGATTTGTCTCAACAAATAGAACAATTCTGTTACACTGTGCCCATCATGTCCAATTTTGTTATTATCTGCTGGAATAATAGAAGGCTCGTGCTCCAAATGTATCGGGCCTTTCAATTAAATTACTGGTTCGGACACATGAAAAGAAGTAGCCATGTTCGAAGGCATGATGGAAGGTAACGTGGTAAACGAAGAAGAGGAAGATTGCAAGAAAAAGATGGAAACACGACACAAAGGAGTGGACGAAGCTAGGGTGAAACGAACTGAACATGAAAGTGGCAGATCGGGTAGTGTAAAAGTATGTTCAATGAGTGATGTATTCTGCGAGAAGATTTAACAAGATTTGCCATCCAAGCCAAAGGCCCAGATGGCAAGTGGACAAGGAAGCCATTGGCTTATCGAGAGTCCAACAATGTTCATCTTATAACCCGCCCTCCTGAGATATGTGTCAACCTTGTTTTTAAACATATTCACGCTGCTAGCAGTTACACAATCTGTAGACAATTTGTTCCATTCATTTATTGTCCTCTGTGAGAACGAGTGCTTCCTGATGTCCAATCTACATTGATCCTTTACTAATTTTACCTCGTCCTCTAGTTCTGCTATCCTTCTTGAGTGAGAAAAACACATTTCTATCAATATTTTCATACCCATTCAATATCTTAAAAACTTCAATCTGATCTCCTCTTAACCTCCTTGTCTCTAGAGTTGTTAAACCACATTCTTTCAGGCGTGCTTCATAACTAAGGTCTCTCAGTTCTGGAATCATTTTAGTTGCTCTCCTTTGTATGCGTTCAAGCATATCTATATCCTTCTTACGATATGGTCTCCATGATTATATACAGTATTCTAAATGAGGTCTAACTGTTGCTTTATAAAGAGGTATAATTAACTTTTTTCCCTTGTATATTATGTTTCTTCTAATCAATCCAAGAATTTGATTACCCTTTGAAGCCACAATACCACACTGCTATGAAACTTTCATATCAGCGCTTATTGTAACTCCTAAGTCCTTTTCTTTTACAGTAGTACCCAGAACAGTATCTCCCATTTTATAGTTTACATCCAAGTTCCCATGTCCTGTATGTAGGCATTTACATTTCCCAAAATTGAACAACATCTGCCATTTCACAGACCATTTCACTAATCTGTCTAGATCGTTTTGTAAATGTTGTTTATCAACATCAGTATTAACCTTTCTAAACAGTTTTGTGTCATCCGCAAATTTCAGTACGTTACTTGTTATACTGTCGTCCAAGTCATTGATATATATTAAGAATAATATAGGTCCTAATACTGATCCTTGAGGTACCCCACTCAAAACCGATTTCCAATTTGAAACTTCCCCATCTACTACAACTCGTTGTCTTCTGTCAGTCGGCCATTGTTCTATCCAGTCATGCTATCCCCGATACCATGGGCTTTTAATTTAAGTAGTAATCTTTGATGTGGCACTTTGTCAAAAGCTTTCTGAAAATCTAAGTAGATAATATCTACTGGCGATCCCACGTCTATCCACTTAGTGATTTCTTCCAAAAAACAACATATTTGTTAAGCATGACTTAGCTTTAAGGAATCCATGTTGAGATGAATTTAATAATTTATGCTTAACGAGGAAGTCCATCATATGGTCTTTAATTAACCTTTCTAATAATTTACAAATCACTGACGTTATACTCACTTGTCTGTAATTCTCTGACTTATTACTCGAACCCTTTTTAAATAATGGTAAGATGTTTGCTTCTTTCCATTCAAACGGAACAACTCCCTCTTTTAATGACAAGTTGAATACTCTTGAAAGTGGTATACTAATTTGTTCTACTGTTTCCATTAGTAATTTTGGAGGAATCCCATCCACTCCCGGTGATTTATTATCCTTCATTGCCTTTATTTTCGGTGCGAACGTTTAGTTTAGAGAGTGATGTCCAGCTGAGGCGACAAGCACGTGTCACTGAGTCACTGCGCGTGTCAACGATCGATGAACTCGCGGTTAAATCACTATTTGCAAGCGTGATTAATAACGGTGTCACGTCAATGTGACCCATGTATACATAATATGTCGTGCGGAGGTTCCTCATCGATTACCAAGTTGGGCACGAAGAAGCATTGCAGTGCTCGGCGGTCTACTTTACAATGGCACGTTGTGGAGAATCGTAGTGGAAATGAGAAAATCACGATGGAAATGAGTGAATCACGATGGAAATTAACTACGTCCAGCGGTACAGACAGACATTCCACAATCGTAGCACATTCTAAGCAATCTCCGTAATGCTGGATTCCCATAATTACAGTGTGTCGTTGTTTTACAAGATTAAATAAAAAATATAAGAGCAGGTAGCAAGTGGACAGGTAATTCATTGGTTTATTGAGAGTCCATATTTGTATGTATGTGTGCCCCGTGACATTACGCCAACTTCGATTGTCTTCACAGGAATGCTAACTGTTGGTTGTATGATGATGATGTGTAATCAAAGCCTAGGCCATTTGCGTCTCCTTGCAATCTCTTTAGCCACTTTGAGTCCACCATCTGTCCAATGCTTGCAGTCTTTCCCATCTTATATCTGGAACGTAGCAGACTTTCTTTAACCCCTACTTTATTTTTGACCGAGATGTTAGTCTTTCTTTGCGTCCAGTTTATCCTGAGCATTCTGCGCCATACCCACATCTCGAGTGCGTGTATGTTTCTTATCCTCCTTCTCAAATGTCCACGACTCACTGCCATTCCGAAACTAGAGAGTACACAAATCTCTTCTTTGACCTTATACTTATGCCATCGTGTTTCCTGGTGTAAGCTAGACTTGTTGGGAAGTCACAAACTGGCAAGTCAAATCTCATGTCAGTTACCTGCAAATCAAGTTTCAAGTCAATGACCTCCACGTAAAGTCTTGAGTCATCTATCTGAATTACAAATCAATTCAATAGGGTTCACCGCTCAAGTCACAAGTCAAGTTGCACACAAACTTTACATGACTGCTTTGCTTCACATGTAGTGAATTTTTTAAAGAACCCATCGTGATATTTATTAATTTTAACAATGGAATTCACAAGGTGATCTTTAATTAATTATTTTAATAACTTACACGTTCAGATTAAGAGTGCTTGTAATTGTCCTGTTATAGTTCAAATGTGGCCCACATGTAGCTGTCTACACGTGGCGATTCGTCGTCTTCATGACGTCATTCTAACATAACTCGACATTCGAAACTACATGATATCATTGTCTAACTACGTAAAGTTTACAAGAGGGGTGACAAGTACGTTATTTTTGCGTATTTAAACAATCATATCACATGGGTTATGATTGTCTAATAATAAAAATGCATCGCCGCGTATAACCGCGGGTTTAGGATCGTGGCAGACGGCGAGCTCGATAAATTTTACGCCCGCCTCACTGTACAATATACCGCATCGAATCAGGTTGTTATAGCACAACTGTCACTTAGATAGTACGGATTGTTCGACACAATACAATTCAAGAAATATATATATATATATATATACCGGACAACTTATACAATCCATTCGATGACAACGAGATTCCTTGTTTGTAAGTATACATCTGCGGCAAGCGAAATTCATGTCTTATCAATAACAAATAGGCCAACAACTAGTAAATAAACAATTAGGCAAAGCCTACATACTGAAGATACATGAAAGTAAGGCGTGTGAGCTTTGAAGTTATGCATCCAGGATGGGGGTCTATGTGTTACCAACTTATGTTTCCGTGTAATGTGAGAGATTAATTTGATAAAAAAAAATAATTAACAACTACAACAACTTAGAATGAAAACATTATGATGAGATATACAAACAGAGACACAGGCATACACACAGACACAGGCACATACAGACACATGCACACACAGACACAGGCACACACAGAGACACAGGCATACACACAGACACAGGCACATACAGAGACACATGCATACACATAGACACATGAATACACAGGCATACACAGAGACACAGGCACACACACAGACACATGCATACATAGAGACACAGGCACACACAGAGACACAGGCATGCACAGAGACACAGGCATTCACAGGGACCCAGGCATGCACAGAGACACAGGCATTCACAGGGACCCAGGCATGCACAGAGACACAGGCATGCACAGAGACACAGGCATGCACAGAGACACAGGCATGCACAGAGACACAGGCACTCACAGGGACACAGGCACACACAGAGACACAGGCATGCACAGAGACACAGGCATGCACAGAGACACAGGCAAGCACAGAGACACAGGCATTCACAGGGACCCAGGCACACACAGAGACACAGGCATGCACAGAGACGCAGGCATGCACAGAGACACAGGCATGCACAGAGACACAGGCATGCACAGAGACACAGGCACTCACAGGGACACAGGCACACACAGAGACACAGGCATGCACAGAGACACAGGCATGCACAGAGACACAGGCATGCACAGAGACACAGGCATTCACAGGGACCCAGGCACACACAGAGACACAGGCATGCACAGAGACGCAGGCATGCACAGAGACACAGGCAAGCACAGAGACACATGCATGCACAGAGACACAGGCATGCACCGATAATGGGTAGTTATCAATTTTCAAATGTGCGCAGCAGCTACAATATATACATTATATCCTTACATTCAATATTGATGGCTGATGACGAATACATACTTATGTATGTACTCGTATTATATTATGTATGTATGTATGTATGTATGTATGTATGTATGTATGTATGTATGTATGTATGTATGATACATACATACATACATACATACATACATACATACATACATACATACATACATACATACATAATATAATACGAGTATATAATCACATACATTTTGGACTAATTAATACGCTTGATGAACAAATTACCTAATTTTAACAATACTGACACACACTCAAGTGGCATACGCCAACAACTTGCTAGATTTTGCTGCAACATCACGTGATGCCTTACAGGGCGGCCTAGTTTCTAAAGTTATGTCATACATGCAATCAGGATCAGATATCGTGTAAATATGGCGACGTCTAGACGGCTGGGCGCCCCCTGGCGAACTCTGCGAGTAATGCGAGACACGAGACGATGCAGAGAATGGAGAGGGCGTAGTAGGCACCTTGTACGTCGTCTAGTTTAACGGCCTTGCCGATCGTAACGGTGCCGCGGGCGCAGAAACTATGCCGCGGCCACCACCGCTTCTTCCACTTCATCAACAAGCCTGTCTCCATGGCCTTCGTCACTCTACGTGGCAACAGAGGAGAAGGCGTTACCAGCACAGAGCAGAATGGTGATGATTTAGGCACATACATGTAATCACGCAAATCTGCACACATGCACTCACGCACACGTGCAGACGTGCACACATGCACGTGAACTCTTCAACAAGATTTAACAAGATTGCCACATAAAGGAACAACCTATGGATGGCAAGTGGACAAGGAAGTTGCCACAAGTGTCGCACTCACTCGGCACTGAAGAGGCGTCTGTAGGCCGACCGGTGTTGCAGTCCAATGCCGTATTCCATCGGCATGAAGCACTCCTTGATCATCTCCAGCCCGCACTCGTCGCTCATCTCCCGCTCGAAGGTCGTCTTGTCCCCTATGAGTGCGTAGCCGCCCGCCATCACCAAGTCGAGATGTTCCGTCATCGACTGGCTCAGAACACGCGGCTCAGTCTTGTTAAACGACTCTATGCGGTGCCATACTCGCTCGTTGACGCCGCTTCGTGCTTGCTACAAAACCAATAACAACGTCAAATCAACGTTATCGTTGTCTGCTGGATCCTGCCCAGCATAATTATGTTCACATAATTGTCTGGACAACAAAACCATATCCCGCGCTGTTCATAGAAAACAGTGAATATTTCAGGTCACATGACACAGTTGATTTTTGGTATGTCTCGATCACGTGACATTTAGCTTCACATATCATTGTGACACTTAAACATTGATAAGTATGTTGGAACTCTCGCCTGATAATAAACAGCCAGCGCTGTGGTAACTCTGTCGCTGCGCACAGCAGCTGGTTTTGCTAACAACGAATGATTTTTAAGAAAATGACTGTTTCTCGAAAATAAGTACTAAAAATTCCAACATTCAACGCATGCTTTTAAGAAGCTGAGGAAATGTATAATTAGAAACCTACGCTGAAGCATCGCCAAGGCTAAATAGGCTTGGGTGTCTTATTGCGGGCATGCATGTAGACGCACATGAATGCGTGCACGCGTGCACACACACGCACGCACGCACGCACGCAAACACGCACGCACGCACGCACGCACACACACACACACACTTGCATACAAACATAAGCAGACAGATATGGCGGGAGATCTCCCGCTTTTTGTCATTTTTCATATATCCACCCGATCTCCCGCTTTCAAATAAAAAGCTCCCGCTTTAGTCGTATTTGATTTTATGATTCTGTTCGTTAATTTTCAGGTTGTTGACTTGACTAAGTTTATTTACCCGGTACATACGATTGCATGATAAGATTTAATTAACTAAGGATGTAAATAAACCTAATAAAGCCAAAAATCTAAAAATCGCTGGCAATCCGGATGCAGAAACAGATCACAGCTCGTGCATAATTTGGGTAGCAAACATTAGGTAGGTGGCGCTACCAACGGAAGAAATATTCGATAAACTTTCTTGAAAAAACCTTCCGCCGTAAGACACCAGATGATGGGAGAATTCCCACTATTTGCTTGTGCCAATTTGGAAGGTCTGCATAAGCGTACATGTACATTAATGCTTATACGCATAGTTGTATGCAATTATTTTCATATATGTTACATTTTATGACTGCGAAGGCAAAGACAACATAGCAAAACAACAATACAGTTCGATTCCTATAAGTAGCTACTCCTTCAGTTGTCTCCGACATTTCTGTAGCTACCTTGAAGTTCGTTTCGTAAATCGTGCCTGCTGGGGTGCCAAACTTCATATCGTCCTGCGCCACCAACTCCTCGAGTGTTTGGAATGGCAAAGTCTGTTTGGACACCGTCAGGAAGGCAATCAAGTTACCGCTGAACGTTGCTATGACGACGATACAGTACATCCACCAGAAGCCAATGAAGAAGCGGCCGGAGTTAGCGCGAGGAAGGTTGGTGCCCCCTGGGAACACAAACAAAGAAGCGGCCGGAGTAAGCGCGAGGAAGGTTGGTGCCCCCTGGGAACACAAACAAAGAAGCGGCCGGAGTTAGCGCGAGGAAGGTTGGTGCCCCCTGGGAACACAAACAAAGAAGCGGCCGGAGTAAGCGCGAGGAAGGTTGGTGCCCCCTGGGAACACAAATAAATATTTGTGTTGTTGTTGGCGAAGAAATTAAACTTATGCAAAATGTCCGTAGAAAAGACTTCATTTGGAAACGAATGTCTGAAGTGGTCTTTATGTATCATATATTTTGTTTGGTAGAAAAACATTTTGCTGCAAAGCAGGTCCTTTTCGAAAGAGTTCTCGTTTTTGTTATATCAATATGTGTAGACATTAGAGACTCGTTGAACACGTATGGAAATAGTGTCTTCATACCTACAGTTACGAACATGAATACTCTAAAGCCAGCCGTGCGTGGTCTCTTGTAAGTCATCACGCATCTTATAGTCTGTCTCCACCCTTAACAGACGAAGCCGACTAAATCACCATCGCCACAGCCGTGTTGAATCCTGATGCCACTGTAGTGCCAGTTATATTATTAATAAAAGATTGATAATAATAACAATAATCTACGTCTAGTTTTGAAGTGTACTTTTAAAGTACCCACCCTGCGTAAAGAACGTCCCCAGTATGTACCAGAACGTATTTTCAAATTGAGAAAAGCTGCTCGACTTTGACAGTTCCGACGCGTCTCTCTCGTAGAATGGACCGAACTTGGTGATGGTGCACAGCAGCAGCGCCGCAAACGGAATGGACGCGGCAAACGTCAGCCACACCTGCCACTGAAGTAGAAACGCTGGACGGTTAGAGGTCACGCGCGATGCCTACCAGGATAACATCACATTGACTTGGCTATGATTTGTCGTACACAACACGCTATTTTCAAGACACTATTTACAAAGTAATGAAATGCTAATAACGCATATGATTTTCTCAGTTTGCATGTGCGTGCGTGCGTGCGTGGTGCGTGTGTGCGTGCCTGTGCGCGCGTGCACGTGCGTGACTACGTCTATGCATGTGTGTGCGAGAGTACGTTTATACACGCCTGTGCATAAATGCACGCGTATGTGCGTGTTGACGACTAAGGTAGGCGGCGTTCAGTGACGCTGGCTTCACCTTGAACGGCCGCAGGTACAGCTGCCACTTCGTCTTGTTTGGATTCGGCAGCTTCGCCATCACTGTCGTGTACTCGAAGAAGAACGGACTTGTGAAATCCATCACCTGCGCCCGCCCCACGTCAATGGTGAGGGGGGCCACGACCAAGTCTGCCTCCTAAAGACAATAGAAAAAGAAATGATCATGATCAAAGATTTATTTCAATATCCAAAAGGATTTTGTTTATCAGTAGAGCTTTTTTTACCAAGGAGCTTCATCAGTACCAGTGACGATGACGTCAGCTCTAGGTAAACACAATTTTTTTTATGTTGAAAGAAATGTTTGACCACGAAAACGAACTATCCAGAACAATTTTCAATCATTAATGTTGTCTGTTTTCTCACAGCAGGTACAAACGGAAGCAGGACAGATTTTGCAACAGGAATAAAAAGAGAATTTGAAAAATAATTGAATAAATGCACCGAAAACAAAACTGTTGAAAGAAGACAGAAAGGCAAAATGCAGACCAAAGGAGAACAACGTGGACACATTTACCATCTCAAAAACAATATGGAATGCAACATACTTCTCTATAATGATTAAAATCCACATGCAGCTGTTATATCGCGATTTAAAATCTAAATAACTAAACCGTCCTAAACACTACTGTCTGAGATATTATTGTCAGAATAAAATGGTAAAACAAATAAAACAATAGAGAGAATAAAGCAGACATGGATTCAGATGGGGCCACCCTCCCTCCCCCACCCCGGAAAGACATACCAAGTAGGCCTAGCTGGCGGCGAAGATTACCATTGACTAAGAATATTGATCTTTCGACGTGTGTTTTGTTCCAGATTGTAAGGAAGATTTGGCCTTACATAGACCCAGTGTGGTGCATGTCTTCTTCTCGCGTGTGTTATTACATACATTATGTTTATCTCCAGGCGATTATCTGGCAGTCAGTCTCCTGTTGTAGCGCCCACACCAGTCAGTTATGGGTGTCATTTGGAGTACGAAAGGGCAGGTTGTGACGGTGTGTCCTGTTCTCATAAGCAACCTGCGTGTAGGCGGTTCTGTTTGATCAGGAACATCGCAGCAAGTGGATGAGTCTGGAACGATTCACTGCATTGGCGATGTAGTTGAATCCAACTGTTCTGTCTACGTGACAACTATCCAGTTGATGGTGGATTCACTCGCCTTTGCCGACGCCATCAGGTCATGCGCAAGATTACATATCTCTTGCTGTCGCCACAACTATTGTAACTGCTCTTGTTAGCAGTATTCTTGACTAATTAAATTCCCTTTATCACGATATTGCTCTAAAGGACATCTTGAAACTTCAACGTGTTCAAAAAATTGGCAAGGGTAGTTACTTGGTCTCCTCGTTTCTCTCACTCAGTACCTGAAATAATTGAACTGGCTCCCTGTCCGATATCGTTTTATTTTTAAGATATGTACAATTACCTATCAAGCACTTTCATCCAAGCAAATAGCATATTTCCATTCACTGCTCACACCTGCAAGACAACCCAGACAGTTTCGATCATCTAATTCTAGTCTACGTTTTGTTCCCAGTGTTAAGACAAATGTCTGAACTACAGCTTTTTCAGTTGCTGCACCGACCGTAAACTAAGACCCCACCTGTTTAAACTTGCTTATCCTCCAACTGAAACTGCTTATCGATTATGAACGGTTTAACCCCTTTTGTTTTTGGTGTGCTGCTGAGCTTAGGTCTCCCGAAGATTTTAGCGCAGTAGAAGTATTATATATATATATATATATATATATATATTTATATATATATATATATATATATATATATATATATATATATATATATATATATATATATATATATATATATATATATATATATATATATATATAGGTATATATATGTATATATGTATATATGTATATATGTATATATATATATATATATATATATATATATATATATACATACATACACACACATATATATAGAAGTAGTATATATATATATATATATATATATATATATATATATATATATATATATATATATATATATATATATATAGGTATATATATATATATATATATATATATATATATATATATATATATATATATATATATATATATATATATATATATATACATAATCAATCGTGTTCTAATAACATGTTCAATCACTGCGTGGTACCATGTAACTGTCGCTGCTGTAGCTTCCTGGTAGACATGGGTGGGTCAACTAACACTCCTTCAACTGTGTCTGGGAGTGCACCGTTCAGACGGAGAATACTGATCTCAGGGTAACATAAACTACTCTGCACACAAGCATTGTTTCCTTACGAGTCAAAACAAAATTAAGCCAAATGCACCTTTCGCTGTATCAACTCGACGAGGCCCGTCCAGTTTCCTTGCGCGTCGACTGTCCCAAATTGTCGGTCAGGAGCCGAAACGGTCACGTAGCTACAACACACGCACTTATTTATACCTTTCCTTGCACAACAAATCAAGTAAGTCGTGTAAGTTAAGTAAGTCAAGTAAGTCAGATAAGTCAAGTAAGTCAAGTAAGTCAGGTAAGTCAGGTAAATCAGGTTTAGTCAGGCAAGTCAAGTAAGTCAAATGCGTCAATACACGATGAACACTTACATTTGTAGTTACCAATTTTCATGTGTAGCTACAATACAGAAACTTATGCTAGAAACAATTTATTGTCTGTTGCAATTTATTGTCTGTTACAAAAAACCCATTCACAACAATGTCTCTGTTGACAGCGAAGTTTGCTATGCTATTCTTGCGATAAACGGTTTGTATGTAATGTGGTATGCATTGTACATTGAGACTAACCCATACGAACCTAAAATTGAGGTTTTTCGATAACTCCCCCAGCAGCTGCATACACAGGCCCGTGTAGCCGTCGGACTGCTCGTACACAAATGGCGGCCACTGAAACAACACAATTCGACAATCAACATGCACATCGCGTCTATTTAAAGATGAATATACCCCTATGTTTGGTCCGAGGGCTTTCTGTGGGTTGAAATGTTGCCTTATGCACAGCTGTCGTGCCTGTTTTATTTGTGTACGGCTTCTTCTTCTTCGTCTTCTTGCAGTGTCCTTCGCACGCGGTGCTGCTATTTTCTGGCGCATGCCTTTGTCCTGTCCGTGACGGTGTGTAGATCTTTAAGTATGCACGGACCGTCCAGTAGTCGGCAGCACATGAGGTGGAACATTGTCTGGTCTTCACCGCAGTTCCATTTCACTGGCTGCGTCTCGTCAGTGTAGCGCCACTTCCTCGTAGTTGTCTTTGCTCGGCCGCCAGGAGGTTGAGAGGTCGTCAAGTAGGGATTCAACTGGTAGTAATCCCATTTTCACGACTGTTGGTGTTTCGTGCAGGCACAGTTCCCACAGTTCCCACATGTCCAGTCTGGCACTGCTGGGCGATGAGTTCACCGGCTTGGTGGTCTTATTGAGGCTTTTCCGCGACACTCGGCTCGCAGCAGGCTCGTGGCTGCGTAGTTGGTGTTTTGTGTCTGCCGCTCCCACGGAACTGAAGCTAATTTATTTTTCTCAATCATAGATACTTTATTTCAATTTAGCGCATTAACGGTTAGTACTCGTTCGGATTTGGGGCCGCTTTGGTCTAAACCGAATAATGTAGGAGCCACCGTTTTCAATGTTTGACAATATCTATAATAAAGCCAGAAAAAAGATGCCTAGTTCGTGTAATGACACAAGCAGTGTGTGATATGCAATACTGACCACTTCCGTTGCTGTTATTAACAATTTTCCGTTCAACCCGAAATTGGTGTTTGGAAAAATGTCTACGTGCATGCGCAGTTTGTCTGGATTCCACTCGCCGACGACTTCAAATGCGCGTTTTCGCAGCGGCTTCCAGAGGGCGCTGTAGATGACAAAAACTGTTTTTGTCTCGTCCAGGGTGGCGTGAAGCTTCATCTCTTCCTGGAAATAGAACACGAATGAGACAATGGATATGTTAGTCTCGAATGTAAAACGTTTGGGCCGTGGACGTTTTGGCCTATGACATTTCGACAATGAACGTTTTGGTCGCGGGCACAAAGCTACACATTATTTTTATTAATCAAGTTTAATTCACATAAATAAGTTGCATTTAAGATAACATTCCAGTTGGCACACGTCACACTTTGGGTCGGCATCCTCTTATGTTGAGACTAATTCCACTTAGGAACTTTGCAGTTTGACTCCCGCTAATGGCTCCCTGGCCGAAACGTCCGCCATTGACCAAATTGGCGAACTGTCTTAGGCCGAACTGTCCTCTAGGCCGAAATGCCCTTGGTCGAAATGTGCGTCCACTTCTTTAAACACACAGTACATTCGCACACTGACATACGAGCAACTGAAAGAGCGCCATTAAGACAAACCATGTCTCACCGATCGCTCGTAACAGGGTCTATTCTAGCAAGGCAATTTGCAAATTGGTTACCGGCCAACTTTTAAATATAGGTCCGGTCCGATGGGGTGTTTAAAAAAGCCAACCTGGGACATAACGAGTTTAATTACTTATATAAGACAAAGAATAAATTTTTCAACATCTCCAGGAGTATTTGTAAATAAAATCACTAGACATTGTATAATTGTCGGTTTACATAATCTACAGGCGAGATGCTGCTAGAATAAAGGTGTTGACGTCTTACCCACAGTTGTTGACCGATGCTGGCCGTGTTCAGCGGGGCGTGACATCGATGGTCACTGACCTCCGTTCGATGGTCATCGACGGCGGAAGTGCTGTTTAAGATCCCGCCGAGCAATCCCAGGGTGGCAACTGCGACGTCCTGCGTCAAACACGTCGTGTTTGTGTAATGGCGGAAGAGAGAAAGGGGTACAGACGGCGACAAAGAGAATACGCGAGTCTTGAGAACGACACAAATCGCGGCGTCCTTCACAGACCTGCGGCTTGGAAATCAAACCAACGCCCCGATTCCCATCAAGTAACCGTCATCCTTTTGCAACGCATCATTTTGTACAAACATTGATGTCGTTTCGATGTTTATGAAACGAAAACGATACTAGCTTAATCTAATGTTAAGCCTTGCTCCAAATTAAAGCGTAGGGTAGCATGGGGCATAACGCAAGTTTTGGGGCATAAAGCCCATCCTCTAACTAGTTTCACGGCGGGAAAATAAGAATTTCGAGATCGCCAAATGAAGCCACATACAGTACTTCACAGTTGGTTAGAATACGGTGGCAGAAAACGAAACTCACGCGATATTTTTTTTAATGTCAAACTTTTGATTCTATAAATTATAAAAATGGTCACCCTAAAAGTCGTTTTGTAGGCAGTAACCATAAGAAACTGAGACAACGCGTTGAGTGTCTGCAGTAGACAAATATGTAATCATTAATGTTGTGAATGTTGTGGATGCGAGTGATAAAAGCCAGTAATATACAAATGGTGACATTTTAATATCGAACGTGTGGGGCAAAAAGGCCAACATTAGTGGGGGCAAAACGCACAGGGTGGGACGTACTATTATCTGTCAGATTTGAGTCTGAAAGTGAGTAGACGAGGTGATAAGTTCCGCCTGCGTATGACAGTTTATAATAAACATATACAATATAACGCACTTGTTGAATTTCAGAGAAAAGGAGCTAATTAATTAACAATTTCAGTCACAGTTCTTAATAAAATTAAATTAAAAAATGTTACTATGATGTGCATCAAGGTTTCGCTATACTGAAGTGTACCAATAACTTTGGTAATGTACCAATAATACCATCACTTTGGTAATGCGAAATAAGTAAACTAATATTTAAATTAGGCTGATTAATGCATAACGCCCAGGGGCGGGCGTTTTGCCCCACGAAAGAAAGCACGAAAACACGTATTCGCAAAAATATGACTATGCTGAAGATTACAACAAGACGACAGCGAAAAAATTACAAGACGATTACAAAGTATCGATATTGCAGAATATCATGATCACGAAAATTAACAACATTATAAATAAGCTAATCGGTTAGGCCTACTACACGAAATCGGAGGAACACAGAAGAATATATGCAAGAAAGACGATTCATGCAATAAGCATGTTTAATCTGTGACACACCTGAAAATACTGTTCTGTTGATTTCGAGACGTAGACGTCTTGTTCTGGTACGATGACCGACACGTGACTAACATCCTTCACCTCCCTGACGAGTAAGTCAAGCCACGATGTTTCAGCGACGAGTAGCCATCGAACAGTGAACGTGTAAAACGCTTGACTGTCGTTCGTTTCATCAAATATGTTAGCCTGAAATCATATAGATTCCAAACATATAAGCACATCTGGCGTTTTTGCTCTATTTACGTTTTGCCCCCCCCCCCCCCCCGGAACAACCAACAGGTGTACGATTTGTCATATACATTTTAGGCACACATTGGGTACTATGTCCTATTTGCCTGACACTGTGTGCGTCACAAACATTCATCTAGAATGTATCTTTGTCGTATTTAAGTAAATGTCACATTGTAGAATGAATATATGCCAGGTGCGAAAACGCTCTCGATATATGAAATTAGTAAATTACACTGGAACCTTATCTGAAGCCAGCACAGACGGCGGGAGGATGTCATTGAACACATGCGACAGGACAGGAAGTTCTCACCTGGTACAGCAGCTGGACAAGACAATCGAGACGACAGATGACAATGACGTAGACGCCAATGACTCCCGGGTCACTGTCGGCATACAGGTGTCGGGTGAGTCGCTGGACCTCCGTCGCCAGGTCGCCGTTGGTCAGCGGATACGGCTTGACCGTCGTGTTGACCTTCTGCAGAGCGCGAGTTATCTTCTCCATGGTCGCCGCTGCCGGCATTGACGGTCAGAGTGAGAGAGAACTAGTCCACCCCAACCCCCGGTCTCCACGTCACCGTCGTCATGTGTGTCCATCACATAGCTGTCGTTGTCTTTTCGCGATATCGTCATCATATAGACATCAATGTCGTCATCGGTCATATACTTATAATAGTAACGAATGCTAATTGTTGACGCCAACGAAAATATCATCAACAATACTTACACTCTAGGTAAGAATTTCTTTACAAAAATTACAAAATTAATTACACACAACGAATTTAATTAATTACGTATAGCATATTGTACTATATTGCTTTCGTATAATGTATTGTATTGCTTTTTCGGATCAATTACTCCTGCTCTTCGTATATATTACTCCATTACTATAATTACAGTAAATCTAATTAGCCTCTTTCGGAGACTCACACATTCGCGTAAACGCAACTGCGCGCGCGCAAATACACGCACGAATGTGCTACATGTAATAACCAATAGTATTAATATCATTTTCTTTGACGTATATAGAGCAATCCATTAGTCGTATTGTGTGCTTTTGGCTGTCGAATTCCTCAAGCCACTTATGATGTTATGCATGCAATATTCGTGCATGACACATTGACTTATATTGACGCTGCTAGTCATCACACATGATTCGTAACACATGATTCGTCATGTTATGTCATGACTATCAATAGTAACTATTTCATGTCTGCGTCAAAACAGTGAAGAGGAATGAAGTGCACGCACGCACGCACGCACGCACGCACGCACGCACGCACGCACGCACGCACGCACGCACGCACGCACGCACGCACGCACGCACGCACGCACACGTATATACATTGTTAATGCTATTGTAATATGTGGAAGTGGGACGCACACAATCACACGGACATTCTCGTACTGACATACAAATATACCTGTATCGCGTTCATAAACCAAAGCGACTTCTTTCCACCTGGACACCCGGGCTGCCGCGCCGACCGCCTCACTCACATCCGGGCGACTGTGCTGGTGACGCAACACGTACGGCTGCTGGGTGGCTGTAGTGGGACACGAAGCACCAACGGAGATGAGAGGCGTTCGAAGGTCGGCGAAAAAGGAGGCGACGTTGTCGACGACGGGGCAGGGCAGCGCTGCGAGGAAGACGACCCCGCCGTCAACCACGAGACTGCACACTGAGACAAAACAACAACACAACGCTCACACTACAGCAACAGAGAGTCAAGTCACACTGGACGGATTCTTCATGTGATAACACTATTTCGTATTTAAAAGATTTGGATAGTGATATGGGGAGTGTTATGCAGACCCAGAGCCCTTGACCGGCCCACAACCCTACATGCATGAGCCAGAGGCAAAGACTGTGTCTGTGCGGGTCGAGGATAAACAAGCTCTGTCCGACGGAGACGGTGCACAGGCAGAAGCCGTCCCACTCGTCTCGCAGTGATAATTTGTCTATTTTAATAGTCTGTAAATTATTTTTAGTGCTAGCATTTTATAAGCATGCTATAAACCATTTATGACTTTGAATTTTGTCACTGTGGACCGCTGGCACGTTGAACTGGTAGCTGCGACACCACGGGTACTGGTACTGGCTGTGGGTGTGGTCTTTTTTCCAATACTAGCGTCCGTATTAACAGTGGGGTAGATGTTTGGAATTGCAATTTCTTTCAACACCAGGCTCTTGGCGTATCCCATGTCGAACTTTAAAATAAATGCTTGCTGCATATGAAAACAGATTATTTTAAATGCCAACGTGCACGGGTTCTGCGGAGGAATCGGGCCCATATCTGTCGACGATGTTTGTCACTTGTAAACTTGTGTATAGGCTTACTGTTTCACTTGACGTATTGCTGCACCCAAACACTACACAACGATTTATCATGTCTGCACTTGCTAAATATATGTAATAGTTCCAAACTATCCGAATTTTATAACGAAAAATATGATACTGTTATCAATGGATGGATTAAAAGAATGTAAACAATGGCGCACAGTACGGCTGCTCGCGCAGTAGGTCCAGCAGTTTCCGCCTGTTCTGACGTCACGGGCTGCCTGACCTAGATTTCGCGGACTGCACTGTAGCGATACCAGATGGCTATCATTAATCTGGCTGTGGTGACTAATTAACTTGATGGATGCTGTTAATATTTTGTTAGATGAATTTGGTATACTATAAGCTGCGCTGCTGGCCAGTTGAATGTCATTATTGTAATTTCACTGCAGGAGGTATTTAAGAAGAACATGAGTTAAATAATATGATTATAATGCTGAGCTACCACGTATACTGTGTATGCTATGATTTAACAAATAGAACCGCTTAAGTATTACAACGTTACAGAATCCCGTGTGACAACGGAGGACAAACCTCATGATCATATTCACTACGATGGTTTTTACTTCAGAAAACAGTCTGGATCGATCTACGCTCAACCCAATCGTCTAATATAAAGACATTTTAAGTATGATGCGAGAAATGGCTACATTATGTTCCATTTCCATTTGTGCATTGCGCGACTGCAAAAGGTGCGCAGACAATGTGCTAATGGAAAGGTAACATTGCTGGCGACAACAAAGTCAACATCCATTAGGTACGACTCGAATGACGCGTTAAATATACACAAAGACACCTTCGAATGTGTTAATTAAACTCGCATTAGTGTGTCATACGGCGCGAAGAAACCTTTTGTGCGGCAACTTACGTAATCGTCATTGCAAGTTATCCTAGAAAGTGTATTATTCTCGTTATATGAGGGCAAATTAACATTTGAATGTACTTTTTCACTTCCTGACTTTGAAGACTGCACGTGGGGCCGATTTCGCGAAGCGTTCGTACCGTACGAAGGAATTTATGCTGATGTGTGTCTAATATTACATAACTCGGAACAATCAGAGAAAACACGCAAAGCGTTTAAAACAATCGCGTGTCTATGCCGTTGGGCTTGCTCGGTCGCGTTCGAAATGATCAGATGGATTCTCAGAACGAGTCAACCGTGTCTTGTCTGGCACGATATATTTGGGGAGGTTTATTCAAATACAACGAATGATGGTGGTACGACTGCAACATAGCCTACATTGTAAAATATATTATGCATGCAGACTCTTTTTTTGCAAGAAGATGCATATAGAACTAGAATGCATATACTCACTAGAATTGGCTGGCACGAAATACGCACCGCTAATTTTGTGCGGGTACCAAAACACCACATAATTAATTGTATGCCTGTTTGAGATGTGAAATCCGAAAGACCAGTAATTTATTTCGTGCATGTCTCGATGACTAATTACATTATCTTACATTCGTTGTGGATAAGACCTTCGATAAGCATATATAATCTAATCTAAGCAGGTAAAAGTGAAGCACTAGAGGGATCACGTGTTCACTGCTACCTGCAGCTTCTCCTCGTGCCTCTGTCAATGCAAGTGTTCCCACCCCACACCTGCACAAGGCGGTATACCACACCTGCACAAGGCGGTATACCACACCTGCACAAGGCGGTATACAACACCTGCACAAGGCGGTATACCACACCTGCACAAGGCGGTATACAACACCTGCACAAGGCGGTATACAACACCTGCACAAGGCGGTATACCACACCTGCACAAGGCGGTATACAACACCTGCACAAGGCGGTATACCACACCTGCACAAGGCGGTATACAACACCTGCACAAGGCGGTATACAACACCTGCACAAGGCGGTATACAACACCTGCACAAGGCGGTATACAACACCTGCACAAGGCGGTATACCACACCTGCACAAGGCGGTATACAACACCTGCACAAGGCGGTATACCACACCTGCACAAGGCGGTATACAACACCTGCACAAGGCGGTATACAACACCTGCACAAGGCGGTATACAACACCTGCACAAGGCGGTATACAACACCTGCACAAGGCGGTATACAACACCTGCACAAGGCGGTATACAACACCTGCACAAGGCGGTATACCACACCTGCACAAGGCGGTATACAACACCTGCACAAGGCGGTATACCACACCTGCACAAGGCGGTATACAACACCTGCACAAGGCGGTATACAACACCTGCACAAGGCGGTATACAACACCTGCACAAGGCGGTATACCACACCTGCACAAGGCGGTATACAACACCTGCACAAGGCGGTATACCACACCTGCACAAGGCGGTATACAACACCTGCACAAGGCGGTATACAACACCTGCACAAGGCGGTATACAACACCTGCACAAGGCGGTATACCACACCTGCACAAGGCGGTATACAACACCTGCACAAGGCGGTATACAACACCTGCACAAGGCGGTATACAACACCTGCACAAGGCGGTATACAACACCTGCACAAGGCGGTATACAACACCTGCACAAGGCGGTATACAACACCTGCACAAGGCGGTATACCACACCTGCACAAGGCGGTATACCACACCTGCACAAGGCGGTATACCACACCTGCACAAGGCGGTATACAACACCTGCACAAGGCGGTATTAAATCGGTGTTTTTTTTACTTTTATATGCACTTTTATATGCACTATTACATCGACTGATCTAATAATCGCCAATAGTAAAAAATCATTATATAACGGTGTTAGTCACGCATTAATTAGTGACCTGATAACATTATTATTCAGTTGACAGGTCAGACAATACAAAATGGGCAACAATAAGTTGTGGTTTATATACATCGTTGTGCATGTGGGACAAGACGGTCCCCATATCTTACCCCACACGCACATGGTCATAATACATAATTCATATTACACATGCACAAGTATGTGTAATACGTTTAATATAACACGAATGTAACATAATTTAAGTTATGCTAGCATGTATGTTGTAATTACGATGGGATGTTACTAAACCATTTTATTTATGTGTGAATTGCAAGGTTATGTTAACTTCAATTAAAATCTAACAACTGTAATGGTCTGATATGTTACTGTTATACTATTTGTATGTATACATTTAATGTTCAGGGGTATGGAGTTATAGACCGTATTGCCCCAGGGATGAGGCAAGAGAGTTTTTTTGTGTACCCTTGCTATTTTTAAAATGCAACTCAGCTAGGTTGTCTGTTTGTTGAAATTAGTTTGACAATGGGTAAAACACATATTTGTCTTTGATATGAACACATTAAAGACATGCTAACATAATTTAATGGTGTACAATTTGTACGTTTTCGTTAGGAGGCTGCCCCAGGTTACCCTACAAATTTTTTTCGACTATCTTCATCGTGTTTCCATCGATAACTATGTGCAGGTCGACATCATGTACCCCTGTCCACATCTACTATGTTCATTCGGAAGCCATGTCTTCTGAAAACGTTATACACTATTATGGCAATATTTTATGCAGATCCTCCTTGCTATCTGCCACCACATGTTCTAAGGCCTTTCCACTGATTACGGTCCTCATAAAAATTATTATTATTATTATTAACATGTATATAGCGCCATATATTATTAAATAAATAGATATAATATATTAAAAATAATTAAAATATATCATATAATAAATACATAAATAAATAGATTAAAAAATAAAATACATGTTCATAAAAACAAATTCCTAAAGCACAGTTCCTCAGTGGAAGTAAGCCAGCTTAAATAAATGAGTTTTCAGGACAGTCTTGAATTTAGTCAGATTGTCTATTTGTCTCATGTTTTCTGGTAAAGGGTTCAAAAGTGTAGGTCCGGACACCGAGAAAGCTCGCTCGCCATAGCCCTCTAGGTTGTAGCGCGGAACTACCAGCAGGTGCAGATCAGCAGATCGAAGGTTGCGGGTAGGTAAGTAGTGTTACAAGATCTCGTATATACCCTGGTGCAAGGCCATGCAAGGCGGTAAATACGAGGACCAGTAGTTTATACTGGACCCGCCAGCGAACGGGAAGCCGCCGAATTCTGCACCATATGCAGCTTGTTGAACAACAGAGGACTCAAGACATTTCCCTTTCTGGGGCCTGCTGCTACTGCAAACTCTCTGAACAAAATACATACAGTGGGTTTCGGTGAGTGACAGTGGAAAACACAAGAACAAATTCAAAGAAACCCTGGGAAACATCGTGACGATTTTCATATGTCGGTATATTGGCGATACGATTTAATAAAATATTTAACAATTTTCTATTTTAAAAGGAAAGCTCTTCTTGGCCAGATGACTCCGGAATATAATTCCAAATTACTTCAGAGCGTATAGGGAAACCGAGCCAAGAGGATAGTGTATGTATGTATGTATGTATGTATGTATGTATGTATGTATGTATGTATGTATGTATGTATGTATGTATGTATGTATGTATGTATGTATGTATGTATGTATGTATGTATGTATGTATGTATACGTTCGCAAGTCTTCGTTAATAATGATCATACACGTTCGCATCAGGTGTAGACAGTTTTATGTTTATTTCAATTATTTGACTAGTTTTTTTAATAGAGATCTTAGACAAACAATACCGTTGGAAATAGGGGTCTAATTCGGCGCTAAAGCTTAAAAAGAAATCGAAGTAGTAAAAACAATGCTACAATCGCTTCTGTAGTCGTGTCCCCTTACGAATGAAAATTTTGAAATATGTGCGCCCGTGCATACGACTGGATTGGGTACGCCCAAACGAATAATTGCTCTCAGAGCTTGGACCCCGTGACATCTGTCAGGATCACATGACCGGATGTCCGTAAGGCTTCCGGTTTCCAACGCACCTGCGCCTCGGGACAGAGACCACACTGAATGTATTCAATGAGTAGTTTCAAAATAAATGAATGAAGATGTGGCTGACCGTCTGTTGTAGTCGCTGCACAAAACATGTAAATTAACGAGCCCGCAGTCACATTCAGTTTGTTGAGTTGGTAGTTGAACAACAACTCGATGAAAACGGAAACGGAAGTGTTCACGAATCAGTAAACACAAAGACTGAACCAACGCATCTGCGGCCACATTGAATTTGTTCAGTCATGACTATAGACACGCGTGCCGACTTTGCAAACAATCAGCACGGAAAGAGTATGAACTCTTACTGTGCATCACGCAAGTGCAGGATGTTTTTGAATTTCGCCGTGGCATATTGGCTGTAACCGTGGTCCATTTCAGCATTCCTAAGCATAGGCGTCGGAACTGAGGTGCTAGAGACTGGACGCTCCAATATTTTTTTGGGGGAGGGGCTTGAGTATGCTTCCCCCATATGTCCCCAATATTCGCTAGAATCAAGGCGTTGATTTGGTGGGAACACGAGATCCTCACCTCCACCCGACGCCATGACTCGCTTGCAGGCACCAGCTTCCGACGCATATACTAAGTAAGTCGACGATCAGGCAGGATTTTCTTATTGGAAGGGGTCACCCAAGCGAGTTATGGCGGGGTTTAGACCACACATAAGAGTAGCTTCTTCGAAGATCCAGTAGATCTCTGTCCGAATGAATATCAGGGTATCTTAGTTAAGACTGGAGACTGAATCGACAACATTGTACTATATTTAAAACGTTATCCTTTCGGAATTTGGTGGGAGCATGACCCCCTCTGCTGGTGACAAGGACGACAGTAGACGTAGACAAGTAATTGCTACACTAGTGCCTTCAACTGATAATAAAAATTACACTTGAGTCATCATTGCATTTCTTGTAATGCCATCTAGTGGTGCACAAAAACATGAACATTTCTAATCTTACTGTGTTTTGCATATATTTTACTTTTATCTTAAGACACTTACTCTTACACGCACGCACGAACGCACGCACGCTCGCAAACACACACACACAATATACTGGTTGCTAGTTACTAGGATGACATGCACGCCCCGTCCTGAAAGTGAAAGATGAGCTCTTGCCCAGCTGGCTGCGCGCAGGCGCTGCTAACACAATACCTGTTCGGAAGACGTCGAACAGAGTGGCATTTGTCACGTTTATTGTAACCACGGAGACGCTCGTGTTTGTGTACATGGCGTTGTATCGTCTTAGTGCTGACCTAGTTCCTTCCCAGTCTTCGAGTTGCTGCAGGTGGTTGCCGTCTCGAATGACGCCTACGGGAGGGGCAGAGAGTAACTACAATGTAAGGCGACAAACGCCCGCACGTGCATGCGCGTGTGTGTGTGTGTGTGTGTGCGTGCGTGCGTGCGTGCGTGCTTTAGATGTGGAGCAACAGTAAAAGTGAATGATGATTACGAGTGATGATTCTAAAATATGGAGAGAAAAAATAACGCGTTTTTAATCAGCAACAAGAAACATTGCAGGCAGTATGGGCGAGACATATGGTTTACTTATGGTGTAGCCATTACGATAATCATTGTTTACTGTATGACAGTATAAACATCAAAGCACATGCAATATTGACGTAGAATTATTAATTGCCTCACAAGTCGCACGTCGCAGGGAATCGATAACGCGATCCAAGTCAACAAGTGCGACTACCTTGATCAACAACACGGTGCAGCAAGGTGTCAACTCGCTATAATTGGACGTGGTATTCATTTTTCCATGTCCTTTTTCTATTTAAGTTTTTTCTGACAATCGGCAAAAATAATTACTTATGAATGCATGTCGTCATCACGGTCATGTGACATCGCCTGAAACTAATACGTCCGTCCACCTGTCAAATTCAAACTCATTGCTACCACTACCCGACCGCTGTGTAGACATGATGGTCACGCAAGTCAGGTCACAGCTACAGACGCACCATTTCAATTAACAGTCAACAGTCCTCAGAACATACACGTTGTCGCCACGCCAGCACTGTGAACACTCACCTAGTTTCACCTGGCGTTCCGTGGCCGCAGAAACCATGACCACGAGAACGACGCACAGTCTAGTTATACCCGAGAGCTTGTTCCTGCGCTCCCGCATCGTATCGCCTCGTGTTGTCGTCTGCTCGATGTCAGCTGTATCGACCCACCACATGCTCTTACCATATTGAACTAGGCCGAGTCACATGACGCGCTACTTGTGAATGCTAACGCCATGCCAGTAACACCGACGTGGTGTTGGTGTTTATTGGACTGCTTTGGGAATACGCAGGACAAAATCCACGTTGAGCGATATGTACATGATTAGTCTATACATAAAGACCGCGTGTTCGTTACTCTATGCAGGAGTACTTAATAAGATATTTGTAGCAATAGTTTGCCCATCTACATTTGATAATTGTCATACCTTTCTTGCGAAATTCCGCCTGAATGACTATTGATATGTGTGTTTATACGTTGCAGGATTGAAGCTCAGTGGTCACTATGCTAGTTACAAAGGTATGAATAGACGCGAATATTACATGAAATAATTCTAATTTCTTCGTAGATCACACAGTTTGTGGATTGCAATAAATAATTTGCGAAATGTGTATGAAGCCTACCTTATTCAACAAAAAGCGAACTATTTATGTGACTACGTGACTTACGATAAAATGACGGCCACTGCCGGCATTACGTTTATTCTCTACAGTTCCCATGTCGCCTACAAAACAGAGTTTCACAATATTACCCAAAAAAATATATAAAACGAAATGAAAACTGTCAAAGCAATAAACCGAATTATTTTACTGATGACATGTGACCATTGTTGTCTTATCGGGATGTTTTGTAAAATCAAAGTATAATGGATTTGATCCAGAATACAAACAATTATGCATAATTAATTTTCACGGTAGATGGCACGAAAGTGCCCTCGTTGGTTCACCAAGTTGCCATAGCAACTAAGGTTAACGTTACTATATGTTGTTCTTGGAATACCGACAACAATCATTGTTCTATCTCGATGATATATATGAGCAGGATTCAGCGGTAAATGATGATCTATTATTTAAGATCCAATACACCAAAGTGACTCTGATCAATTACAATTAGTGCCGCTGGAGTAGCGGGCAATGCGACTCGGCTGACTAATGCAATAATAGGCGGTGACCACCGAGTTTCACAGGGACGGACGGCATTGTCATTTCTCCCTACTCAGTTTCTCGCCTGTATTCAGTGGTAACGAAATGTCATTGTGCATGGACGTGTGTATGAAATTGTGCGTGGATGTAACGATTACTACACCGCGTTTAAACAGAAGCCACACTACCTTAATGAATAATTTGATCACATAGACACGGTGGATACAGTCGCACGTATGACGAATACGCAGTGCCGTGTCTCTAGCTTTTCAGCTCACGGGGCTGGTCGTAAAACACCGTATGTCACACATACATTTACGAAAAATACACACATACACATACTGTCTCTCTGCGTCTTCGTTGTCACTATGTCCTGTCTTCTCGTTGTCACCATGTCCTGTCTTCTCGTTGTCACCATGTCCTGTCTTCTCGTTGTCACCATGTCCTGTCTTCTCGTTGTCACCATGTCCTGTCTTCTAGTTGTCACCATGTCCTGTCTTCTAGTTGTCACCATGTCCTGTCTTCTAGTTGTCACCATGTCCTGTCTTCTCGTTGTCACCATGTCCTGTCTTCTCGTTGTCACCATGTCCTGTCTTCTAGTTGTCACCATGTCCTGTCTTCTCGTTGTCACCATGTCCTGTCTTCTCGTTGTTACCTACGATCACATATTTACCACACCACGATAAGATATTTTATAGGTTACCCATAAAACAATTTTCAAGTAGTGTTCTACGTCTATGTGGTAAGCGTTTTAAGGGTACGTTAGAGGTTCGTGTACAATTAATAATGTAAGACCATAATAATTGCTCAGACGCTGGGGTTTATTGATGTACATCAACTCGTATAGCCACTTCATGCCTAATATGGACCCGGGACAAATGTCTTACTTATTAGACACAGATGACGCAGCAGGAATCCACCGAACTAATGTTCGTCAAAGGCAAAACACAATTGCCGCGTATTGTTAACACTGTCTAAAACACATTGCCTTCCGTGGATGGAAATGTGGACGTTTATAATACATACCACCGTTGAAGAATATAACTTTAACTTAGTCAGATTGCATTCCATAATTTTATTGTAGTCGATTTCCTCGTTCTGACCTACAATGTGGCGACATCGTTGTTTGGCTTCAAACATTTATCAGATTTCGCAAAAATTCCCTTTATCACTTCAAAGTAGCTAGATCTAAAGTGAGTTTTATTTATCACGAATAACGGCAACGGTCGCTGTACGGACCACACAGTAAGCCTACGTCCACTGACGGATCAATATACCGCATGATAATGTGACACCACTAAAGCGGTTGCGATTAATCGGCAATTTTTTTTGCTACTTTGGCGATCAAAAGGGTCATAGCAAGGCCACTGTCTTGTCTGGCCTTTGTCACGTTTGTAGTTAACGTTAACGACTGTCGGCGTTCTGCCACTGACTGTGTCGACCAAGACCGAGTTACATGACACTATTAATATTTGATGATATAAGTGGTCAACGCAACAGCCACGCATCCGATTAGTGTAGATTATCCGAACGATTCAACCGACGGTAGCGGGTCAAATAGTGCGTCAATATTTTTCGTTCACATAATTTAAAATCAACTTCCCAGTTTATGACATTTATGGTGAATTTATTAATTATGAAACACGGGCAGAAGAATAAATTAAGAACCCCTCGAAATTAAAACCATTTTGACCAGTCGTATAGGCAATTTTATTTTCACGCAACATTTTAATTTCGTAAATAGTAAAAAATATGTCATTCAATTGTATGACTTAAACACAAACAATATCACATGTAATTCCAACTCCATAAAGCAAACATTTACTTGTTTACATTTACAAAAAAATTGATTTGCGAAACCATAATGGTGAAGATACTTCAGTAGGGAAATCACAATTGTAAGTTACAAAATGCAGTACGCCGAACCAGGTGTTGTAATTCTGTGTTTAATTGATATACCAATACTCTCTCTCTCTCTCTCTCTCTCTCTCTCTCTCTCTCTCTCTCTCTCTCTCTCTCTCTCTCTCTCTCCTCTCTCTCTCTCTCTCTCTCTCTCTCTCTCTCATCTCTCTCTCTCTCTCTCTCTCTCTCTCTCTCTCTCTCTCTCTCTCTCTCTCTCTCTCTCTCTCTCTCTCTCTCTCTCTCTCTCTCTCTCCTCTCTCTCTCTCTCTCGTAAATTAATAGACTTTATAATGCGAAAAATAAATAATTTATAATCAATATGACATCTTTTTTCTCTCTCTCCAATTTCATGAATGTGGCATCAACAGGTCTACGAGGCCGAACTACCACCGTCAAACCATCAGTGCTACTCCATTGATCATGTCTGCCTTGTCACTCAACAAGTACAACACGGGATGGACAATGTCCTCACTTCTGCAAAGACAAACGCATGTTTGTGTTACTGTTTTTAATAATGGTGATAATCAATAACACAATAATATTCTGTTAGGGATGTGGTCAATTGCAATTATCAGTTGCAACTTGTTTGTTTACAGTAAATTAAGTTGTTTAAATTACAATTACATTTTAGGTCAGATTGTATCTGTATTGCATCTATTTAGTTTGAGACGGGCACAGCACCTTATAAGTCGCATGACTTCAGCTTATGTCCCTTCAGCAGTTGTTATTGAATAAACTTTCAATTCAATATTTCTCAATTACATATTGATACTATTATAATTACAATTTTTATTTCATTACAAATAATAATGTTAGTTGGTAATACCTCACCCGGCCAAACATATAAGTTGTTGTGGACCACACAGAGTTGATGACAGACGGATGCAGAATGCAGACTCAAAAACGTGGCAATTTCCTGCATCTAATTCAACCAGACAGCTCTATGTTAAACCATGGTAGAAGGTCATAGCATTGACACAACACATACCTGCAAACTTTCCTTGTGGTATCCTCGCAAGCGCTGCAGGAGCCTTTACTGGATCGTCCAGGTACTCTTTCCCATGTCATTCTTCACCAACGGTCGGGTTAACACAGTTCACTCGGACCTAAAAGAAATGCCAGTAAATGAAGTCTATAATTTCCGTCAAAACAACTAAAATAAACCGAAATAGTGCAGAATATGTAACATTCTGTTTAATTGATCGACTAACACAGAACCACAGTACAGTATGTAAAATAAATTACTGATTTAAAGAAATCTTTTCAAGAAACTGTGTCGGACAATTTCCAATGATCCATCTGCATACAGGTATTCTCTTTTATTCTCAGAGAATTAAAACCAATCAAGTAGTGTAAACTACTGGCCTGGAAAGATCAGCCAATGACATCCAGCAGCTGACAACTACACAAGGTAAAATTGCACGGAGGGCTGTGACTGCCAACATCACCAAGCACTTGAAGAAGAAGGCATGAGCAGGTGGTGGTCGCAAATAACTAAATACTTACAAAATAATATTACACAACAACAAAATAATACTACGCAATGGCAAGATTTACTGATGTGGTCCGAGTTCCAAGGCCATGACCGCATGACCTGGTCAAGCCTCCTTTAGAGACGCAGTATGGCATGCGATTTCGCACACCAGCCTTTGATGCGGTCGAAGAAATGTGTACTATGGCACCCCCCTTGCCTCTCTCAACCATGCCCTTAGCCACTACCTAGAACACAACATCTCACTGACATTAATTAAAAGATGAATTTATGAGCAGTGTATTGGAAATTATATTTTACAGTAATTATAAATGTACTTATGATCATATTTGAATTACTTGTTACAACCACAAAATTCACCAGCCTGACTAGTAGTGTGGACTACTTTTTAAGTAGGTAATGATTACATTTGAAGATTTCAAATCTAAAAATATAAAATATCCAATAATTGTTTGCTTACTAGATTACAGTAAAATATGCAAGATGATTACGTATGTAGATTAATTGTACAGTCTAAGAAACAGAATTGTATCATACGAACACACAATAAATAGTTACATATACCCAGTACCTGATATAATACAGCTTAGCTGCAAAATCATTTAGCCTTAAGTTCTTTGATGGACTTCCAATGTTTTATTATAGTGTCATGGTGATTTTTTTATATGGGACAATTCAAAATGGTCACTGACAGTGACAGAGGTAGTTTAGAGCCAGTATTTTAATCTTAGATTCACATAAATTTAGATAATTTCATATACAGGGTGTATGCATATAAAATTATAAAAGAAATGTACAGTGTACATATGTCATTATTTCAGTTTCCTGTATAATGACTAACACAAGCTACTTTGCCAAGATTGAAAGACTGTATCTTATGATGATTATTATTAAAATGTACTTGTACTGACCTAATGACTTTGTACTTGATAAGTGTTGATGTACATGTATTTAAGTACATTTTATATATACATCACCAACAATCCAGGTTGCAACATTTCAAAGAATGATGTTTTGAAAATAAATATTTATTATTAGTTGAAGTGATGTCTTCGTACCTGTGACACGTTTATTGCAGCCTTGATATTGATATCAAATGTTCTGAAATAAAAAAAATTTGCTTTTTAAACATAAAATAATTTATATTGCTACAATTTGAAATATTAAATTTGATAATACAAATATTATTATTTTATGGGTATGGATAATTTATACACTGCAGGAACAAAAAGCACTAATGGCCAATCTTACAAATGATGGTATTGATGATGGCATTAGAAACAAACATCGGACAATGACCTTTTCGTAAGACATATACAGGGATATAAACAGATTTTTTTTCTATAATGCAAAGGGTTACCATACTCATTCAGGTCAGTTTCTTCAGCATCTAAGAATGACACCTGTCTAAAAATGGCTGCACTGTTCACCAAGAGGTCGATTGGTCCTATTTCCTTGACAGTATTCCTTGTAGTTGCACAGTCTGATAAATCTACACACACTGTGTGGATATCTGGATTCTAAAACAAAATAAACTTAGCTCCAAAATGTTACATTTATCATTTAACTTTGTACAGTGTATATAAATAGACATTTAACTTTGTACAGTGTATATAAATAGACATTTAACTTTGTACAGTGTATATAAATTGACATTGTCAACAATATATTCATGAAGTGTGTGTGGAAAATTGGATAGTAGTACCTGTAGACTGTTAGCATGTATTGCAAGTTTAACAAGATTTAACAAGATTACCATCCAAAACTAAAATCCCAGATGGCAAATAGATAAAGAAGTCATTGGCTTATGAGAGTCCACAAAAAATTGTCATCTATGTGTATCCCACCCCTCATTTGCCAATTTTGTTTTAAACATATTCATGCTGCTATCATTTATACAATCAGTATTTAGTTCATGTGCTGACTCTCCACACTGTAATCTGAGCCTAATGTAGTTCAGTTTGGTGGTCAACTAACATGTGTGACCTATTTAGGTTACACAGTAGGTACAAATGGATCAAATTAAAGCTACGTACCTCAGATTTAAGTTTATCCAGATTTTCCTGTATGATATCCAGTGCAAATGTTACAGCACCACCGGCTGCCAGGGCTTTTGCAATGGCATTTCCAATCCCTGTCATGTGATCGAGAACTTGATAAGTCAAATAACAAAATAATAATGCAAATAATTTTTTTTTGAAAACGTGTTTGGGAAAATACTTCCAATTAAAATAAAAGCAGCCATTGAATTTCTGACACAATCAGATATATTTCTGTAGGCATGCCATTACAAGGAAAGCTTGTTTTAACGTAAACCACAATATGACAATATTCTGTATTTTTTTTAGAATATATCCAAAATACAACAACAGTTAATAATATAGTATTGGTTCCAATTACACACATGCACACACGCACACACATCTTTGATGGACTGGAAGTTTATGGAAAAAATTATTGGTGTTAACGTTTAACTGAATTAAAATGTTCATAACATTAAAGAAGTTTAACATATATCTTCTAAAGCGATTTTTTATTTTAATTACTTTCACTTCTGTTTAATAAAATAAATACTAAATAAATAATAATAAATTAAGTGAATTTACTACTAAATTGACCTGCTAGTTAAACTTAATCATTATGCATTACATGGAAACCTATCACATAAGCATATTAAATTTTAATATTTTAAAGAGGGTGATGTAGCGATATTTCTGCACCAACACTGTCATTTAAGTAGAAGACTCATGGCTGCCGTTTTTTTCCCGGGTAATTCAGCTAGTCCTTTATAAACAATACAGTTGCACTCAACATAAACACTGTTGCAATTTTTACCCTTTATGTAGCATTGTAATGTTGTAACTGTAAGTGCAGTAACTATAATTGTAACCGATTAAAAACGATGTTATTGCAACTTATTTTTAATGTTGTAAAGTGGGTGTTCGACGAGACAGCCATCTTGATTTTATAACAAAAGTACCACTGAGCAAGACGTGTAAGTATAATTATAATTTATTTAGTTAGACAAAAAAATTTACACTAAGAGTTCCATCTGTTTGTACTTGACCACTTAGTGAAACAGACAGCCATACTAGTGCAGGTAAATCAAGTTTAACTAAGGCATACTTTCACATCTTAGATTACTAATTTCTAATGTATATATTAGAATTATTTGAATTGTAAGCACGTAATATGCACATGGGTGCATTGGGACATATTATTTAGGGTGTACTAGGACGCTGTCCCAATGCACCCCATATGTACATGCATTATTTAGGGAGTACTAGGACGTTGTCCCAATGCACCCCATATGTACATGCATTATTTAGGGTGTACTAGGACGCTGTCCCAATGCACCCCATATGTACATACATTATTTGTGATCACGAAACAATGACAGAATCGACAGAATCGTTGTACAAACAATACTAAGAATCCAAGGGTCTATTTTGTACTAGCAATGTTCGTGGAATTAAGTATGAATTATAGCGTCTAAACTGGTATTGTTAGGTGACGTTTTCAACATTATTTTTTTAGATATCGACTGGTTGTATGGTTTCATGGCACGGCATTTGCATCTTTCCACCAGGAAACCGGAAGCAACGAGTCATAGCTGAGCTACCAGCTTCAACCAAAAAATTAAACGCTGGTGACTTTTTTTTGACAATTTGGAAAGTGTCATGGTTCATTATTAATTTGAACCCAGATAATTTTGTAACTGTGATGAGACTGGGCTTACTACTGTGCATAAGCTCTCAAATGTAATCGTTGGAACAGGAGTAAAACAAGTTGGACAGGTTACATAAACAGAACATGGAACTCTTGTAACTATGAACTATGCAGTAAATACATAAGGAAATGCTATTCTGCCCTTTCTCATCTTTCCACATGTGCATTCCAAAGATTTCATGCACCACCTGGCAATGTTGGAGTCGAACACATCAGTGGCCGGATGACAAGCACCAACTTTGAAGCCTGGCTGGACCATTTCGTTAAGCATACCTCATGTTCTCTTGGAAATCCCGTGCTTCTATTGATGGACAACCATGAGAGCCACGTATCCATTAACATATTGGATAAAGCAAAGGCTAACGGAATCACAATGCTCACATTCACACTCCACTGCAGCCACAAATTGCAACCATATGACAGAAGTGTCTATGGCCCGCTGAAGAGATATTACAACACTGCTTGCAATGAATGGCAAATCAATCTAGAAAAGCTATCAATCTATGATGGTTCTGAACTTGGGCAAACCAGACCATCCCCACCAGAGCACTTTTCGCCTAAGGATGTGAGGACCTACCCGAAGGCTGGAGCTAGGGAGAAGTAGGAAGAAATGTAAGACACTAATTCTTACAGATGCTCCTGTGAAACAACTGGTAGAAGAGATAAGGCAGAGGTAAAATAGGAAAACAAAGAAGTCCAAGCCAAAAGAAGTCAAATAAGACAACAGTTTTGTCAGATTGTAATGCATCTGATGACGAGGAAATAGCTGCACCGCTCACTGTTGATGATTCAGATGACTATGAAGAATTATTTGAATATGACTCTGAGGAAGACAAACGAAAACCACTGAAGGAAGGTGCGAAGAATGGTGACTTCATCCTTGTAAAGTTTTCATCTAAAAGGGTAGTTTCTCACTTCATCAGTGAGGTCTTGCAAGCGCCAAACGAGGATGATATCTTGGACGTCAAGTTTCCTCTTTGCTAGCCTACCAAGACAAATGGTGCTCTGTTTGTCATCCCAGAAAAGAAAGATATTGATGAAACTGACTTTGAGGACATCATTCTGAAACTACCAAAGCCAATTACCAAAGGTGGTACCAAGCGCACAGTGAAACAGTCAATTTTTTAATCAAGATTTAGCGAGTATTTCTATTTAGCCAGCATCAGTTCATTGTAGGCTACTGGTTGCCTAAATAAATATGATGGTATTGCCCCAAATTATGGCCCGGAATGTGCTTCGAAGTTGATTGTATTGAATGTGGAGCTTTAGTAATTAGTGTATACAGATGTGATGTTTGCTGTACGTAAGTTCATGTGCACAGTGAAACAGTGTATTTCTGATCTAAGCTTGGGCAAGTATTTCTATTTAGCCAGGGTGAGTTCATTGTAGGCTACTGGTTTCCTAAATAAGTATGATTATTGTCCCAAATTATAGCCTGGAGTGTGCGTCGAAGTTGATTGTATTGAATGTGACGCTCTAGTAATTACTGTATGCAACTGCACTGTTTTTTTAAGTTCAATCAAGTTGGTTATTTCTACCTAGTGTCTCAATGCGCCCCAGTAGCTGTCCCAATGGCAATGTACCCCAATGTCAATGATGGGGGTACATTGGGACAACATTTATGCTTGACAAGTGTTAATTTACAAAAGAATTCAATATATGTCACAAATATTGAGTGTGCACAGGATGTGCAAAAGAATCCTTTAAGGGGCAGTATCAGTCATTTTCCTGTATCTTTACTAATAATGAAAAAATTGTCCCAATGAATGCCAATGCCGGCGCCATGGCATGGCATGGCAATGCACCCGTCTTCCATACACCACTTGGCAAACAAAACACCGACACCACGAACGTCAGAAATCGTGCATATGATATGGACAACAATACTGCGTTAGTACCTTTACCCGCTCCGGTGACCAAAGCACGCTTTCCATCAAAACGAATATCCATGACTTGTTTCGAAGGCACAACATCAAATCTGGATCATCTGACTGCATCAGTGACCAGAGTCTAGATTGTCTATATGCCGCCGATGGCGCCACCATATTTCGCTATCAAGCTATTAGTTTTATAGTTAGTCGTTAGATGTCGTCCAGTTCCAAACGGTAAGTGGACTTGGAAATTCATTATATTCGGCCCACAGAGGGGTCAGCTTACTGTTACGTTTCATGTTAACGTTTTGCATGATTATAAGAAAACAGGAGTGTTGATGCGTTATGTTGCATACGGTATACACAAGGCAATGTATGTCCAAATACATTTATTACATGAGAACGTAACACTTATCTGACTAGGCAGAGTCATCCGCCCCACTCTTGAGCTAGCCTAGGGGCGGGGTTCCTGACCGGCAATTGTCAATTCGCCGATTTGGGCTTTCCGTAGCCAAAATGGCTACGGAACTAATAACTTAAGTTTTAAAACCAATACGCACTAACCGTTTCACATGTGTATCCTGTGACATACAACCGACAATTGGGCGTCAAGAAACTGAAGAAATGTGCTCCAAATAATTATTATGAGTACTTTTATTGGTGACATAGAAAACATCTCATAATTAGCCGCCATACTGTGCACGTGATGTTGCCTTTGGGTCACATGACCAAACGCGATTTCGTGTAGAATGAGGCCAGAATGGGCTAGCAGCACAGACATAAATAAAACACCCGTTAGTAAGTTAGTAGTTTAAAGGGGCATGATTAATGATGTAACTCTATGGCCAGCAGACGGCAATTCTTAGCGTGACTTTATATAAATCTGCGGGAATCCCGTTTGGTAATCTCGCTCACAACAACATCCGGTTATGTACAAATGTTGACAAGCACATGTGTTCTGACAAAAAGGTAATAATTTCACACTTTTACATGGTTATTGTCGGGTAACTTTAGTGATATACATATAAGAATGCATACAGACACGAAAGACGTGTTTATTGCTCTGTTTATGGCGTTTTTGTATGGTTTCACGTTTCATGAAAATACTTACGTTTTGGACGAACGAGATCTTCGCCCTACAACAGCAACAGCCAGATAGAAAAAAATTGTATGGCGATTGACTTTGCCTATTATCTGACATGTGCGACGGCGTATCGAGACCAGAGGGCTGAGCCGCTGCATATAACAGCCTAGGCAAAGTTAATCGCCATACATTTTTTTTTATCTGGCTGTTGCTGTTGCATAGGCATAGATCTCGTTCGGCGAAATCGTACGCATTTTCGTGAAACGTGAAACCTTACAAAAACGCCATAAACAGAGCAATACACACGTCTTTCATGTCTGTATGCATTCTTATATGTATATCACTAAAGTTACCTGACAATAACCATGTAAAAGTGTGAAATTATTACCTTTTTGTCAGAACGCATGTGCTTGTCAACATTAGTATATAACCGGTTGTTGTTGTGAGCGAGATTACCAAACGGGATTCACGTGGATCTATATAAGGTCACGCTAAGAATTGCCATTTGCTGACCATAGAGTTACATCATTAATCATCCCCCTATAAACTACTAACTTACTAACGGGTATTTTATTTATGTCTGTGCTGCTGGCCCACTGTGGCCTCATTCTACACGAAATCGCGTTTGATCATGTGACCCAAAGGCAACATCACGTGCACAGTATGGCGGCTATTTATGAAATATTTTCTGTGTGACCGATAAATGTACTCATAAATAATTATTTGGAGCACATTTCTTCAGTTTCTTGACGCCCAAGTGTCGGTTGTATATCACAGAATACACTTAGTGCATATTGGTTTTAAAACTTAAGTTATTAGTTCCGTAGCCATTTGGCTACGGAAAGCCCAAATCGGCAAGTTAAAAAATCTCGCTCAGGACGCCCGCCCCAGATACCAAGAGTGGGGCGGACGAGCCTGCCTAGTAACAGCCGCGTTAGTGTCGCATGCGTTAATGTGTGTCCCAGTATATAAAGTCCATTCATTAACATCCCCCTTTCTATGGGAAAAGTTAAGAGTCCATGATGTAGCCCTGCGTCCATTTTGGAGGGTCTCTGGTCCTGCTCGGCCTGGCGCCACCTACTGGTGACGTCACAACGGATAGTGGTTCTTCCAGCTCTTGTTCCACTGGGGTGTCGCCATCGTGTCTGGCCACCGGCTGGTTGTTGCACGTCTCATCATTTTCGGATTCAGGTACACCACTTGGATCTGCTGAACTGACACTGCCCGCCTCAGGAGATGTGCGTTTTCTTAGGTGTACCCTGTTTCGACGATAGGTATGGCCAACCATGTCTTTCACTGTGTATGATCTGTCATCTAGTTTCTCCCCGATCACTCCATGCTTCCATCTGGCTTCTAGTTTCTCCGCGATCACTCCATGCTTCCATCTGGCTTCTAGTTTCTCCCCGATCACTCCATGCTTCCATCTGGCTTCTCGTTTCTCCCCGATCACTCCATGCTTCCACCTGGCTTCTAGTTTCTCCCCGATCACTCCATGCTTCCATCTGGCTTCAGGAAACGGTTTATAATAAACAGGTTGCCCTTCTTTCAGTTCATCTAAGCATCTCGCTGTCTTGTCGTGATGCTTCTTCACACTCTGTCTCCTTTTCTCCTTCTTCGCTTTGATGGCTTCATTCGATTCTGCCAGTTGATCAGTTGGTAGCAGCGATCGAGTTTGTCTCCCGAACAGAATTTGGGCTGGAGATACACCAGCATCTTGCTTTGGTGTGTTTCGCAACTCGAGTAGCGCTAATTGCACATCACCTCCACACCAAATCGTCTTGCGCAGTGTATTCTTTGCCTACTTCACACCCGCTTCTGCCTTTCCGTTGGATCTTTGGTACATCGGCGATGATGTCTTGTGCTCAAATTTCCACAGATGTGCAAATTTCTCAAATTCTCTTGATGAAAATTGTGGTCCGTTGTCACTTACAAGCTGCCGGGAATGCCGTACCGTGCGAAATGCGGCTTCAACTTGACTTGACTGGCAGTGGTTGTTGTCATCTTGTCGATTCCGAAGAACCCGGAGAAATAGTTCACCGTCAACAAGTAATCCACTCCATCTAGCTCAAACAGGTCCACCCCAACTTTTCGTCATGGTCCATTTCCATCATCGTGACTCGTTAACGGTTCATTTTGTTGATTGGGTTTCGCCTGTTGGCACATCTCGCAGCCATCTGCCATTTGTTTCACCTCGCTTGACTTTCTCGGCCAGAATATTGTATCTCGTGCTCGAGCCATCATGTTGTCATAACCCATATGTGCTGCATGTAGTCTACGCTTCATCTCAGACCTAAGTGCCATTTGTATCACAATTATCTGTCCTTTGAGGATTACACCGCCTTCATGACTCAATGTGTCGCGTACGTCGAAATACGGCGTTGCTTCATATGGTACGTTTTCCTTTCTGTCCGGCCATCCATTTCTGTTTCTGTTTCTGGCACCTCCAGGTGTGCACGGCTCAGCGTATCAGCTATGACGAGTTTCCCACCCTCCACGTATTTGAACTCGACGTCAGTAGTAGAGAATGGGTTCCTAATGCTTAATCAGGAGCCCACGTTCACGAATCACTTCCGGTTGCGCGCGCAGCCAATCAGAGCGCCCCCTGACGGTTGTAGGAACACCACAAACCGTGCGTAGCGCCCCCTAGCGACTGTAGGAGTACCGAAAGATAACCAGTAGCCATCGATAGTGGACATAGGAACGACTGCCCGTTAGCAGCGGTCAATAATAGTATCATTAATAACTGAGATGAAAGAGTAAGTTAACAGTGGTCATTAATAACTGAGATCAAGTGGACATAGGAACGACTGCCCGTTAACAGCGGTCAATAATAGTATCATTAATAACTGAGATGAGCCGATGTGGTAATCGGCGTCAAGCATGTTGTTGTAACTCGATACCTAGCGGACTACGAACGGACTCGTTTTTACCAGTAGACGGCTGCGTTGTGTTGTAGGCCGAACCATTGAGTTCTGAACCGTTTGGAACCTTAGCAGCTCGCAGGAAATAGGCGTGTGGAAACTGACAGGACGAATGTATGGTGGATTGTTGCTCAATATTGAATGGCTATTATAAATACAATGTATGGAGACTTGTAATATATTCGTGACCTCTCGATACGGACTGAATCGATTGAAACTTTCGTTAATACGAGCGTGTGAGAAAAGTAACTTTTTTAAATAGCGTTAGACCACAGTGTAGACCAATGCATGTTGTTGTAACTCGGTACCTAACCGAAACAGTGGACTCGTTTTTAAATAGCGTTAAATCACAGCGTAGACCGATGCATGTTGTTGTAACTCGACACCTAACAGAAACAGTGGACTCTTTTTTTAAGTAGACAGCTGCGTTCTGTTGTAGGCTGAAGTGGCTGGTTTATCGTCGAATTCGAGCCGTGGCTGGTCGAAATATTCGCAATGGAACAGCGTACGGAAGCGAGACTGTGGTTGGAATTTATTCGTGTTGCAAGCGGTTGGACTTTGTGCGATGTATTAAGAACGACCGTGTAATAAAAGTATATTGTCGCTATTTGTCGAATGGAATGCGTGATTTATCGAGAACGATAGCGTACGAACAAACAACAGACATGTATTAACGATGCAAAACAAAACAGTCGACGGAGTGGCAGAAGGAGATTCGACGTCAAATTCGACTTATCCATCCGCAGTTGAAATGAACATTTCGTAGTTGAATATACAACCGCTGTAGAACAAAAGATCAAAAAGCATCTACGGTAGCAAAGGTTTTGACTCAAGATTGGTTTTATCGGTATGGGGTCCCTAGACGCATCCATAGTGACCAGGGAAGAAATTTCGAGAGCGATGTAGTTAAGGCTCTGTGTTCTGTTTACGGAATAAAGAAGTCACGTACCACTACATATCATCCGGAAGGGAACGGCCAGTGTGAACGATTCAATCGTACGATGCACGATCTACTGCGGTCTCTGCCGCCAGAACGGAAGAGACAATGGCCACGTTATTTGCAGGAGCTGGTCTTTGCGTACAATTCTACACCCCACGCTGCCACAGGTTTCTCGCCTTACTTCTTGATGTTCGGGCAAGAACCCAGACTTCCCGTGGATGAGCTACTGGATGGGGATAGCCCTTTGTCACACATAGGTAAAGGGTATGGTGATTGGGTACAGGAGCATCAGCACAGACTTGAGGCAGCATTTGAATTAGCTGGACAGAGGTTAGCCAAAGCAGCTGGGATCAGGAAGGCCAGGCATGACCAGAAGGGATCGGATGCGCCACTGCAGCCTGGGGATAGAATTTTTCTTAGGAATAGAGGAATCCTAGGACGAAATAAAATCCAGGATCGGTGGGTGGCTATTCCATACAGAGTCGAAGAAAGGATGAGTCCAAATAGTCCTTTATATCGTGTCCATCGGTTCGATGGTCTGGGACAAGCCAGGGTGGTGCATCGCTCTGCGATACTGGATATTAAGGATATACGGATCCCTAATGAGAACACTGCTAAGGCACCAGAAGAGAGAAAACAGTTGCGGAAACATGAAACAGATGGACACGGGGAGTCAATCTCGGAGGGTAGCTCCACACCAGCCAACAGGTGGATGATAATTCGCAATGGAAATTACCATGAAGAGGAACCTCCGACCTCCCCTGCTCCACCAGTGTTTCATCCAACACATCTCGAGGGGCATAACAGTTTGAAGGAAGAGGAATCGCCGACACCCATTCCTACAATAGACAAGTCACACCAGAGTGACCCGACAACGGCTCTGGAAACCAGGGGTGATCGGCAAGCCCAGGCTGAAGATGTGGGGTGGAGTGGTACCCAGGCGCGCAGCTGTTTGTCTGTAGATTCAGACAGCAACGGTTCTTCGGAGCCATTTCTGAGACAGTCTCGCCGGAAGCGTTTCGTCAAGATCAAGAGCCGGTCTGAGCGCTCTAGGCGGGCGACTTCCATATCAACGGCCGGATCAGCAGATGAGAATGAAACAGTGACACTTAGGAGAACTAAGCGTTCCACTGCTGGCCGCAACCCAAATCCCACTTCTGACACCATTTTGTAACCGCGGAATCGCATGAAGACGGGAAATGGTGATTTCCTTTATTTTGTATAACAAAAACTATATAAAAAAAAAACCCAACTGGGCACTGCAGGCCTAATCAAAAATGTAAAACTGTGTCAGAGCACCGACTCGGTGCAACCACATCCTGCATTTTACAGGGGGTCATCTGCACCAAAACAGGGTTGTTGTTGTCTTGTTGACAGTGGGATCAGCCTGGCCCACTGGGACACAGCCCCTCCCCCTGACCACATGTGACCACTGTCTCTTGGGTAAATGTTTTTTTAAACAACTTAATTATTAGTAACAGGACCAGCAATGGACACAATAAATGCAATTAACCATAAGACAAATAGTTATAATAATAATAACTAATTAACTAGATTATCTATAGATTACCCAGGGTGCTGCCATATGGTGGCAAGTAATGGCACCATCAACCCTGTGCTCTTCTGGTATTATCGCGTGACCTTTGCTGGGTGACCGGCGGTGTGATTGGTGGGGCAATTATAAATTACTAAATGTCCAGTAACCATGCCGGTTACATACATCTCTGCGGAAAAGACTTATAATCATCAACATTACCTACGTAACCTCTGTCGCGGTTAACAACCCACAAGTTATTCATCTACTAGCCGCTGCCGTATCTATAACCGATCGTAAGCTAGGGGTCACTGCGAGGTCGTAAAGACCCGCAAACCCAGCATAACATCATCATTATGTATAAGTCGAATCGTATATGTATGATTACAACATAATAAAAATGAAAAAGGTATGGTGCGTGTTGTCAGTCCTTCATCCCGTAGTCGTCATCATAGAAATGAACGGTCCTTCGTAGACTCTTTATCGTGCCTTCATAAAGAATCCTTCGAATTATGTTTAACGAATGGCGGTGAACAGACCGTTCGGTGTCACCACCGTACGGTCCTGCATAGATAGAGTGGTGCCCTCTGTGGTGAAGGAACTCGCAGTCCGTCCGATGTCGCCACCGTACGGTCACCATACTGTCCTCTGTATCTCCTACCTCCAGTCACATCCTGACTCCTGATACATTGCGTCCATCATACAGTCCTCCATCTCCCCTACCTCCAGCCACAACTGGGCTCTTTACACATTGCGTCCATCATACAGTCCTCTGTCTTTCCTACCTCCAGCCACATCCTGACTCCTGATACAGTGCATCCATCATAAAGGCTCCGTCTCCCCTACCTCCAGCCACATCCTGGCTCCTGATACATTGCGTCCACCATACTGTCCTCTGTTGCCCCTACCTCCAGCCACATCCCTGCTCCTTACACATTGCCTCCACCATGAAGTCCTCTGTCTCTCCTACCTCCAGCCACATCCTGGCTCCTGATACACTGCGTCCACCATACTGTCCTCTGTCTCTCCTACGTACAACCACATCACGGCTCCTGATACATTGCCCCCACCATACAGTCCTCTATCTCTCCTACCTCCAACCACATCCTGGCTCCTTACACACTGCTTCCACCACACAGTCCTCTGTCTCCCCTATCACCAGCCACATCCTGGCTCCTTAAACACTGCCTCTGCCACATTGCGGCTCTTGATACATTGCGTCCACCATAATGTCATCTGTCTCTCCTACCTCCAACCACATCCTGACTCATGATACGTTGCGTCCACCATATTATACTGTCCTCTGTCTCTCCTACCTCCTGCCACATTCTAGCTCATGTACATAAATGTATACTGAGACGATGAGAAACAGCAAGACAGCTTCGAGACAGTCTGCATCTCCAGCACACAGCTGTAAGATATAGTCACTACAACTCCAGTCCACAATTAGAATACACAGTTACTGCTAGAATACATGGCCAGTGCACCCTCAGTACACATCTAGGATATATAGTCACTACACACTCTGTACACAGCTAAAATACAAAATAGTCACAGTATCTCCAGTACATAGCTATAATGCATAGTCCCTACAACTCCAGTACACCATTAGAATACACAGTTACTGCTCAACCAGGACACAGCTCAAATACATGGTCACTGCTGTATCTCCAGCACACAGCTGTAAGATGTAGTCACTACAACTCCAGTCCAAAATTAGAATACACAGTTACTGCTAGAATACATGGCCAGTGCACCCTCAGTACACATCTAGAATATATAGTCACTACACACTCTGTACACAGCTAAAATACAAAATATTCACAGTATCTCCAGTATATAGCTATAATGCATTGTCACTACAACTCCAAGACACGATTAGAATAAACAGTTACTGCTCACCCAGGACACAGCTCGAATACATGGTCGCTGCTGTATCTCCAGCACACAGCTGTAAGATATAGTCACTACAACTCCAGTACACAATTAGAATACACAGTTACTGCTAGAATACATGGCCAGTGCACCCTCAGTACACATCTAGAATATATAGTCGCTACACACTCTGTACACAGCTAAAATACAAAATATTCACAGTATCTCCAGGACATAGCTATAATGCATTGTCACTACAACTCCAGTACACGATTAGAATACACAGGTACTGCTCACAGAGGACACAGCTGGAATACATGGTCGCTGCTGTATCTCCAGCACACAGCTGTAAGATGTAGTCACTACAACTCCAGTACACAATTAGAATACACAGTTACTGCTAGAATACATGGCCAGTGCACCCTCAGTACACATCTAGAATATATAGTCACTACACACTCTGTACACAGCTAAAATACAAAATATTCACAGTATCTCCAAGACATAGCTATAATACATTGTCACTACAACTCCAGTACACGATTAGAATACACAGTTACTGCTCACTGAGGACACAGCTGGAATACATGGTCGCTGCAATATCTCCAGCACACAGCTGTAAGATATAGTCACTACAACCCCAGTCCACAATTAGAATACACAGTTACTGCTAGAATACATGGCCAGTGCACCCTCAGTACACATCTAGAATATATAGTCGCTACACACTCTGTACACAGCTAAAATACAAAATATTCACAGTATCTCCAGTACATAGCTATAATGCATTGTCACTACAACTGCAGTACACGATTAGAATACACAGTTACTGCTCACCCAGGACACAGCTCGAATACATGGTTGCTGCACCCTCAGTACATAACTGGAATACATAGTCACTACACCCTCAGTACATAGTTAGAATACAAAATCACACAATTTCGCACAACTTCACACAACTTTGCACAACATTACACAACTTCACACAACTTTGCACAATGTCGCACAACTTCGCACAACTTCGCACAACTTCACACAACTTCATACAACTTCTGGCGAGCAAACTAACAAAGTGACACCATCGCAGCATACATTTATTTATTTTATGACACTGTCTCAAGCCTGCCTTACTTTTTCTCAGCATCTCATCATATATTTCTGTACTTTATGCCACTGTCTCTAGCCTGCCTTGCTCTGTCGCACCATCTCATAGACTGTCACACGCAAATTGAAGAAGGTGTTGCATTCTCGCTAGTGACACCCCTCTACATATAGACACGCTCCATTGAGTAGTAGTGAATCGAGTGTACCCATTACCTTCTGGTTACCACACCTCACCACCCCCACCATAGAGTAATGAGACGAGGGCGCTGATACAGGGGCGCGCGCGCGATTACAGGAAAAAGGTGTCTTACGCGGGAAAAGGTGTAGAATACACAGTTACTGCTAGAATACATGGCCAGTGTACCTTCAGTACACATCTAGGATATATAGTCACTACACACTCTGTACACAGCTAAAATACAAAATATTCACAGTATCTCCAGTACATAGCTATAATGCATTGTCACTACAACTCCAGTACACGATTAGAATACACAGTTACTGTTCACCCAGGACACAGCTCGAATACATGGTCCCTGCTGTATCTCCAGCACACAGCTGTAAGATATAGTCACTACAACTCCAGTACACAAATATAATACACAGTTACTGCTAGAATACATGGCCAGTGCACCCTCAGTACACATCTAGAATATATAGTCACTACACGCTCTGTACACAGCTAAAATACACAGTATCTCCAGTACATAGCTATAATGCATTGTCACTACAACTCCAGTACACGATTAGAATACACAGTTACTGCTCACCCAGGACACAGCTCGAATACATGGTCGCTGCTGTATCTCCAGCACACAGCTGTATGATATAGTCACTACAACTCCAGTACACAAATATAATACACAGTTACTGCTAGAATACATGGCCAGTGCACCCTCAGTACACATCTAGAATATATAGTCACTACACGCTCTGTACACAGCTAAAATACACAGTATCTCCAGTACATAGCTATAATGCATTGTCACTACAACTCCAGTACACGATTATAATACACAGTTACTGTTCACCCAGGACACAGCTCGAATACATGGTCCCTGCTGTATCTCCAGCACACAGCTGTAAGATATAGTCACTACAACTCCAGTACACAAATATAATACACAGTTACTGCTAGAATACATGGCCAGTGCACCCTCAGTACACATCTAGAATATATAGTCACTACACGCTCTGTACACAGCTAAAATACACAGTATCTCCAGTACATAGCTATAATGCATTGTCACTACAACTCCAGTACATGATTAGAATACACAGTTACTGCTCACAGAGGACACAGCTGGAATACATGGTCACTGCTGTATCTCCAGCACACAGCTGTAAGATGTAGTCACTACAACTCCAGTCCACAATTAGAATACACAGTTACTGCTAGAATACATGGCCAGTGCACCCTCAGTACACATCTAGAATATATAGTCACTACACACTCTGTACCCAGCTAAAATACAAAATAGTCACAGTATCTCCAGTACATAGCTATAATGCATTGTCACTACAACTCCAGTACACGATTAGAATACACAGTTACTGTTCACCCAAGACACAGCTCGAGTACATGGTCGCTGCTGTATCTCCAACACACAGCTGTAAGATATAGTCACTACAACTCCAGTACACAAATATAATACACAGTTACTGCTAGAATACATGGCCAGTGCACCCTCAGTACACATCTAGAATATATAGTCACTACACGCTCTGTACACAGCTAAAATACACAGTATCTCCAGTACATAGCTATAATGCATTGTCACTACAACTCCAGTACACGATTAGAATACACAGTTACTGTTAACCCAGGACACAGCTCGAATACATGGTTCCTGTTGTATCTCCAGCACACAGCTGTATGATATAGTCACTACAACTCCAGTACACAAATATAATACACAGTTACTGCTAGAATACATGGCCAGTGCACCCTCAGTACACATCTAGAATATATAGTCACTACACGCTCTGTACACAGCTAAAATACACAGTATCTCCAGTACATAGCTATAATGCATTGTCACTACAACTCCAGTACACGATTAGAATACACAATTACTGCTCACCCAGGACACAGCTCGAATACATGGTCGCTGCTGTATCTCCAGCACACAGCTGTATGATATAGTCACTACAACTCCAGTACACAAATATAATACACAGTTACTGCTAGAATACATGGCCAGTGCACCCTCAGTACACATCTAGAATATATAGTCACTACACACTCTGTACACAGCTAAAATACAAAATATTCACAGTATCTCCAGTACATAGCTATAATGCATTGTCACTACAACTCCAGTACATGATTAGAATACACAGTTACTGCTCACAGAGGACACAGCTGGAATACATGGTCACTGCTGTATCTCCAGCACACAGCTGTAAGATGTAGTCACTACAACTCCAGTCCACAATTAGAATACACAGTTACTGCTAGAATACATGGCCAGTGCACCCTCAGTACACATCTAGAATATATAGTCACTACACACTCTGTACCCAGCTAAAATACAAAATATTCACAGTATCTCCAGTACATAGCTATAATGCATTGTCACTACAACTCCAGTACACGATTAGAATACACAGTTACTGTTCACCCAAGACACAGCTCGAGTACATGGTCGCTGCTGTATCTCCAACACACAGCTGTAAGATATAGTCACTACAACTCCAGTACACAAATAGAATACACAGTTACTGCTAGAATACATGGCCAGTGCACCCTTAGTACATGTTGTGTATGTGACAGTTGTTTGACAAAGACTCTAACCGATTTCTGTGGGATGGACTTTCGTGTTGTTGTCTGTCTGTTCGTCTCGACTTACATAAAATAAAGTGTTGACTTCACCAAATGACAAATGCTATCTAGTAATACTACTACATAACAACTAGTTATTCAATATATAGCAACTGGCGACGAGAATGGCGAACATTGGCCGAATTGAGCCGTACGACGGTAGTAGTGACCTGGAAGCATATTTGGAGCGGCTCGAAATGTACTTGGTCGCGAACGATGTTGCGGCGGTGGGAATCGCCGGCGCCGACGAAGTTGTGCAGTTGGCCGCAGAGAAAAAGAAGGTAGCCACTCTACTGACTCTGGTAGGCCCCGAAACGTACCTACTTCTGAAAAGCCTAGTCAGTCCGCAAAGACTGGTAGATCTGTCGTTCGATGAGATAACTGCGAGACTTAAAAGTCACCTGACGCCACGTCGTCTTATAGTGGCTGAGAGGTTCAAATTTCATCAACGAACCCAGAAAGACGGTGAGGCCATTGCTACATTTGCTGCAGAACTCCGGAGACTAGCATCCACTTGCAATTTCGGAGAATTTCTGAGTGAGGCATTGCGAGATCAACTAGTGTGCGGAATAAGAAGTAGCAGCACTCAACGCAAACTACTGAGCGAAGAGAGGTCGTTCGAACAAGCAATGCAGATGGCACTGGCGTACGAAGTGGCGGACAGCGAGGCTAAGCAGATAGCCCCTAAACACGACTCCACTAGCAATACAGTGCCGGTGGACGTGGTGCACAAGTATCAAAGTAGGGTGGAAAAGAAGTTCCCGGAGCACCAGCGTAACGACAATGCCGTCAATGCGACTCGCAAACGGTGTTACCGTTGCAACGGAAACCACACACAGCAACAGTGCAGGTTCAAGGACGCAACGTGTCACTTTTGTCAGAAGAGAGGACATATCGCGGAGGCGTGCCGCAAGAAAAACGGCGAAACTCATCTCGTGAGCACTACACACGAGACTGACGAGAGAGACGAGTACAGCGACTACAGCCTGTACCACGTCACCAGTGGGCCGACGTCACATCAACCTATCGAAGTAGGCGTACAGATGGACGGTAAATCGGTGAAAATGCTGGTGGACACGGGAGCGGGGGTCTCCATCATCAATGAGACGACATATCGCGAGTTATGGTCGCACCCGCCTAAGCTACAATCGACTGATGTGAACTTGACCAGTTATACCGGTCAGTCGGTTCCGGTGCTGGGACAGATCGATGTCGTCACACAGTACAAGCAACAGTCGGCACACGTTCCGATCATTGTCGTGTCGGGTACTCGAAAAAACCTTCTGGGGAGAAACTTACTGTCGCAGTTGAAGCTCGACTGGGGTGAAATCATGCACGTCTGCAAACGTGACCCGGTGCAGTCCGGACTTTTGGCGGAAGTGCCAGGCGTGTTCTCTGAGGGGCTGGGGAAACTGAAGGACATGCAGGTGAAGATCCATGTTAAAAACGGCGCTATACCACGATTCTTCAACGCCAGACCCATTCCTTACGCACTGAAGGAGAAAGTTGAAAACGAACTCGACCGACTTCAGCATGAAGGGATAATCGAGCCGGTCCAGTTTTCGGAATGGGCGGCACCGATCGTTCCAGTCTGCAAAGCGAACGGGCAGATAAGGATCTGCGGAGACTACAAGGTGACGATCAACAGAAGTGTAGTGGAGGACAAATATCCGCTACCCAGGGTGAACGATCTTTACGCCAGCCTGGCCGGAGGCGAGACATTCAGTAAACTCGACTTGAGGCATGCCTACCTTCAACTGCCATTGGATGAAGGGTCCCGCGAGTACGTCACCATCAACACCCACAAAGGACTCTTTCGATACACCCGCTTGCCGTACGGTATTTCGGTGGCACCATCCATATTCCAGAGAGCTCTTGAGTGTGTGCTTGCTGACATACCACGAGTGTGCATATTCTTGGACGACATTCTCGTTACCGGGAAAACTCGAGAGGAACACGTGGCGAACCTTCGCTGGGTCCTGAGACGGTTGGACGAGGCAGGACTGAAATTGAACAATGATAAGTGCGAGTTCTTCAATCAGTCAGTCGTGTACCTGGGGCACAAGATCGATCGCGATGGCCTACATCCAACAGACGACAAGGTCAGGGCCATTCGTGATGCACCTAGCCCAACTAACGTGAAGGAATTGCGTTCGTGGCTCGGTCTGCTCAACTACTACGGGCGGTTCCTGCGCAACCTGTCAACAACGCTAGCCCCACTGCACGTCCTACTCAGAAAAGAGACAAAGTGGTGCTGGGGGAACGAGCAAGCTAGTGCGTTTGAGGCAGCAAAGCAGCTGCTGCAGTCAGATTCGCTACTTGTACACTTCGACCCCGACAAGCCGCTCCTTCTCGCTTGCGACGCGTCACCGTACGGGGTGGGCGCGGTCTTGTCGCATCAGATGGAGGACGGTTCGGAGCGGCCGATCGCGTTCGCATCGAGGAGCTTATCACCCGCAGAAATCAACTACTCGCAACTAGACAAGGAAGGACTGAGTTTGGTTTTCGGAGTGACAAAGTTCCACCAATACCTCTATGGTATGAAGTTTGTGCTCATCACCGATCACCGACCGCTGATAGGGTTGTTCAACGAGCAACGACCGATACCTCCTCAAGCGTCGGGTCGACTTCAGCGTTGGGCCCTGACGTTGGCCGGCTACGCCTACATCATTCGTCATCGCAGTGGTGACGCGCACGGCAACTGTGATGCGCTTTCGAGACTACCTCTGCATACGCCACACTCCGCTAAGACGCCTGCGCCAGCAGAGTATGTTCAGCTCATCGAGAATTTGGACGACTCGCCGGTCACGTCCACTCACATACGCACTTGGGACTCAACGCGATCCAGTGCTATCTCGGGTGCACCGCTATCTGCTCACAGGGTGGCCAGAGAGTGACATCACAACAACGCAATACCACAAGGTGCGTGACGAACTGAGCATCCACGATGGCTGCGTGATGCGGGGCGCACGTATCATAGTGCCCGAGCCTGGACGCGCGACGATGCTGAAACTACTACACAGTAGCCACAGCGGTGTGGTGAAAATGAAGGCGCTGGCGCGCTCGTACATTTGGTGGCCAGGCATTGACCTCCAGATGGAACAGCTTTCGCAACAGTGTGCTCAATGTGAGGAAAACGCGCGACAACCGACCAGAGCTCCATTGCGACCGTGGCTGTTTCCGCAAGAGCCGTGGAAACGGGTGCATCTCGACTACGCAGGCCCCATAGAGAACAGAATGATTCTCGTGGCGGTGGATGCGTACTCAAAATGGATCTCTGCGATGGTCGTGCGCTCATCGACATCAGAAGTGACGATTGAACAATTGCGGATGTTATTCGCAGAGCATGGTCTGCCGGAGACTATCGTCACTGATAACGGCACATGTTTCACCAGCGCAGAGTTCACGCAGTTCATGAGGCAAAACGGCATTCAGCACATCACGTCACCTGCCTATCACCCCTCCTCGAACGGGCTCGCTGAACGCGCAGTGCAGCTCGTGAAACGAGGGTTAACAAAGATGACAGACGGGTCGATGCAGACAAGGTTGGCTCGTTACTTGCTGACCTACCGAGTAACCCCTCACGGTACGACAGGAAGTTCCCCGAGTATGTTACTGAAGGGGCGACAGCTACGAACGCTTCTGGACGTGGTTCACCCGAACATCGGCGCAAAAGTGCATAAATCGCAGGAAAAGATGACCGAGTACTACAATCAGAAGTCGAAGAGGCGTCATTTCAGCCCAGGCGACGCGGTTTACGTAAAAAACCATACGCAAAGCTCGCCAAAGTGGATTACCGCAGTCCTGCGGGAGCTGCATAATGACGTGTTAACATCGCAGGCGCTCGACGGTCGTCAGTTGAGGCGCCATCGCAATCACGTGCGTCTTCGACATGCAGGCGCGACTGACTACCCGGTAGAAGCCGACATCGCGGCTCCAGCTCCAGCTCCGATTCAACAAGCGCCCGAATATGGCGAAAGTGGAAACGACACGATCGACGAGTCCGACGACGCAGCTCCCATACCTGGTGGTAGCAGCGTCAACTCGCCGGCTCCGCAGCCAGCAGTTCGCAGATCCGAGCGAGAGCGCAAAGCTCCGGAGCGATTATCACTGTAAAGCTGTCTGTACATCTGGGCATAATAATCCCTGGTACAACAGTAGGTTGTTTAGTTAGTTTTAACTGGTGTGAAGGGATGTTGTGTATGTGACAGTTGTTTGACAAAGACTCTAACCGATTTCTGTGGGATGGACTTTCGTGTTGTTGTCTGTCTGTTCGTCTCGACTTACATAAAATAAAGTGTTGACTTCACCAAATGACAAATGCTATCTAGTAATACTACTACATAACAACTAGTTATTCAATATATAACAGTACACATCTAGAATATAAAATATAGTCACTACACACTCTGTACACAGCTAAAATACAAAATATTCACAGTATCTCCAGTACATAGCTATAATGCATTGTCACTACAACTCCAGTACATGATTAGAATACACAGTTACTGCTCACCCAGGACACAGCTCGAAATACATGGTCTCTGCACCCTCAGTACATAACTGGAATACACAGTCACTACACCATCAGTACATTCCATAGAGACATAGACCTATGGCAGCAAGAATTTCTTATACATACCTCCATCCATAGAGTAGTAGTGAGTCGAATATACCAATTACCTTCTGGTTTCCACACCTCACCACCCCCACCATAGAGTAATGAGAGGAGTATAGCCATCTGACCACCCCCACGCACGCTTGGTGACACCCCTCTACATATGGACAAGCTCCATAGAGTAGTAGTGAGTCGAGTGTAGCCATTATCTTCCGGTTCCTACACCTCACCACCCCCACCATAGAGAAATGGTACAGTCGCCAGGGGGCGCAGGGGCGTGTGCGATTACACACCTTTTCTGCGTAATACACCTTTCACCTTTTCCCTGTAATCGCGCCATGTATTCTAGCAGTAACTGTGTATTCTAATTGTGTACTGGAGTTGTAGTGACTACATCTTACAGCTGTGTGCTGGAGATACAGCAGGGACCATGTATTCCAGCTGTGTCCTCTGTGAGCAGTAACTGTGTATTCTAATCGTGTACTGGAGTTGTAGTGACAATGCATTATAGCTATGTCCTGGAGATACTGTGAATATTTTGTATTTTAGCTGTGTACAGAGTATGTAGCGACTATATATTCTAGATGTGTACTGAGGGTGCACTGGCCATGTATTCTAGCAGTAACTGTGTATTCTAATTGTGTACTGGAGTTGTAGTGACTATATCTTACAGCTGTGTGCTGGAGATACAGCAGTGACCATGTATTCGAGCTGTGTCCTGGGTGAGCAGTAACTGTGTATTCTAATCCTGTACTGGAGTTGTAGTGACAATGCATTATAGCTATGTACTGGAGATACTGTGTATTTTAGCTGTGTACAGAGCGTGTAGTGACTATATATTCTAGATGTGTACTGAGGGTGCACTGGCCATGTATTCCAGCAGTAACTGTGTATTATATTTGTGTACTGGAGTTGTAGTGACTATATCTTACAGCTGTGTGCTGGAGATACAGCAGGGACCATGTATTCGAGCTGTGTCCTGGGTGAACAGTAACTGTGTATTCTAATCGTGTACTGGAGTTGTAGTGACAATGCATTATAGCTATGTACTGGAGATACTGTGTATTTTAGCTGTGTACAGAGCGTGTAGTGACTATATATTCTAGATGTGTACTGAGGGTGCACTGGCCATGTATTCTAGCAGTAACTGTGTATTATATTTGTGTACTGGAGTTGTAGTGACTATATCATACAGCTGTGTGCTGGAGATACAGCAGCGACCATGTATTCGAGCTGTGTCCTGGGTGAGCAGTAACTGTGTATTCTAATCGTGTACTGGAGTTGTAGTGACAATGCATTATAGCTATGTACTGGAAATACTGTGTATTTTAGCTGTGTACAGAGCGTGTAGTGACTATATATTCTAGATGTGTACTGAGGGTGCACTGGCCATGTATTCTAGCAGTAACTGTGTATTATATTTGTGTACTGGAGTTGTAGTGACTATATCTTACAGCTGTGTGCTGGAGATACAGCAGGGACCATGTATTCGAGCTGTGTCCTGGGTGAACAGTAACTGTGTATTCTAATCGTGTACTGGAGTTGTAGTGACAATGCATTATAGCTATGTACTGGAGATACTGTGAATATTTTGTATTTTAGCTGTGTACAGAGTGTGTAGTGACTATATATCCTAGATGTGTACTGAAGGTACACTGGCCATGTATTCTAGCAGTAACTGTGTATTCTACACCTTTTCCCGCGTAAGACACCTTTTTCCTGTAATCGCGCGCGCCCCCCTGTATCAGCGCCCTCGTCTCATTACTCTATGGTGGGGGTGGTGAGGTGTGGTAACCAGAAGGTAATGGGTACACTCGATTCACTACTACTCAATGGAGCGTGTCTATATGTAGAGGGGTGTCACTAGCGAGAATACAACACCTTCTTCAAGTTGCGTGTGACAGTCTATGAGATGGTGCGACAGAGCAAGGCAGGCTAGAGACAGTGTCATAAAGTACAGAAATATATGATGAGATGCTGAGAAAAAGTAAGGCAGGCTTGAGACAGTGTCATAAAATAAATAAATGTATGCTGCGATGGTGTCACTTTGTTAGTTTGCTCGCCAGAAGTTGTATGAAGTTGTGTGAAGTTGTGCGAAGTTGTGCGAAGTTGTGCGACGTTGTGCGAAGTTGTGTGAAGTTGTGTAATGTTGTGCAAAGTTGTGTGAAGTTGTGCGAAATTGTGTGATTTTGTATTCTAACTATGTACTGAGGGTGTAGTGACTATGTATTCCAGTTATGTACTGAGGGTGCAGCAACCATGTATTCGAGCTGTGTCCTGGGTGAGCAGTAACTGTGTATTCTAATCGTGAACTGCAGTTGTAGTGACAATGCATTATAGCTATGTACTGTAGATACTGTGAATATTTTGTATTTTAGCTGTGTACAGAGTGTGTAGCGACTATATATTCTAGATGTGTACTGAGGGTGCACTGGCCATGTATTCTAGCAGTAACTGTGTATTCTAATTGTGTACTGGAGTTGTAGTGACTATATCTTACAGCTGTGTGCTGGAGATACAGCAGTGACCATGTATTCGAGCTGTGTCCTGGGTGAGCAGTAACTGTGTATTCTAATCGTGTACTGGAGTTGTAGTGACAATGCATTATAGCTATGTACTGGAGATACTGTGTATTTTAGCTGTGTACAGAGCGTGTAGTGACTATATATTCTAGATGTGTACTGAGGGTGCACTGGCCATGTATTCTAGCAGTAACTGTGTATTATATTTGTGTACTGGAGTTGTAGTGACTATATCATACAGCTGTGTGCTGGAGATACAGCAGGGACCATGTATTCGAGCTGTGTCCTGGGTGAACAGTAACTGTGTATTCTAATCGTGTACTGGAGTTGTAGTGACAATGCATTATAGCTATGTACTGGAGATACTGTGTATTTTAGCTGTGTACAGAGCGTGTAGTGACTATATATTCTAGATGTGTACTGAGGGTGCACTGGCCATGTATTCTAGAAGTAACTGTGTATTATATTTGTGTACTGGAGTTGTAGTGACTATATCATACAGCTGTGTGCTGGAGATACAGCAGCGACCATGTATTCGAGCTGTGTCCTGGGTGAGCAGTAACTGTGTATTCTAATCCTGTACTGGAGTTGTAGTGACAATGCATTATAGCTATGTACTGGAGATACTGTGTATTTTAGCTGTGTACAGAGCGTGTAGTGACTATATATTCTAGATGTGTACTGAGGGTGCACTGGCCATGTATTCCAGCAGTAACTGTGTATTATATTTGTGTACTGGAGTTGTAGTGACTATATCTTACAGCTGTGTGCTGGAGATACAGCAGGGACCATGTATTCGAGCTGTGTCCTGGGTGAACAGTAACTGTGTATTCTAATCGTGTACTGGAGTTGTAGTGACAATGCATTATAGCTATGTACTGGAGATACTGTGTATTTTAGCTGTGTACAGAGCGTGTAGTGACTATATATTCTAGATGTGTACTGAGGGTGCACTGGCCATGTATTCTAGCAGTAACTGTGTATTATATTTGTGTACTGGAGTTGTAGTGACTATATCTTACAGCTGTGTGCTGGAGATACAGCAGGGACCATGTATTCGAGCTGTGTCCTGGGTGAACAGTAACTGTGTATTCTAATCGTGTACTGGAGTTGTAGTGACAATGCATTATAGCTATGTACTGGAGATACTATGAATATTTTGTATTTTAGCTGTGTACAGAGTGTGTAGTGACTATATATCCTAGATGTGTACTGAAGGTACACTGGCCATGTATTCTAGCAGTAACTGTGTATTCTACACCTTTTCCCGCGTAAGACACCTTTTTCCTGTAATCGCGCGCGCCCCCCTGTATCAGCGCCCTCGTCTCATTACTCTATGGTGGGGGTGGTGAGGTGTGGTAACCAGAAGGTAATGGGTACACTCGATTCACTACTACTCAATGGAGCGTGTCTATATGTAGAGGGGTGTCACTAGCGAGAATACAACACCTTCTTCAAGTTGCGTGTGACAGTCTATGAGATGGTGCGACAGAGCAAGGCAGGCTAGAGACAGTGTCATAAAGTACAGAAATATATGATGAGATGCTGAGAAAAAGTAAGGCAGGCTTGAGACAGTGTCATAAAATAAATAAATGTATGCTGCGATGGTGTCACTTTGTTAGTTTGCTCGCCAGAAGTTGTATGAAGTTGTGTGAAGTTGTGCGAAGTTGTGCGAAGTTGTGCGACGTTGTGCGAAGTTGTGTGATTTTGTATTCTAACTTTGTACTGAGGGTGTAGTGACTATGTATTCCAGTTATGTACTGAGGGTGCAGCAACCATGTATTCGAGCTGTGTCCTGGGTGAGCAGTAACTGTGTATTCTAATGGTGTACTGGAGTTGTAGGGACAATGCATTATAGCTATGTACTGGAGATACTGTGAATATTTTGTATTTTAGCTGTGTACAGAGTGTGTAGCGACTATATATTCTAGATGTGTACTGAGGGTGCACTGGCCATGTATTCTAGCAGTAACTGTGTATTATAATTGTGGACTGGGGTTGTAGTGACTACATCTTACAGCTGTGTGCTGGAGATACAGCAGCGACCATGTATTCCAGCTGTGTCCTCAGTGAGCAGTAACTGTGTATTCTAATCATGTACTGGAGTTGTAGTGACAATGCATTATAGCTATGTCTTGGAGATACTGTGAATATTTTGTATTTTAGCTGTGTACAGAGTGTGTAGTGACTATATATTCTAGATGTGTACTGAGGGTGCACTGGCCATGTATTCTAGCAGTAACTGTGTATTCTAATTGTGTACTGGAGTTGTAGTGACTACATCTTACAGCTGTGTGCTGGAGATACAGCAGGTACCATGTATTCCAGCTGTGTCCTCTATGAGCAGTACCTGTGTATTCTAATCGTGTACTGGAGTTGTAGTGACAATGCATTATAGCTATGTCCTGGAGATACTGTGAATATTTTGTATTTTAGCTGTGTACAGAGTGTGTAGCGACTATATATTCTAGATGTGTACTGAGGGTGCACTGGCCATGTATTCTAGCAGTAACTGTGTATTCTAATTGTGTACTGGAGTTGTAGTGACTATATCTTACAGCTGAGTGCTGGAGATACAGCAGCGACCATGTATTCGAGCTGTGTCCTGGGTGAGCAGTAACTGTTTATTCTAATCGTGTCTTGGAGTTGTAGTGACAATGCATTATAGCTATGTACTGGAGATACTGTGAATATTTTGTATTTTAGCTGTGTACAGAGTGTGTAGTGACTATATATTCTAGATGTGTACTGAGGGTGCACTGGCCATGTATTCTAGCAGTAACTGTGTATTCTAATTGTGGACTGGAGTTGTAGTGACTACATCTTACAGCTGTGTGCTGGAGATACAGCAGTGACCATGTATTTGAGCTGTGTCCTGGTTGAGCAGTAACTGTGTATTCTAATGGTGTACTGGAGTTGTAGGGACAATGCATTATAGCTATGTACTGGAGATACTGTGACTATTTTGTATTTTAGCTGTGTACAGAGTGTGTAGTGACTATATATCCTAGATGTGTACTGAGGGTGCACTGGCCATGTATTCTAGCAGTAACTGTGTATTCTAATTGTGGACTGGAGTTGTAGTGACTATATCTTACAGCTGTGTGCTGGAGATGCAGACTGTCTCGAAGCTGTCTTGCTGTTTCTCATCGTCTCAGTATACATTTATGTACATGAGCTAGAATGTGGCAGGAGGTAGGAGAGACAGGACAGTATAATATGGTGGACGCAACGTATCATGAGTCAGGATGTGGTTGGAGGTAGGAGAGACAGATGACATTATGGTGGACGCAATGTATCAAGAGCCACAATGTGGCAGAGGCAGTGTTTAAGGAGCCAGGATGTGGCTGGTGATAGGGGAGACAGAGGACTGTGTGGTGGAAGCAGTGTGTAAGGAGCCAGGATGTGGTTGGAGGTAGGAGAGATAGAGGACTGTATGGTGGGGGCAATGTATCAGGAGCCGTGATGTGGTTGTACGTAGGAGAGACAGAGGACAGTATGGTGGACGCAGTGTATCAGGAGCCAGGATGTGGCTGGAGGTAGGAGAGACAGAGGACTTCATGGTGGAGGCAATGTGTAAGGAGCAGGGATGTGGCTGGAGGTAGGGGCAACAGAGGACAGTATGGTGGACGCAATGTATCAGGAGCCAGGATGTGGCTGGAGGTAGGGGAGACGGAGCCTTTATGATGGATGCACTGTATCAGGAGTCAGGATGTGGCTGGAGGTAGGAAAGACAGAGGACTGTATGATGGACGCAATGTGTAAAGAGCCCAGTTGTGGCTGGAGGTAGGGGAGATGGAGGACTGTATGATGGACGCAATGTATCAGGAGTCAGGATGTGGCTGGAGGTAGGAGATACAGAGGACAGTATGGTGACCGTACGGTGGCGACATCGGACGGACTGCGAGTTCCTTCACCACAGAGGGCACCACTCTATCTATGCAGGACCGTACGGTGATGACACCGAACGGTCTGTTCACCGCCATTCGTTAAACATAATTCGAAGGATTCTTTATGAAGGCACGATAAAGAGTCTACGAAGGACCGTTCATTTCTATGATGACGACTACGGGATGAAGGACTGACAACACGCACCATACCTTTTTCATTTTTATTATGTTGTAATCATACATATACGATTCGACTTATACATAATGATGATGTCATGCTGGGTTTGCGGGTCTTTACGACCTCGACAGTGACCCCTAGCTTACGATCGGTTATCGATACGGCAGCGGCTAGTAGATGAATAACTTGTGGGTTGTTAACCGCGACAGAGGTTACGTAGGTAATGTTGATGATTATAAGTCTTTTCCGCAGAGATGTATAACAACATAACAAAAAACAGTCTCGACTCGTTACCTTTTCAGGTTATATATTCAACTATGAATGTTCATTTCAACAGTAGTTATATATTCAACTACGAATGTTCATTTCTACAGTGGTTATATATTCAACTATGAATGTTCATTTCAACAGTGGTTATATTCGTTTCTACAGCGGTTATATATTCAACTACGAAATGTTCATTTCAACTTGTTCATTTCAACAGTAGTTATATATTCAACTACGAATGTTCATTTCTACAGTGGTTATATATTCAACTATGAATGTTCATTTCAACAGTGGTTATATTCGTTTCTACAGCGGTTGTATATTCAACTACGAAATGTTCATTTCAACTGCGGATGGATAAGTCGAATTTGACGTCGAATCTCCTTCTGCCACTCCGTCGACTGTTTTGTTTTGCATCGTTAATACATGTCTGTTGTTTGTTCGTACGCTATCGTTCTCGATAAATCACGCATTCCATTCGACAAATAGCGACAATATACTTTTATTACACGGTCGTTCTTAATACATCGCACAAAGTCCAACCGCTTGCAACACGAATAAATTCCAACCACAGTCTCGCTTCCGTACGCTGTTCCATTGCGAATATTTCGACCAGCCACGGCTCGAATTCGACGATAAACCAGCCACTTCAGCCTACAACAGAACGCAGCTGTCTACTTAAAAAAAAGAGTCCACTGTTTCTGTTAGGTGTCGAGTTACAACAACATGCATCGGTCTACGCTGTGATTTAACGCTATTTAAAAACGAGTCCACTGTTTCGGTTAGGTATCGAGTTACAACAACATGCATTGGACATGCAGTCAACACTGTGGTCTAACGCTATTTAAAAAAGTTACTTTTCTCACACGCTCGTATTAACGAAAGTTTCAATCGATTCAGTTCGTATCGAGAGGTCACGAATATATTACAAGTCTCCATACATCGTATTTATAATAGCCATTCAATATTGAGCAACAATCCACCATACATTACCTTCGTCCTGTCAGTTTCCACACGCTTATTTCCTGCGAGCTGCTAAGGTTCCAAATGGTTCAGAACTCAATGCTTCGGCCTACAATACAACGCAGCCGTCTACTGGTAAAAACGAGTCCGTTCGTAGTCCGCTAGGTATCGAGTTACAACAACATGCTTGACGCCGATTACCACATCGGCTCATCTCAGTTATTAATGATACTATTATTGACCGCTGTTAACGGGCAGTCGTTCCTATGTCCACTTGATCTCAGTTATTAATGACCACTGTTAACTTACTCTTTCATCTCAGTTATTAATGATACTATTATTGACCGCTGTTAACGGGCAGTCGTTCCTATGTCCACTATCGATGGCTACTGGTTATCTTTCGGTACTCCTAGTCGCTAGGGGGCGCTACGCACGGTTTGTGGTGTTCCTACAACCGTCAGGGGGCGCTCTGATTGGCTGCGCGCGCAACCGGAAGTGATTCGTGAACGTGGGCTCCTGATTAAGCATTAGGAACCCATTCTCTACTACTGACGTCATATCGGTACAATCTCAAGATAAGTACCTGCAGCCGTCTTGGCGCCTGACTTAGGGGTTTCTTCAGAATGGCTGCGAACGGTTTGTGGTCATTATGTATCACGACTTTGCGACCGAACGTATACTGGTCAAATCGTTCTAGCCCAAATACAACAGATAGTAGCTCTTTCTCGATTTGTGCCCATCTCCGTTCTGTTGACCTGAGGGACCTGGAGGTGAACTCTATCGGCTTCCCATCCTGCATCAGTACCGCACCCAGTCCGTCTTGGCTACTGTCAACTTGTAGCACAAGTTCCTTGTCGGAGTCGAAGTAGGCCAACATTGGCATGGTGGTTATCTTCCTTTTTACTGTCTTGAATGCCTCTTCACATTGCTTGGACCAGTTCCATACCACACCCTGCCTTGTCAAACCTCGTGTGGGTTCCAAATCGGTCGCTAGGTCGGGCATAAACCTCGCCAGATATTGGATCATGCCACATAATCACTTTACCCCATGTCTGTGGGCGATGGCATTTCCAAAATGGCCTTGACTTTGTCGTCATCTGCTTGAATGCCTTCTGTGGTTATCTTGTGACCCATGAAGATCACATTGTCTCGCTTGTACTCTGCCTTCACATTGTTCAGTTTAATGTTCCTCTCTGTGCATCGCTCTTGTAGCCGTTTCAAGTTGTCATCATGGTCACGCTCGGCCAACATCTTTGTGGCCCCGCATCCAGTCACAATGATGTCATCGGCGGCGCAGATCACACCTGCTATGCCTTCAAGTGCCTCGTTTAGCTTCTTCTGAAATACCTCGCTGCTCACTTTGAGGCCGAAAGGTAATCTGGCTCATCGGTATCTGCCATATGGGGTGATCATCGTCGTTAGCAGGCTAGAAGCTGCGTCAAGTTCCACATGCCAGAATGCTTCCTGCACATCCAGCTTGCTGAACATCTTGGCATTGTTCATGTTTGGTAACACGTCATCAAGTGTTGCCAACTTGTAATGTTCTCTCATGAGTGCTTGGTTCAGTGGCAGCGGATCGAGACATAGTCTCAACTTACCGTTCTGCTTACGTACAACCGCCATCTGGCTCACCCATTGCGTTGGTTCTTCGACGGGTACCAGAACACCTCGTTTTACTAGAATGTCTATTTCGGCTTTCACTGGTTGTTGCAGAGCGATTGGTAGTCTCCTACATGGCAGAATCTTTGGCGGGACACTGGGGTCGGTTTTAAGCGTTGCTATGCCCAAATGGCCTAGGTCGTTGCTTTGGCTCAGATTTGGCTGATAAACCGCTCCTCGTGGATTGTCATCAATCCCATGGCTTGTGTCGTAGCTGATCCGATGAGACACATGAGACTGTTTTCCACAACGACGAAATCAACATCTTCTGTGTTGCCAGTTTTCAGATTCCTAATCGGTAGTCTAACGATGCCTTTCGGGGTAATTGTTGTGCCGTTCAACATCACTAGCTTCTCGTTTGTTTTTCGCACTTGTTCTTTGCGTACAAATCTTTGGTTGATTGTGTTTATATCTGCTCCGGTATCCAGCTGGAAACGCACGTCGCAGTTATTGACCTGTATCATCGCTGTGATTCGCTGTTGTACCTTGTGACCATTCACTCCAAATGTCAACCCGTGCGCTCGCAACCAACCGTCGTCGTCTTCCGTGTCGTTCTTTTCCATTTACGCTTCTCACTCGCTTTCGGCATTTTGCGCCTTGGAATGATTGGCACCATGACAATAGGAGCATGTCTTTCCCCAGGCTGGGCATCTTAGTCTGCTCGGTTCATGCGAATAACCACAATACTGACATTCCCGTCTTGTGGTGTCAGTGGTTTTTCTGTCTTGAGGCGATGTTATTTTGGGCGGCTTGCTGTTGTGAACTTTCTCGATCTGTCGTTCCAGATTCATTTCATGGACTTGTTTTTGTGTCGTTTCAAACGTTCTACATATCTCTATGGCCTTCTCGAGAGACAGATTGCTTTCACGAAGGAACAATTCTTGCAGTTTACCTCGTGTTGAGAAAACAATCTTATCTCTCATTGTTCGGTCTTCGTCCTGATATTCACATAATTCTGCCATGGCACGCAATTCTGTTAAGAAAATATCAAATGGCTCCCTCCACTCTGCATTCCAAAATCGGAAAGAATTAACGACATTTCTTTTGGGGGCGCAATACCCTTCTAAAGTTTCCATAACCTTAGTAGGCAGTAACTTGTCTCCGTCGTTTTCCCAGGTGAACTGGTCATATATCCTAATAAACTGTACTCTTGCACAATTGAGGACTATCGCCGTCTGGGTGTTTGCTGGCTTTTGGTCTGTTTCCGTAGCAGCCATGTACACTTGAAGTTCTCTCTTCCATCTCTTGAATGAGTCCGCCAAATTCGGATCATGAATGTCAAGTTTTGGCGGCGGGTGAAATGAATTATCCCCCATTTTGCCAACCGAAATGTCACTTAGTACTACTATAATTATTGTCTACTGGCACTGCCTTAGCCTTAGGCTTCGTCCGGGAAGTGCGCTACCAAATAACAGTCTCGTTTCACGCACTCACTTTTTATACTGTTTATTTTAGGCGTCTAGAGTTCGGTAACGATGCCACCATGTTGATGCGTTATGTTGCATACGGTAGACACGAGGCAATGTATGTCCAAATACATTTATTTCATGAGAACGTAACACTTATCTGACATGTGCGACCGCGTATCGAGAGCAGAGGGCTGAGCCGCTGCATGTAACAGCCGCGTTAGTGTCGCATGCTTTAATGTGTGTCCAAGTATATAAAGTCCATTCATTAACAAGGACCATCAAAAATTCTGAAACTTCTTACCTGCCGTTGTCATCATCTCATTAACATGCTGATCGAGTTTAGTCAAAGTCTCGTACTTCTAACTTATTTAAAATGCCTGAACATACCATACCCGTAAATTTTTACCAATTTCTGCATGAATTACTACGCACACGTGCACTGTGGCGAAACAATTGCCAAAAATCCTTCCGCCTATTGAAATCATCTAAAAATCCATAGTTACACTGTCAACATGTTCTACCAGCAAACTTGCCAATGTGCCTGCTCAAATGCAGTTATGTCAGATGATATGATTTTTTTTAATTACACATATCTAACATTACTGTGCCCTACATTCGTAACACACAGGAAGTGTAACTGAGGCATGATCCCAGAGATGTATATTTATTGTATACAGACTAGAGTAGTCTCGTTTATCTGACTCTCGCTCGGCTTCGTGAATTGGCCGAGAAGAGAGTCTAGATGCAGAGGCGTGGTCTCGTTGTTACCCACTGGCACTGTCACCACTCCATTTTGTAACAAGATTTACCAAAATTGCCATCCCAAACAACAAGTTCGAGATGGCAAGTGGACAAGGAAGCCATTGGCTTATCGAGAGTCCAACAATTTTACCACCAATGTATATCCAGCCTTTAACATAATCATTTGACAGTTTGTTCCATTCATTTATCACCCTCTGTGAGAATGAGTACTTTCTTATGTCAAACCTACACTGTTCCATAACTAATGTTGATTTGTGTCCTCTGGTTCTACTGCCTTTTTTAAGTTTGAAGAACATATTCCTTTCAATGTCCTCATAACCATTCACTATTTTAAACACTTCTATTTGGTCTCCTCTTAGTCTCCTTGTCTCTAGTACGTGTTGTCAAACCACATTCTAATAAGCGACTTTCATAACTAAGGTCTCTCTATTCTGGAATAATTTTAGTTGCTCTTCGTTGTATTCTTTCTAGCTTGTCTATGTCCTTCTTATGATCTGGCCTGCATACTTGTATACAATATTCCAGATGCGATCTAACTATTGCTTTCTACATGGGTACAATTAGCTGTTTCTCATTATATGTGATAGCTCTCCTAATTAGTCATATCATTTGACTTCCTTTTGAAGCAGCAATCCCACACTGCTCTGAAACTTTCATGTCAGCACTAAATGTTACTCCTAAATCCTTTTCTTGTGTATTTCTACCTATTACAGCATCCCCCATTTTATGTTCTTCGTTCATGTTTCCATGTCCTATGTGTATTCATTTACACTTTTACGCATTTACCCAAAATTGAATCCAATTCTGGGAATTAGACCATCGATGTTTAGATGTATTTATTAATTTATGTTTTACAGGGAATTCCACCATGTTGTCTCTGGTTTATTATCTTTCACCTTCTTAGTTTTCTTTGCTATCATTTCAGGAGTTACAAATAGCTGCCTTAAATGATCTGATTTGTCACCCCCATTTTAGTAGCTGGAACTGGAAGTGAGCTGATATCTTCTGTGGTAAAAACTGAACTTAAATACTCATTCAGGACCTCTGCCATTTGAAACCCGTCTGAAATTATGTTTCCACTGTTGTTTTCCAATGGTACGACCTTATCTCAAACTGTCTATTTACTCCTTACATTAGCATAGAAACTCTTGCTGTAATTTTTTATGTTACCTGTCAATTTTTTTTCAAAGGTTCTTTTGGATTTTCAGTTGTAGTAAGGTTAAGTGTTTCTTTGTAGTTTATGTTGTCTTCTACATTTCCAGTGTACTTATATACCCCTACAGCATCTGTCTGTGAGCAATTTTTCTAATAGCCTCTTTTGACAGGTCTTTCTTCCTGGACCTTATCCCTTGTTTTCTTAATGGAACAAATCTCTCAGTAATGCCCTCAATTTCATTTTTTAAACAAGTCCAGCAGTTTGTTACCGTGTTGTTCTTCAGCAAGTTATTCCAATATATATTTGCTCAATCCTGTGTTAGAAGTAGAAACTGATGGTCGTCACCCCAGCATTCTCTGATGATTTCCATTGTATATGGCCATGGTTAAAATCACCCATTATAACACATTCCCCTTGCTCACCTCTCTTGTAGCCTTTTGTAGTTTTACATCTTCCTGTCCTATGTTTGGACTATGACAAACTACTCCTATTGTTAATGTTGAGTTCCTGGTAACTATGTTACAACAAATTGCTTCCTTACAATCTGTTTCACATTTCAGTGTTATTTCATATGCTTGGATAGATTCTCTAATACATAAAATTACTCCACCTCCCCTTCTGTCTCGCCTATCCTTGGTGATAACTATTATATGAGAGTCAGTATCTGCTACCATAATGTCTAACTTGTTTTTTTATTTACTATGCTCCTGGCATTTAAGCATACACATTTAAATTAATTTTCCAAAATTGTTTTTTTTTTTTTTTGGTAAAAATTTCTTTGGATGTATATTTGTACTCCTTTGAGTTTTCACTGTCAGTTCCCCCTGCGCATCTAGTTTAAATCATTTACGGTACCTGTGCCCTCGCCGACAACCCTGACAAACTCACACCCAAGAACTGCAGGACCCTTCCCAGTCAGATGAAGTCCATCTCTCATGAAAAAGTCATCTCTTCCCATGACGTTGTCTACGAAACCTACTCCCTCCTCCATACATGCCTTCTATACATATGTGTTGATCGCCATCCTCCTACAGTTAATATACTCCTCACCCCTGCCTCACATTACTGGTAATATCAGCGACAACACAATCTGTCCAATCTGTGTCTCTTTAAGTGTCTTGACCAACCTCCTGTACATACCAACGATGGCTGACGTTCCCTCCTTCTCGGCATTGTTCGTTCCCACATGCATATATATCTGAATGATAATTAAGTACATACGGCCAATTTTAGATACATTCAAACGAATAATAAATGACGTAATTGTATAGTTTTGGTTTCCTATCTTTCCTTTCCTTTCCGTGAAAAAGTATAGTGAATCCGCCGAGAAGAGAGTCTGGCAGCAGAGGTGTGGTTTCGTTGTTATCCACTGTCACCACTCCAGTCAATCAGCGTAATTTTCTAGATGCTACACTAATTTTTTTTGCCTGAATTAACTTTATAGTCGAAGAGTTAGTCAAATGCCCGGATGACATCGTAATTGGCTAATTATGTATGCGCTCAGAATCTGATATGCATTTTTTTTTATTAAATCGACGGTGGATGTTACATATACTATTCACACACAACATATTTGAACAGCAATGAACCGGATTTGCGATAGGGTAAATCAGTTGAGGAAGCAGTTTTCAGCATCCACCGAACCCCAGTTTGATCAATAAAAGTACACCTAATAAGATTGTGTTTCTGGCTAGAAAGAATTTACATGTAAAAATTAAGAATAAACCGTACACAATATACGGCATACGCCTGTGTCGTGCAAAGTACGTTGTCATTGTTTTTAAATAAAAAATAAATAAATATACGCACATGTATTAAAAAATATATATACACTCGTCTAACTCTAATCCAATCATTAATTATTGAACATAAATGAATGTAATTGTCGAAAATTATAAAACAAAGACAAAGTGTGAACTCATTCACAAAAAGTAGATTTGCCTACATTTCTAGATGGCATAAAAGGCTAAATAATATCTTTCTTGTAGCACTAATACTTATACAAAAAGAAAAGACTGAATTGTTCAGTTTACGTTAATTCTCATTCAACTTTTCTACGAAATCGAAATTGCAGACTTACCACGCAGAGCCGCCGTACTGGTAAACTTTGCGGGTCAAGGTGAAGGTCGTTTATACCCAATCCTATTTCGTGCGCGCTGCACGGTGGACTTGGGCACTAGTCTAGCTGCAGCATTTAATGAGTTTTTAAAGTTGCTACATTGTTAAAGTATTGTTAAGATGTACATAGATTTAGTTTAATTTTAAGCGTTTAACCATAGAGGGAGATATTATATAGACTTGAGAGGCTATCTGAATACGTCATTTACGGTTACGCGTCTTTTTGACAAGTAAACACATAATTGTACACACGAAAAGACACATGGAATAAAGTCTATTGTCCTCTGACTCTGTGAATGAATAATTTCGTATATTCAATCTAAACGGTGCTTTTAACGTTATTTTGTGCCTTTGCTTATTGTATCTTTGTTTAGTTAGAAGCATTGGTATTAATAATAATAATTAACTTCTATGGCGCCTAGGAACCTGAGCTCAGAGGCGCAACAAAACAGAATCATTAAGCATAATCGTGAACAGGGACGTGCAAAAGTCATTATCAGAACGAAGGACAACCGAAGATTTATAATGGAAATACAATTTGGAATAAATATTATCTTGAATTTTTTTCGGAAAATAGCTTCAGATGTTTTCAAGTGATAGGGAGTTCATTCCAGACCCTAGGCGCAGCGACAGAGAAAGCACGTTTGCTCAAAGTAAGTTTTGTTTTAGGCACAGCAAGTTGTTGTGAAATTGATGATCTGAGCTGCGTAGGGATATTTTAAAGATGCAAGAGACTAGCCAAGTAGGGTGGTTGTTGCGTAGATAGAGCACGATATGTAAGAGTGGACAGCTTAAAATTAATTTGATAATAATGGTATTACTATTATCACATTTTAATGATAGTTGTTTTAATAAATAATATGTTTTTGTCTGTTCTCTCTGTTTTAATTTCAAATGTGTTTATGTGTGAAATGCGATAGTGGGCAGCGTGTCGTTGTGGACCGGAATATATATATATATATATATATTTATATATATGTATATATATATATACACACACATACACACACGCGTGCGCGCGCGCGTGCATGCGTGCGTGCGTGCGTGCGTGCGTGCGTGCGTGCGTGCGTGCGTGTGTGTTTATAGCTCTTTTTGCTTATATATTATGTTCTACTAATCAATCCAATCATTTGCAGAATTATCACATGAAGCCGCAATTCCACATTGCCATGACACTTTGTAATCAGCACTAATTGTTACAACCAAGTCCTTTGAATAAATGGATATATACGCACGCACGCATGCACGCACGCACGCACGCACGCGCAAAACAACATCGATTAACACTTCTATTTACTATCCTTTTTAATGATCCTTCTTACATGCTAACACACGTGTATGTGAGATGGGCGCCGTAGCTCTATCATTGCACTGTAAGCAACAACAACCGCCGTGTTCATACACATGTCCTGGGCGACTGAAAGGCCACCGTCAACTTTGAATGTTTCTTCGTCTTGTCATTGAAGAAACACTTCAAAGATTGCAACACATCCTTTATTTGTGCATTGTTCTATGCGACTGATCTACCACCGTCAACTACCAGTGTAACACCATTGATCATGTCTGCCTTGTCACTCAACAAGTACAACACCGGATGGACAATGTCCTTCACTTCTGCAATGAAAAAACGCATATTTGTGTTACTGTTGGTAAAATCAACGTCATTCTGAATCGGTCTCCTGCAGGTCACCATAAAAGAGTGGAAAGATCATCACACTATCGCTTTCAATTTGGTATGAAACTGCCTGCGACTGAACTATTGTGAAATGTCAAATACTAAAGTGTGCTAATGATCATAAAACAGAAAATTCACACCATTTTGATGTTAAAAATGGAAGTAAAACGATATGCAACAGATGTGTATGCTCGGTAATGCTACGGTAAGCAATTGCTTTCGTTGTCTTAAAAGCTCTGTTGTATTTGCCGTGCGGGACCCGACTGGGTAGTACACATACTATCCGTGGGACGGCGCTGCTGAGCAAGTATTATCCGTTGGACGGCACCTCTGATACACAACCTCTTCCGCAGCCATTTAGGCTTGCTACACGTACGAATTGCAAAGGACCATTGTGCAATTTCGTAGTCATGTGTAGTCACTGTACTCCGTGGCAAGGACACAACCGGGAGTAGCCATTCTGACCATGTATGGCGCCCAACGTTGTTTACTTAACTCATGCTAATGCGGTGTGCATTGCAAGCTTGATGCTTGATGGAATACTCCCTTTAAGTTTAAGCTTTACAGCTGATCACAGCTAATGTGGGAGGAAGTATATAGTATATACTATAGTGAGTTTAGATACCAGATAGAAAGGACCAACGGCTTTTAGCGTCTCTTTCAAAAGATATGGGCAAAGTGGGGTGAACGAAATTGCCCAAGTTTCGAAACGACAGCAGGTGATTTCGAACCCCGGTCCCTTCGACCGAAAGCGCGACTTTCTACCACACGACCACGCACTACAAATATGTCTACAGAACAACGATATTCCACACCCATTCGACAATGTCAATTCAATCAAGGATTACCTGGAAGCTTCCCTTGCGGTATCTTCGAACGGACTGCAGCAGATTTGAGATGATCTGACCACAGTCGTTTCCCCATTGCTGTCATCACAACCGTCGGGTTAACGCAATTCACTCGAATCTAAAAAGTATGACAATGTCAATGGTTATCATTTGTCACAAATGAATAAACTAAAACAGCAGGGGGTCATTTAATGTTACACTAAAGAAGTTTACATAGATTGCTACAAACCAAGAAATGGTCTGATAAGAATGTGCAGAATGTCATTCCTGTCTGTACGGACAACCAGTCGTCATTTATTTATAAATTTAAAAAAATTTAATTCAGCCAGTGTTATAACACCTGCAAAAACGGTGTAGCATAAATACAAACAGCGACATGTAACCAGTCCCAGAAGGTGTGGACCAAACGATGCATAATCCAAGATTTTAGAAGTCAATAGCAATCTTTGTATTTTTGCTTAGTTTAACACCGTTTTAGTTGCTGTTCATTCACTAAATCGCCACCATCTTCATAGTTGAGCCTATGGTAAACGACGAAGTTAACCAACAATTATCAGGTGCTGATTAGGCCGATGTACCCCCAATACCGTTAATGATTTTTACTTGTTTTAGCATAATTTTATATTGTATTCAGCAACACAATTCTACGTTAATTAAAGTTCGCTTCTAGCATATTTCGCTATCATCTCGAAAGGAATAATTCAGTTATCAACTAGTGGAATTTAACATATCAATCACTACATTCAGTGCACGTATTTAATTAAAACATTTTGTATAATTCGATGGTTTTGAGTCACTGCTCTACCTGAGCTGCCGTTTACCTGGTGTGGACCGAGTTCCAGCGCCATGACCCTCGTGACCTGGTCAAGGGCGCCTTTAGACGCACAGTACGATGTGTGATTCACTACTGCCGAAGCAGAAACTCTGGAGGAAATGTTTACTATGGCACCCCCCTTGCCTCTCTCAACCATGCCTTTTGCCACTACCTTGAAAACAAAATGTCACCGACATCAACGTGGAATATGAACATATAAGCACTAATTATTGTGTATATCTTTACAGCAAACAATATGTTAAAACGTATTAGTCACAGCAGCTGCTGAATACAACGTCTCAATCAGCCACGCAATTAGCACACCCATATATTATACATAGGAAGTGTTTTTCGTGTTTGAGAGGATACAACTACAGTATTTTACTATTTATCATCCGTGTGTGTGTTTTAACTATGTGATGTAGTGTTTACTTAAAACGCACCTGTATCTATGGATTTTTATGTTAGTGTTGTCTGCTTGTCGCTGCTTTAAAATCACATACAAGAGACAAGAGACAATAAGAAACGTACATTTGAACAATATGAAGTGTTCGCACCTGTGACACGTTTATGACAGCATTGACGTTGACATTGAATGTTCTGAAATTAACAGACGCCAATTAACTTCTTGAACATACATCAATGGCCATGAGTTGAATAGATATTGCATATTACAAATAAACCTACTAACATGTACAGTGTTGTGTAATTGTGATATTTGGTGCTGTGTTATTACTGTGTGATGATAAAGCAATATCCGGCTGATTTTATTTAGATTTTCAACACAATGAAACTAACATAAGAGAACCGTGAGCCAGACCCACCGAAACACACATTATTTCAATATTAATGCTCATTTTGCTCGGTACCGCACATTACAGTTTCTTACTTGTCCATTTCAGTTTCTTCAGTTTCCAAGAAAGGTGTTGGTATTAAAATGCCTGCATTGTTCACCAACAGGTCAACGGGTCCTATTTGCTCAACGGCTCTCCTCGCAGTCGCCCAGTCTGCCAAGTCCACACAAACTGTATGCAGCCCAGGATTCTGCAATAACATCGATTAACGTCACAAATGTGCACGTGTTCATACATATTATAACGTAACCTGTTAAAATCATTTAAATAAAGTAGCGATTTCCTACTACTCACAACTATTGGGATTTACTTATTCAACGTTAAGCTACCGTCGGTAGCCTTCATCAGGAACTAAATTCATTTCACGAATATAATTTCAATATCTGATATTATTAGAGTGATGATCCAACTAACAAATGTTTCAAGGCTCAATATGTTATATATGTGAGACTGTCAAACTGTGCCTGTTGTATGACAACTGTGACGTCATGTGCTTAGTTTACCGAGTAGCAAGCAAATGCCAAATGAGTAACAATAACACACCTCATCTTTCAGTTTAGCCAGGTCTTCCTGTGTACGACTCAAAGCGTATGTTTCTGCACCACCGGCCACCAGGGCTTCTGCAATTCCTTTCCCCATTCCTACAATATTAGTGAGGGATATATGACAACAACCCAGCAACATATGCCTCCTCTACCAAAAGTTGCTCATGTGGCTAAAGTGGCAAAAAGAAATGATATCCTCCCCGGCACAAAGGACAAGACAGAGTTCCAGCAAGGAGTCAAAGAGTGGCATCCAAGTGCAGAAAGACACATCAGTCGTCTGTTGGAACTTCAGCACCATCAGTCGTGGTGTTCGTCTTGCTGCAGTCGAGTGAGTGTCGTCGAACCAGCGCAAACTTGCAACAGTTGAAACAAACCAACGCGCAGACTTTCATCAATGGCCTTTTTATAGCGTATTCAGGTCCTGCGGCCAAAAGAAACCGCGGAGTTGGTAAACGCAGGGTGGCGTAGGAAACTGGTAACCGGAAAGTCCTCATATGCAAGAAAAGCTTGAACGATGACCGATTGACCACACACGTCAGATTAAATGACTGCGCCAAGAAATCATTGAACCCCGCTGTTCCAATGAAGAAAAGTAAAAGTTGCCACGCTGAAAGATGTACGTTAAACACTGTCAGCATATTTTCTTTTAAATTAGCGGCCTTACTATTGGGCTTTGTTTTCATTGCTTACTGATTTATATAATCCTCTTCGCGCAAAGTAAAGCACTGGACCGAAACGCCACTTCCCCAACGCACGTTATTATTGGCTACTTTTTTGTGCACAAGGCTGTAGTTCTTTGACCAACGTTGTGTGTGATTATGATATGTGTGATTTAGTGGGGCGCGATAGCATACCGGTTAGAAGGCCGGACTCTCAATCGAGAGAACCCGGTTTCAAATTCCACTGCGGTCGCTTCGAACCTTTGGCAAGTTTGATCACCCCACGTTGCCACAGTTCACTCAGCTGTATAAATGAATACCTGGCAATACAGACAGTGGTGGATATGTGAACGAATAGCCTTCGCGCAGCAATTGCAGCGTGGCTTAATACTTCCCAAAGAAGTTGAGATGGCCTTGGAATGAACAGTTCTGCCAGGGGGTGAAGTGTAAAGCGCTTTGAGCAGTCCTATGGACAAGATACCGCGCTATATAAGAACTTACCTTTACCTTACTTTATATATGTTGGTTGTCCACAAGGCTGTAGTTGACCACTGTCGAGTGTCATTGTGAAATGTGTTGTTTCCCCACAAGGATGTAGTTCTTCGATTTTTTTTACTTTGACCCAGTTTCCTTATGAGAGTCAGGTGGCAGAATCGGGTACTTGACACGGACTGTCCGCGTCGTCAGAATGCATGATGACAGTTGTCCATAAAGTACTCCACCGAAGACGACACTTTGGGGTGCTCCGCGGACATACTATGGATACGTCTGATAGAGGTCTAGATGCTGGTCAGGCGGACTGCCACTTTTACTTTAGACTAGAGGAAGATATTTTCGGGACTGAAAAAAAAGACGGCGCCGTTGTCATGAAATACGTCTGGACTCCACCAACTCAATTTCATCCATTCAGCAGGTGGCAGAAGCTGTTGTAGATACGTGTGTATATTTTGTATGCGTTCGTGCGTGCAAGTGTACATATATTACATCCCCGCGAGCATGTGCAGGTTGCACATGCACACCACACACGAATTAAAGGGTCACAAAGCGCCTTCTATCGTGTATCGTACGGTATGATTTGAATAAACACTCACGACATCACTTCAAACGTCGCGTTTATCTTGTACAAACAACGCAATTACTTCCGTACCTTTACCAGCTCCGGTAACCAAAGCACGCTTTCCATCAAACCGAATATTCATGTTTTGTTTTAAGTCGTGTCTTGGCGAGAAAATATCACGTTTACCCAATCCTGTAGGATGAGTAACCGCACGGAGATGATGAATCCTTTATAAACAACCGATCGACTGAAATGAAGGGTCGAATTGGCCCGAGGTCGACTTAGCCACTACACGGTGTCTATAGGGAAAGTAAGTCTCGTGACCTAGTTTTAGCTCCGCGTTAGTTAATCCGATTGGCGGCCACTTGAATGACGTGCCTTATCGCCCACCTAGTTACATTATTGTTTACAACTTGTTTATCGGCTTATTACAGCTTTATTGATTGTATTGTGGCGTTATGGCTTCAGTTCTATGACGTCAATTACATATCAACCTCAACCGCGCTACAAAAAGGAGCCAGGCGGCTTTTGACAGCGGACACATTTTAAACTTAATTTAAAATTAAAAGTTCGACCCGGAATGTCATTGTCGAAACGGTGGCGTACGTTGTCCTTTGCCGCTTTACAACTTTAAATGTCAACGATGGACACCTCGTACACAGTAACTGTACATTGTGAATTGAATATATTTAATAACATAATAAGCGTTAATAGAAATATTGTTATACCTACATTATTAAAACATAATCTGCCGAATATAGCAGTGATGTCATCCTATACCAACTTAAAGTTAGCTTGGCATTGGGTTATTTGGGCCTAGGAAAGACCAGACATCTTTATGGTAATAGGGCTAAATTTACTAACCTAACTAAGTAAACAAATAATACTAAGAAAACGTGTTGATAGTTGCTGTACTAGGTACTAGGTTTTAATTTACAGTTTATCACACAGGATGAGTAGTACTGTTACAGTGTTATTTATTTTGATAGTTTGTGATGATAAAACATTGACTTAATGCTATTTATATTAGCTCTGTTTTATTTCCACATTGCTTAAGTCCAACCTGTTTATATTCATTGAAGATTTTTGACAGTTGTTTATGTCCCCTGTGAATGATTGTTTCATACTGATCTTGATAATGCATATGACATTGCTGCGTCGACATGCGAATGTTTTAAATTATGCGTGCCTACTGAAAATATGCACTTTGTATACAGGACCTTTTTGTAACATGAAGTGTATGTGTATATGAAAGGCCATTAACAATATACATTTACACAGAGTGAAACATTTTAATACTATACATATTGAATATCAAGTATCGTGCAAGACATAGTGACATTGACAGTAAGTCAATGTTGTCAATTATTAGCTAATAAAAATGAAATTTAAAATAATTTATGGTCATACAGCAGGAAGACATTTTATTTAGAGAAAGCATCATTACTTGACATTTTGGGAATAATTAAGATGATCTTTATGTTGAGCCATTTGTTTAGATTTATATGTCTGGAAAATACATCACAAGTGCATTTTGATTGCAAAGTATAACAGTCTTATATTTCTTTATGGCAGGACGTTGACAAGGCTACAACACATAATAAGGACAAGTAGTGCAAGATTTGTAATAATTAATTTGATCATTCAACATGTACTCAAGCTCTGGCACAGGTATTCCTCTTCTCCCAGTTTGGCAATGAAGTTAATGGAATCTGTATGTTTTACCGTAAAGATCCACTAGACACAATCTTTCAAATAGTTCATACAGTGTTCATACACTATAAAAAGAGGTCCCCCATGGGAGTATTCTTGATCCTGTACTATTTCTGATGTTTATCGATGATTTGGCTTCACACCTAGAGAACGACACTTATGATTCTACACTTCAAATTGCCATTAAGAATACGTGCGATAGAATCATATGCGCAGAAAACCTCCAATGTGACTTAAATAAAATCGAACCGTGGGCAGAGAGCTGGTGTGTTCAATGCCAGCAAAACAGAGGAGATGATCATCAGCAGGAAAAGAAGCCAGAATCATCCCCCACTCCACTTTATGAATAAGAAATTACAGCCTACAGATAATATAACCCTTCTGGGTATCACCATCACCAAGACATTGTCCTGGTCACAGCACATCACATGTATTGCTAAAAAGACAGCAAAGTCTCTATATCCTGGGCCGTTCTAGAAACCCCCTTCCTCACCAAGCTCATATCATCATCTACAAGGCTTACATCCGACCTCTTGTGGAATATGCTTCCTCAATATGGGATGGTGCAGCAACTACGTCTTTGAAGTTACTAGAGAGGCTGCAGAAGAAAGCACTTCGCCTGCTTAATATCGGAACGTTAGCCAACCCATAGGCCCTACTTCAGGGTTAGGGGAAGGCAGTGTTAGTTGACCCGTTTTTCATTCTTGTTGATATCTAGGACACAATCATATTCCGAAGTCTAACTTGTTTTGCTTATATAAACTATGTTAACTAGTAGATCATTTTAAACCAAGATAATATATCTGGTATATATTGATAATTATATCTACCTAATTCAAACAGGGTTGGTATTCAGGCTCAACTAAATCTATGTGTGTGGCAAGTTGAGCCACAATGTAGTGTAACCCTTAGCAAAAAATAGATCTAATTCTATAAAAATAATACAGAAATGCATAGAATACTATAACATTATATATCATTCTATGAAAAACGATTTTCGTCAAACCACATCCATTGAGATTACTTACTCTCAACGCCAACTGACGAGCAGCTGAAATGTTGAGAGTAAGTAATCTCAGTAGTTGCTCATATATCTACCAACTTTATGAACATCTTCATATATATATCAAAATTCTACAGAGAATGGGAGAATTTTGCATAAAAATTTGTAGAAATCTTCATATAAATGTCCGCAAAAATCCTACATGATATTCTGTAAGAAATTCTATAGAATATTTTCTGAATTCTACACAGTTGTGTCTGCAAAAATCTTATTGAATAGTCTATAAAAAACTTTATTTATTATTTGGCTAGTGGACGTTGAGTGACACTGAGTAAATTGTTTATTTGTATAATTTGTGTAGGCCTTCTAATAACACTTCTAATAACACTTCTAATAACACTTCTAATAACATTTCTAATAACACTTCTAATAACACTTCTATTAACACTTCTAATAACACTTCATTACTCAGCCAACACATCTACACAAAGGTTCAACATCATTGACCAGTAAATCCGCTTAATTAATAAGTCAATATAATTAATATAGACTTAGAGGCCCATCGCAACCAGTGTAACTAACTGCTAATCTGTTGCCTTGTAACTATGCGATGTCCCAATTTGCTCGGAAAAATTTATTCCATCATGTATTTTTTAGTAAAACAATACTTGTCTTCGTTCGTTAACCACTGCTCAACTAGCCCTTGATTTTTGGGCCTTGCGTGTGTCAAGTAGATCCGTTTTGACAATTAGGGGAAGGCACTATTAACTGTTTCTGTAGAACTAACACAGTAGAGCCACTGGGTTAGTTGAGCCACCCATGTTTCCCAGGAAACTACTGCAGCGACAGTTACATGGTCCCACCCAGTGATTGAACATGTTATTAGAACACGATTGACGTATTGTAGTGTATTGGTGTTCAATGGGCATTTATGCATGCTCCCTGTGGCAAGGCGATGAGCGACCGCTCCCTGGCTGTGAGTGGTCTGCCATGTTTTTCATTGGAATAATAAAACGTGTGTAATACACTACAGTGGCGACGAGGATGGGATAAGACCATAAGTAAAAACAAAACATTATGGCAGCGCCAGTTGGCAGTTTGGGTGAGTTTGATCATTCTAAAGAAGCATGGGCGGCGTACGTTGAGAGGCTGGAGTTTCTATGTGAACGACACAGATGAGCGAAAAAAGGCGGCGCTATTTGATAAGTGTGATGGGAGCGACACCTATGGACTACTGAAAATATTGATGGCTCCCACAAAACCGTCAGCTAAGTCATTTGCGGACTTACTAAAAACACTTGGGGATCATCTAGACCCCCAAACCACTGAAATGGAGGAGCGTTTCCGTTTTGGCCGCCGACATCAACATGAGGGTGAAAGTGTCGCCTTGTTCGTGGCAGAGCTGCGGCGACTGTCGTTGCATTGTGGTTATGCAGACAACCTATCTACAGCCCTGAGAGACCAGTTTGTGTTGGGTCTACGATCGGAGTCAACACAGAAGAAGCTGGTAAAAGTCAAAAACCTAAGTCTGGAAACTGCTATCGAAACAGCGAAGATAGACGAAACAGCTAGTCGTGACACCGACGAACTACAAAATAGACACGGAGAGGCTACTGCATCTGTCCACAAGCTGTATTCTCAACAGCAGCCACGTCAGAAGAGAGAGAGACGGAGAACCGAGAAGAAATTACATATGCTACAGATGTAATGGCCGCGGGCACATTGTCGCTTCAGAGACGAAATCTGCCACGGATGTGGGAAGCCGGGCCATATCAGGGCCGTGTGTCGGTTTGGTGACAAAAAAAACACTACAAGAAAAGCAAAAAGGTGAACCAAATGTCAGCTGCCAAAGGTGACAGTAGCAATGGTAGTGATGACAACGAGTGGAGTGATGGGTTACACACCCTAGATGCGGTTCACCAGTTAACAAAACCAAAGAACAGAACTGACATGATTTGGACGACACTGCGGGTAGCCGGGCAACCGCTTAAAATGGAGGTCGATACTGGGTCGGCATATTCAGTAATCCCACACCATGTGTACAAGGAAATGTTCCAGAAGCATGAACTCCAGCCTACATCAGTAACTCTCCGAACCTACATGGGGGAGTTGGTTGTCCCCGAAGGAAAGCTTCGTGTCCAGGTCAAGCACAAGAAGCAGAAGGTGAAGAACGTTATCAAAGGCGGTCGACAAGTGCTGTTCGGTCGTGACTGGTTTTGGGAGACCAAGCTCGATTGGGGAGAGATCCACTCCCTGAAGTATTTATATTTCCCTGAAGGATGCCAACAAGCAAGTTCCGCTGCTGCTGGCCAAGTACAAGTTCGTAAGCACGGAAAGTTTAGGGACATTAAAAGGTGTGAAAGCAAAGCTCACCGTGGAGGAAGGTGTTCAACCGAAGTTCTGCAAGCCACGAATCGTGCCATATGCGATCAAACCGTACTTTGAGAAGGAGCTAGAAAGGCTCCAGAAAGAGGGAATCATATCCCCTGTCGAATATAGCCAGTGGGCATCCGGAGTGGTACCGGTGGCAAGTCTCAAGTCTCAAGTGGTTTACTCCAAACAGCCCAAACTTGGGCTAACGCAGGAGTTTGTGGTGGACTGTGCGCATGCGCTGTGGGTGGTACATTCGATTAAAAGACTAGTATCATTAATGTTGCTGAAATGGTTTTATCTGATAGTTTTATTTATTTTATGTATAGGATGTTTAACGAAATTTGTTAATAGGTTGGTTGTGTGTATGGATACTGTCGCTGCCTTGCCACATGCACACATAGACAGTCTCCATACCCACACCATGGATAAGTTTACGCTGAGCACTGTGTTTTAAAGGCAGTTTAGGTGAGGAGGTGTGGTGAAAGGGAGTTCCATAATAGCTTCTTGAAATGATTTTGGGTTTTTTATGTTGGTAATTTTTGATGGAATCATATTCCATATGCGAATGGCTCTGGGATAAAATGAAAAGACCATTGCATTTATACGACACTTGGGGGCTATGTATTGTCCACGGGTTCGAGAGCGAGTTTGTAGGCCTGGAGGGGGGGGTGATCTCAATAATGTTTAGAATTTTGTAGAAGGTAGTGGCTTGTTTGATAATGCGCCTTCGTTCGAGGGTTGGCCATCCAAGGGCAGTAATTAGATATGCTGGATTTGTGTTCCATCTGTAATCGTTTTTAACAAATCTGGCAGCAGAGTGTTGCACTCTTTCAAGGCTTTTAACTTGTGAAAAGGTGTGGGGATTCCATATGGGTGAAGAGTACTCAAGTTTTGGCCGGATTAGCATGTTGTAGGCTGTTTGCTTAACTTCGGGTTTACATGGGCCAAGAGTTCGTTTAATCATGCCTAAACATTTCGAAGATTTTGAAGTTATGTCAGTGACGTGATTTGTCCAGGTTAATTTGGAATCCAATATTACTCCGAGGTATGAGTGGCTGGATACGGTGGATAATGGCTGGCCAGAAAGCGAGTACTTGTGTGTGCTGGGTTTAGTTTTGTTTGTTATTGGAAGGTGGACGCATTTAGATACATTAAATTCCATTTGCCATTTGTCTGACCATGTTTGGAGTTGGCTTAGGTCAGTTTGGAGAATTTCGTGGTCGGTTTTGGAAGAAATTTTACGATATATAATACTATCATCTGCAAAAAGGCGTATAGAAGATTTGATGTTCCCATTTATGTCATTTATGTAGAGTAAGAAGAGGACAGGGTTGCTTTTTCTATGCTCTTAACGCTGTTGGTGTTTATCAAAATTCCTTTAAGTGTGTTTCCTTGGGTTTTCTTGTGGCGTTCGGGGGTTGAAGTGTTTTGGGGGTTTGGGGCGAGAAACAAAGGATGTACATCTCTGTGGAGACTATAAAGGACAATCAACCCGGTGCTCCGGGAAGATAAATATCCGTTACCACGTATCGAAGATATTTTCGCCAAGATGGCCGGAGGCAAGAGATTTAGCAAAATTGACTTCAAGAATGCTTATCTGCAGATGGAGGTAGAGGAGGACTCAAAGAAATACCTCATAATCAACACACACAAGGGCCTGTTTAAGTATAATAGGCTGCCGTTCTGGATTAAGACAGCACCCTCGATATGGCAGAGGGCAATGGAGCAGACCCTGCAAGGAATCCCTGGCGTGGAGGTGATGCTAGATGACATCATTGTTACAGGAAAGTCTGATGCTGAACATCTGGAAAACCTAGAGGCAGTCCTAACGAGGCTGGCAGAGAAGGACTTGCGGATCAATGCGAAGAAGTGCCGGTTCTTCATGGAACGGATTGAGTACTGTGGCCATGAGATTGATCACGATGGTCTGCACAAAACAAAGCCCAAGATAGAGGCCGTGCAGAAGGCACCACACCCTCAAGATGTCAGTAGTTTAAGAGGATTTCTTGGACTGGTGAATTACTACCACAGGTTTTTTACCCAACGTGGCTAGTGTGTTACATCCCCTAAACCAGTTGCTAGAGAAGGATCAAAAGTGGATGTGGTCGAAGGAGTGTGAACAGGCGTTTGATGAAGCGAAGAGTCTGATCACTTCGGAACAAGTTCTCGTTCATTATGATCCGGACTTGCCGATCAGAGTAGCGTGCGACGCATCTGCATATGGTTTGGGCGCCGTACTCAGTCATAAGATGCCAGATGGATTGGAGAAACCAATCGCGTTCGCCTCGCTAACTTTAAACAAGGCTGAACGAAATTACAGCCAGATAGACAAAGATGCACTGGGACTCGTGTGGGGAGTTAGGAAGTTCAACCAGTACCTGTTTGGAAGACGATTCACGCTGGTGACGGATCACCAACCCCTCACAGCTATCTTTCATCCAGGGAAGAGTATTCCAGCAATGAGAGCTGCAAGGGCAAGGATGCAACGGTATGCCCTACAGCTAGCAGCACACGACTATGACATAGTCTATTAAAGCTCTTTGAAACATGCAAACGCATATGGACTTTCGAGGTTACCCATGAAAACGGGGAAGACATCTCCTGATGTGGTGGATATATTCTACATGGACCACGTGGAAACCCTACCTGTCACGGCAGCGACCATCAAGACGGAGTCCAGCAAGGACCCCGTCATGTCAAAGGTTCTTGAGAGAACACAGCAAGGATGGCCGACGATCTGTCCAGAGGGACTTGAACCATTCTTCGCCAAGCGCTATGAGCTGAGTGTATTCCACGGATGCATCATGTGGCGAATACGTGTCCTGGTGCCAAAGAAGTTACGCAGCCAGATCCTCCAGGAGTTACGCGTTGGTCACATCGGTGTTGGAAAGTGAAGGGGCTGACACGTAGCTATGTCTGGTGGCCTGGAATAGATAAAGATATAGAGTCTCTGGCCAGGAAATGTCAAGGATGCCAGAGAGTCCAGTTTGAAGCTCCTACCGTGCCACTTCATCCGTGGGAATGGCCTGCAAAACCATGGCAGCGTATTCATGTAGATTACGCTGGACCGTTTATGGGACGGATGTTCTTAATAGCGGTCGACGCACACAGCAAGTGGCCCGAGGTACTACCGACAGTCTCGGCAACATCAGAGAAAACGGTGGAACTGTTGCGAGATGTGTTTGCAAGGTATGGTCTACCAGAACATTTGCACAGTGACAACGGAAGTAAATTCACAAGCGAAGTTTTCCGAAACTTCATGAAAGCAAACAACATCAGACATACATTTTCTGCACCCTACCACCCAGCAATCAACGTGCAGGTGGAACGCTTCGTTCAGACATTCAAACAGGCCATGAGATCAGCGAGAGGCGACTCGGGTGCAATAAAACGACACCTGGCCCAATTTCTGTTTACCTACAGAAACGCTCCACATGCCACAACTGGTGATTCCCCGGCAATGTTACTGATGAGGCGAGGACTGCGAACAAGACTAGATGTCATAAGACCCAACACGAGAAAGACTGTGGAGAATCACCAGGCCACGTCAATAGAGGAGAGGAGAGGGCAACACAGAGCATTTGAAGTTGGAGACAGAGTAGCGGTAAGAAACTATCGCAACGATCATAAGTGGGTACCTGGTACCATACAAGAGAAGAAGGGTACCAGATCGTACGCGGTGCTGGTAGAAGAAGGTACTGTATGGCAGAGGCATAGTGACCAAATCAGAGCCTCTGACATCATCATGGTACCTAGTGCAGTGGAGGTACCAGTGGTTGACGAATCGACAGGAACAGCAGTCGAAGCAGAAGAAGACAGGCCGCCAATTCCAGTGCAGACACCGATGGCAGTGAACCATCCCGTGAGACCGGCAATTCAAGTGCAGACACCGATGGCAGTGAACTATTCCGTGAGAAGGTCCACAAGAATCAGGAAGTCTCCAGAGAAGCTGGATTTGTGACAGTAGAAATACGATGTCCAGTTTAATTAAGGACATAGACGCTGGTTAAGCCTGTACTAAAATGGCATTGCTAGTAATGGACTAAATAACGGACGTTAAATCCAGGGACTGCGTTGTCATGTTGTAGATGTGGAGTAGCTCGACCAGGTTGTTTAAATGTTCTTGATACGTAACATTTGGAAGGGAGGAGTGTAGTGTATTGGTGTTCAATGGGCATTTATGCATGCTCCCTGTGGCAAGGCGATGAGCGACCGCTCCCTGACTGTGAGTGGTCTGCCATGTTTTTCATTGGAATAATAAAAGTTTATCGAAACTTTTGGTAATTGTGATTAATTTCTGCTGGTGTGTAAACTATCAACGCACGTGACCAGACTTTATTGTTTGTGCACTTACAAATGGCTTAGCTATGCACAGAGAAGAAGATTATTTACATCACTTCGCGCATTAATGAGAAGTTAATTAAATAAGCTTAATTGTCGAAACGGGTTTAGTTGAACCACCCAAGGGAGGGTTAGTTGAGCAGTAGTTAAAGAACGAAGACAAGTGTTCTTTACCCCAAAATACATCTAGGAATACATTTTTTCTGAGCAAATTGGGACATCGGATAACTACAAGGCATATTAGCAGTTAGTTACACTGGCTGCGATTTGCCTATAAGTCTATTTTAACTAAGTGTGTTGAATTATTAATTAAGCGCGAAGACTAGTCATAGACGTGTTATTCCCATTGAGTAGATGTGTTGGCTGAGTTGCTAAAAAATTGTTGTACAATGCCTACATAAATTATACAATTAAAACATTTACCAACACTCTGGCTCAACTTACACCACACCAAGTGCTAGTTGAGCCACCTTACCAACCCTATTTCAATCAGCTAGCTATATATAATTATTTGTGCATGCTAGATATATTATCTTGGAATAAAATGATCTACTAATAATCATAGTTTATGTGAGTAAAAACAATTTTGACTTATGAATATGATTGTGCCCTAGATATCAATAAGTATGAAATATGGCTCAACTAACACTGCCTTCCCCTAAGCTTTTTGTAAAATTAACTTCTCATTAATGGGCGATATAGTGATGTAAAATAATTGTTTTCCCTGTGCATAATTAAACTCCAGTTTAAGGCCTACAAAATAGCACTTTTGTATATGGTATCTTCACAATATTTCACGATTCACCAGTCTGTGTCAAAGCAGTTTGATCATTTTGTTATTTGGACTTTTGATGATAAATACTGTATTTATAGCCTCTCAGAAATAAAACCACAAATTCCGAAGCTAATTTAAATACAACATTCACCATGTGGGAACATGATTAATTTTGCAGCTTAGGATATGTATTTTCTTGAACATAAATGATGTATTCTTCTGAATATTCCTTCAAACAAAAATATTAAATAGTCTATATAGAAAATTAACCTCGGGAGTTTTTTTATTTTTGAGGATACAACTGACTTACAGTATTTATCACCCAGATGAGAATGTGACAGCATTGAACATTTATTGCATTTCCAGCATTGTTGGTCATCTTATCTAAGATGGCTCTATAAACTTGTCGTATACCTTTGATAAAAGTGAACTCTGTTACATCATAATTTATGGCGATGTAGTTGATACTAAGTTGATAAATAAAAAACATTGTGAATTATTTCTCTTCCACATACGGGAGTCCTGCCACCAAGAGGCGTCGTTTATATTCGAAGCGGAGTCTAACAAGTAAATGCCAGGTCACTGAAGCGCGTAATCACGTGGCGTGACGTAACATGTCATATGTCATTAACAAACAGACTACGCAACCACGTAACCGACGCCACATTTTGATGACCTTACAAGTAGTTTGAGCTCTATGCAAAACAATATCTCACATATACAATGAGATACACAAATGGCAGTTGGTTGTGAGTAAATAGTTAATTATAATATATTATAATAAAATAAGTTAAATAAATATTTTAATAGTTAATAGATCCAAGGAACATGAGTCCTCGCTACCAGGAACATGAGTCCTCGCCACCAGGAACATGAGTCCTCGCCCAGAGGAACATGAGTCCACGTCCCCAGAAACATGAGTCCTCGCCCCACAGCCACATCGGTCACTTTAGGCCAGGCCCCAGCATTGCATGGAGGCGCCGAACCTCCCCATACCAAACTGTAGTCGGTTTAGTCTGGTCAACGCGAGTAGGTGCAGAAGTACACAAGGAACGCGAACATGTCGACATACGTTATTCTCTTGAAATATTGAACTCACCAAACTGTCGGAAACGATGACGCAGCTATACGTGGTGTCTCGATAATGTCGAAAATCTCGTGCATGTCGCAGGGTGCTATGCACGGTCCAGCCTGGTTAGTTCAGGGCCTGCGTGTGCACGTGTGATGCGCGTGCGTGCGTTGTAGGTGAAATTTAAGAGGTGAGCATTATTGATTAGATCAACTGGAATAACGTTCCACTCCAACATAAGTGCTATCATTACTATTCTTGTCAGCAATCAGCAGCAACTGGAATAACAAATGATCTGATCGGGCCGCGAACTGGACGACCTCGGGTACTAATGAATGCAAACCACGACCTCCACATTCATCGAATGTGTCTGGTGGATAGGTTCCACAACGCCAACGAACCACCCGGCACATCGGCAAGAACTATTACTCAAAAACATAGGCACAGTAAGCTGTCAGAGGCCCTAAACTAACCAAGCTGAGCCGTGCGTAGCACGCGCGCCACGAACGAGATTTTCGACTTTATCGAGTCACGTACAGCTGCGTCATACTTCGTTTATAAATGTTGGGCGAGTTCATTGTATCATGACAAAAACTTATGTTCACATTTTCGCGTTTCTTTTATTGTTCGGTATAGTTCACGTGTGGAGACGTCTGCCCCAGACTGGGACACAGTATGCTGACAGAGCGTACACCAGTGCCATAGTTAAAGTTCTTAGCTCTCTCTATTCAGTGCCAGCAAGGCGACGGATCAATGCACTGCGTGTCATGGAGCCCCGTAAAAATGTTCACGATACGTCAGTGTCCTATCGAGCTCCAATGTAGGTTGGTGCTGGGTGGAGGGTGAGTCGCCTGTCGTTGATGAGTACATTACGTCCACTTTTTACGTCCACGTTGCTCAAGTGGCAGCCGACACTGTTTTGACCTCACCCAGTTTGAGTCGCCACAGTTTCAGTGACATGTTGCTGGAGTAGACATGTCTTGGCTGAAAATCTCATTAATGTTGTTCCAGTCTCGCTAGACTTTGAGCAATGCAAAGTCGGCGGCATATCCATATTTCTTTGCTGTTGTTTCTGGTATGTCTGCAATCTATATGTTGAAGAGCAGAAGAGAGAGGACGGACCCTTGTGGAACATCGTTGTTGATACGTCTCGATCTGCTTTGTTGGACATCGTTTATTTTCACGACCACACTGCGGCTTGAGATGAGTTCTTCAATACATCTCACCATCTACTGATTGGGAGTCCGGAGTAGCTCCAGTAGGACGCGACGGCGCCACACAGTGTCACGAGCAACGGTGAGGTCGACAAATAGTCTTGATGTTTGCGCGAACCCTTCCTCGATATTAGTTAGTTTGGCCACACATTGTCAACGGTTGACCGGCCAGACCAGAACCCAGCTCGTTCCTGTGGTAATTGTCAATCCACCACAGGGCCAATACGATTATACACAAGTGTTCCACTTTCTTATACGGAATGCACGGAAGTGAAATCGTGAGATCTTTGGTAGCCGGCATTCCGATATGCATGTGTTGTTAAGTTTGCGTAGCCATTCTTTGGTAAGGTAGCAATATATCAGGAACTCAGGATATACGTTACCATGTTTTAGCGTATTCGTGGAAATGGCGAGTTCTTCATACGAGAAGGCTCTCGAAAGGTCGGTGTCGATGCTTTGCGGCTAGAATGCGTGAAGTCGATGGATGAAACAGTTTCGTTCTGCTTTCGTTTTTCGCCTAGAGCATTTAGTAATGTTGTGGCCGCGTTAGCAGACTCCGTGTCCCGTGAGTCTACATGTTCTTTATATATTTGCTCACATTCGCCATCCCAGCAAGGGATATAGTACTTGTTACATTCTGGTGGTATAGATTGTTTGGCCTGGTTGATGAGCCTTTCGCAGAATGCTTGTAGGCACCATTTACGTGGGGCGCGATGGCCTACCGGTTAGAAGGTTGGACTCTCAATCGAGAGAACCCGGTTTAAAATCCCACTGCGGTCGCTTCGAACCTTTGGCAAGTTTGATCACCTCACATTGCCACAGTTCACTCAGCTGTATAAATGAGTACCTGGCAATACAGACAGTGGTGGAAATGTGAGCGAATAGTCTTCGCGCAATTGCAGCGTGGCTGAATGCTTCCCAGAGAAGCTGAGATGGCCTTGGAATGAACCATTCAATCTCAGTGTCAGGGAAGACTAAGTAGCAAGGCTTGTTCGTGGTGTATGTGCATAGTTCATATCCGGGAATGGACAGGAAGCCAGGTTTTATGCAGTGCGGTGGCTTTGTTGTCGCAACCAAGTTGTTCCACTACCTATTTCTTGTCAGCCGTGAGGCCTTCCAAAGTTCATTTGTAGAATCGTGGCTGTCGAGGTCAACGACGGTTGGCGCCCGCCCCGAGTGGGGCGCTAAGCGGGGTCCAGGGACGTGATCGTGATGGCAGACCTGATCGGCGTGGTCGATGAGTTCGGCGATGTGGGTATTCGACGACTTTAGTTTCACAGCAATAGATGGTGTCACAAGTTTTGGTTTTAGCATTGGCGACGGAGAACAAAGTGACTGGCTCGTGTCAAAAGCTCAGGTGCATCAGTGTAGGGTGGATCATAAACACAACAAGAACCGTGGATGATAATTGAGAATCCAATTGGAATCCCGTTTATAAAATAGGAAACAAGATAAATTTAACACATAACAGCATGCCGTAAACACATAACGGCATGTAGTATTAATTTACACAATTGGCAGCTCACCCAGCGGAGTAGCAATGACAGGGGCGACGAACGAAAGAGCGTCACACGGAGCAATCGTGCGTGTTGTCAGAAGAATGGTTAGCGTCATACGAAGAAGCGCCGTAACGTGAAGTAGATGTTGCATACAACTCAATCACACGTAGTGACGGCGAGCGGTGTATCGTCACGCGGATCAGACGTAAGAAGCAACGAACATGACGGCGGTGGCGGACGTGACGTGTCTGCGTGTCGCACATCCTAACCGAAGGAATTATGTTCACATTCTAATGGTATAAATTAACTCAAGTAGTTATATACCTTAGTCACCAGGTGGCACATTTGCATTGGGCCAATATCACCCCCTGCCGTACGTTATATGGCAGCACTATTTGCGTAGACTACCGTACGCTGTTGAACAAAGGGGCATAAGATAAATCCAGACTCATTCTCATAAACCACTTTGTGACAGATGGAAGTGCTGTTATTTGCAGGGGAGACCACATACATCCTCCGGCGAGTCACTCTCTATGGTGCATCCTCCGGGGAGTCACTCTCTATGATACATCCTCCGGGGAGTCACTCTCTATGGTACGTCCTCCGGGGAGTCACTCTCTATGGTGCATCCTCCGGGGAGTCACTCTCTATGGTGCATCCTCCGGGGAGTCACTCTCGACGGTACATCCTCCGGCGAGTCACTTTCTATGGTGCATCCTCCGGGGAGTCACTCTTTATGGTACATCCTCCGGGAAGTCACTCTCTATGGTGCATCCTCCGGGGAGTCACTCTCTATGGTACATCCTCCGGGGAGTCACTCTCTATGGTGCATCCTCCGGGGAGTCACTCTCTATGGTGCATCCTCCGGGGAGTCACTCTCTATGGTACATCCTCCGGGGAGTCACTCTCTATGGTGCATCCTCCGGGGAGTCACTCTCTATGGTGCATCCTCCGGGGAGTCACTCTCTATGGTGCATCCTCCGGGGAGTCACTCTCTATGGTACATCCTCCAGGGAGTCACTCTCTATGGTACACCCTCCGGTGTGTCACTCTTTACGGTACATCCTCCGGGGAGTCAATCTCGACGGTACATCCTCCGGTGAGTCACTCTCGACGGTATATCCTCCGGGGAATCACTCTCTATGGTACATCCTCCAGGGAGTCACTCTCTATGGTACACCCTCCGGTGTGTAACTCTTTACGGTACATCCTCCGGGGAGTCACTCTCGACGGTACATCCTCCGGGGAGTCACTCTCGACGGTACATCCTCCGGGGAGTCACTCTCGAAGGTACATCCTCCGGGGAGTCACTCTCGACGGTACATCCTCTGTGAGTCACTCTCGACGGTGCATCCTCTGCGGAGTCACTCTCGATGGTACATCCTCTGGGAAGTCACTCTCGACGGTACATCCTCTGGGAAGTCACTCTCAACGGTACATCCTCTGGGGAGTCACTCTCGACGGTACATCCTCTGGGAAGTCGCTCTCGATGGTACATCCTCTGGTGAGTCACTCTATACGGTGCAGCCTCCGGGGAGTTACTCTCTACGGTACATCCTCCGGGGAGTCACTCCCTCTATAGTGCAGCCTCCGGGGAATCACTATCTACGGTACATCCTCCGGGGAGTCACTCTCTACGGTACATCCTCCGGGGAGTCACTCTCTATGGTGCATCCTCCGGGGAGTCACTTTCTACGGTACATCCTCCGGGGAGTCACTCCCTATGGTGCATCCTCCGGGGAGTCACTCTCGACGGTACATCCTCCGGTGAGTCACTCTTTACGGTACATTATCCGGGGAGTCACTCTCGACGGTACATCCTCCGGGGAGTCACTCTCGACAGTACATCCTCCGGGGAGTCACTCTCAACGGTACATCCTCTGGGGAGTCACTCTCGACGGTACATCCTCCGGGGAGTCACTCTCGACGGTACATCCTCCGGGGAGTCACTTTCTATGGTGCATCCTCCGGGGAGTCACTCTCTACGGTACATCCTCCGGGGAGTCACTCTCGACGGTACATCCTCCGGTGAGTCACTCTTTGTGGTACATCCTCCGGGGAGTCACTCTTTACGGTACATCCTACAGGACGTTTCTCTCGATGGTGCAGCCTACGGGGAGCCACTCTCGACGGTACAGCTTCCGGGGAGTCACTCTCTATTGTGGTTCCTTGTCTGACTCACTTTGCGTGCTCCTGTAGTGTGCCATCTCTTCCATCCGTTTCACGTCGATACCGGCAGTTCCAATGTGTCGCTTCGTTCAGTCTGTATAGTGCACACGTGGTCGCCCAAAGTTTCACCTAGACTGCCGGAGCTCGTCATAGAACGCAGCTTTCGGCAGCCAGTCCTCGTACAACGTGGCCAGTCCACGTAAGCTCTCACACTTCAAGAATTCGGCATGTCAGCACGCTACATGTCATTATTCTTTCTAAACCCGTTGGTCTAAAAGATCCAACAAGCATCGTTTGACGACATACACAGTACGGCTTGGAAGATCACTGACCACTGGTCAAGAGACGGCACAGGCCTCTAATTAGACTCCATGGCCACTAGAAGAGACAAATTGTGCCAGCACTACAGACATTTCCTGGGGAATCCACCCTCAATATCTGGCAAAGACTTCCCCATTAGACCAATTTGTAATTTGTTTAAGGTGTCCTATCAATCAAAACCACGCCATTTACCATGTCGGAAATAAAATCGAATGTTGGAAATCGGATGAATTCAAAACACACGTACTGGATTTCACATTACTCAATAAAATAAAGTGCAGCAAGTTGGCCACAAATGGATAATTCATATTGTGTTACTGAACCAAACCCACCAGTTATCGAGGAATCAGCTTGACGAACATTGTAGCAAATTTTCTAACAGACTGGTGCTGAACAGAATCCAGCCTCCCGTTTATCTACCCTTTCACCGGAATCAACATGTTTTTAGACAAACTATGTCATTCTTAATACTGATTCGTGCGCGGAGTCGCATCATTGAGGGCATTAATGGAAAACATTAGTCCGAAAGTAGACAAGGTTGTTTAAGCCGTTGAGTTAAAATAGCCGTTGAGCACGAAGTAAATATATTACCGGCAGTTACTGTCATTTCATCGTAATCTCAGCTTTGTGAATAGCAGTAACTAGTTCGTGAAATGTGTATCCGCTGTATGACAATGTCGTTGCCTTTACCATTGTGGAATGGATTACAAGAGTAGTATTTGCGTTAACTCATTGCTCTAAAAGTAGCATGGTAAGGACTGGGCTACAAACATGCAATGTGCAAGCAAAAACATCAATAGTCAATCAAATGGATTCTAGCGAGATTTTATTTTGCAAAATGCATGACAATTATCAATTGTTGATGCTACAAACATTAAATTATGAAATACCACTGCATAGCGCAATAAGAACATATGTTTATAATTTATAATCATGTGCATATCGCTGAATGTGGATTTTGACCTACGGAGATTCACAGCAGTGGCGCTCTCTTGTGGAAGCCTTTTGTGCCTCCCAAGGCACGGAGAGGGATGAGTGAGTGGGAGTGAGACACAAGGCTGTCCGTTTCAAGGCCAATATAACACCAAACATCGTCTGTGTTGCCACGGATTTGGTGTCTTGTCATGTGAGTCGGCTTAGTTCAATATCGTGAGAGCATGTGGTAGGTCGATACAACCGGCGTCGAGCAGACAACTAAAATGACCATAAGGTGACAGATAAGGTAACAGATAAGGTGACAGATAAGGTGAGAGATAAGGTGACAGATAAGCCAGCAGCCACTTTGAATGTTACTCTGCTAAGCATACATTTCTTGTCACTCAACAACACTGCAAGGAATAGAATGCATCCTTTTCTTTATTGCTGCGTTTTAAGCGATTGTCATCCACCACTATTACTCCATTGATCATGTCTGCATTCCCACTCACCAAGTACAACACGGGATGGCAATGTTCTTCATTTCTACAGAGAAAAACACGTATACTTTACTGTTGGTAATAATGTGTACATCAACGAAAAACTGCGGCGAATGTCATCCTCGCCGAATTGTTTTCCTGCAGGTCACCAAAAAGAGTTAATTTGAAAGTTTATCGCACACACGTATTCATCAAATTGGTATACACGGAAGCGGGTGTTATTTGTCCGTTCACTTTCGCTTTCAATTTGGCATGAAACTGCTTGCGACGGAACCATTGTAAAATACCATTCACTAAATCGTGCTAATTCGACACTAAAGTAGAATTTAACAAACACGACCCTAAATGCGCACCAAGACACCTTAGCACCCACCGGATATGAATGGGTGTATTATAATATTTCATGATTATAAAACAGAACATTCACACCCTCGTGATTTTAAAAATGAAGATAAAACACAACCTTTGCAATGGCGCGCACCTAATTTACAACGACCGTAAATATGTGTATTATGTAATCGTACTAGAAATAGAACCAGACCGATACACCTGTATACTATCGCTCTTCATACAATGCAAGATATGCTACAGGCGTATCGCGGTACGCTACAGCAGGCAACTGCACTCGCTGCTTCAGACGTCCTTATCCTGTCGGCTTGCATCACCGAGGGTTCACAATGGCTTTACTAGTGTTTGCACTAGTGGTAATCAAAGTAGTGTATCAGTCAGGTTCTCTCCGCAGATCAGTAATATTTCACACCCATTCGACAACGCAGTGGTTACCTGCAAACTTCCCTTGTGGTATCTTCGGGTTGTAGCATATCTGACAGGATCTGACCAAATTTGTTTCCCCATAGCCGTCATCACAAACGTCGAATTAACGCAATTCAGTTATTCATTCGAATCTAAAACGTATGATAATGGTAATACTTTTGAACAAAGAAATTAATTAAAGCGGTGTGGGTTTTTCGTTTCACAGTTTACAAAAACTGTGAAAGTTTACATGGATGTTTTTAGGTAAGACCAAGCTATGTGGGGCATTGTCAATCCTGTCAGTACCCATAGCCAGTCGTCATTTATTTATAAATCGTTTATATTCTAATACAGCCAATGTTATAACACCTGTAAACGGTCTAACATAAATATAAACAGCGACATATTACCACTCCTCGAAGATATGGACCAAACAAGAGTTTACAAGTCAAGCATTTTTCTATGTATTTGTATCAAACGTTTTGTTTGTATTATTTAGAACGTTCCATCGCCACTATCCTCAGTATGACGAAAAAGTTAACCAACGATTATCAGGTGCTGATTTAGCCAATGTACTATCGGTTTTTCTTTAAAATAGTCCCGCTTTTAACCTTGTGGTGAACTTATCGAAGCTAAACTAGCATGTCGCTCTAAAAGTAATGAAACTTTAAAATGCACAACATGAAAACATGTTGCTGCAATCCAACATCCAACGATGAACGATTCATCGTCCTGAAATCCTTTTATCACTTACGATATTTTCAGTCATAAACGTTTTGTCTGACAGCTAAACATTTTTTATCTCAGAAAATGTGTTTTTTCCTTGAGATTGTTTTACCTTTGCAGGGTTATTCGTTATTGGTCGGTTTAATGCTTGCGTTTAAGCAACCAAACATCAGCCATCACTAATAGCTCAACATTAACTTAGATAAAAGAACATCTTTACCTACTGGCGGCGTCTACTATTGTTAGCGTGTTGGTACAAAGAAAAAATGATGCTATTTAAGAAAAACGTAGAAATATGGTATCGGTGGCAATTGATGCTGACAGGAATAATACGTAATTTTATAATGCATATAAACTACATGATGAAGAGGACGACGACGCCTGGTTTACATATCAGGTCCCTGCACTTGCGTTCACTCAGCAGTAGCACTGTATATGTACAAAGCGTGTTAAAACTTGATAAAGGCGACGGAAGGCCCAGACCACAGTTATTTTCCCCAAACGATTGCCATGTAAATGTGTTGCATGATTGCAAGAGCACGTGATTATCAAAAATATCATGACATCCAATGGCAATATGCTACGAATGTGCTGAACACTTTGGCGAAAACCACTTAGCTCAAGCACTTTTAATCATGATGCAAACGCATTTTCCCTCAGCATTACCAGATTTTGCATAATATTAATACGTCTACGGCGCCGTTTAGAGAAGATTAAAATCAGCAACTGTAAAATCATCCCCAGTCCCAGTGCATACAACATCGGCGTTGCGTTTGATGCCAAAATATCGATGGTTTGTCACGTGCAACACATATGCCGCACTGCTTACTATCACCTGCGGAATATCGCTTCCACCCAGTCGTGTGTGACGGAGAAAGCTGTGGTTCAAATAATACATTCCTTGGTGATTGCAAGACTCGACTACGCAAAAGCTCTCCCGTTCGGCATTCCTGACTTCCTTATCACCAAACTGCAGAGAGAGCACATCACCCCGGTGCTAATGAGGCTTCGCTGGCTCCCTGTGAAGCAACGAATCAAGTATAAGATACCGCTGCTATCGTCCCCAGCACAACATGGCATCGCACCTTCCTACATCACCGACAAGCCCGTTGCTTACCGACCTGCGCGTGCGTTTACGTTCCGCCAACAACAACCTGCTTGTGCCGCCATCTACCAGCAGATACGGCGACCGAACATTCTCAGTTTCGACCCCACGGATGTTGAACAATCTTCCGTTCAAGTTAAAGACAGCCACGAGCTTCAACTCGAACATTATGCATCACGCAGTTTTTCTTTTTCTTTATCTAATGAACTAACTCATACATTTCTTATGACGCACATATTATGACATGTTTTAATATGTGTACATTACAATATAACTACTCTAGTTATAGGGTACCCTGGGGCAAAACGGCCCCTCGAGGTAAGACGGACCCCACCACGTACGCAAAATACGAAACTTTGAACGTCACCAAAACTGGTGCAACATGAAGATAACTTCTATCTGATACCCACCTCGAAAGCTCAGCAACAAGAGACAGCTGTAATTAAATCAGTGTTTTTTTTTAACTTTTATATGTACTATTATATGCACTGATCTTATAGTTTGCCAACAATAAAAGGCTGAAACTCACTATATAATGGTGAAAATCGTTTGACTTAATTGGTGGCATAATAATATCATTAATCAGTTGACAGGTCAAACAATACAAAATGGGCAATAGTATGTTGTGTTTTGTATACATCGTGTTAAGACACATGTGTGTCTGTGGGGCAAGACGGTCCCCATACATGTGGGGCAAGACGGTCCCTATGTCTTAGCTCACACGCACATGGTCACAATGTATCAAATGTATTACACATGAACAAGTATGTTTAATATATTTAATATAATATGAACATTGCATGATTTACGTTCTGGTGGCCTGTAGGCTGTATTTATGATGGCATATTATTAAACCAATATTGTATTATGTATTAATTGCAAGGTATGTATTATATGTTAGTTCCCATTTAAATGTAGGTTATAGACCGTGTTGCCCCAGGCAGAGGCCTGTCTTGTCCCAGGGATGGGGCAAGATGGCTTTTTGGGTACTCTACTATTTTTCAAATGCAACTTAGCTAGGTTGTTTATTTACTGAAAATAATGTTCCAATGGGTAACACACATACCTGTCCATAATGTGAACACATTAAATACATGCTAAATAGTTTAATGATGTACAATTTGAAAATTTTTACTTGGAGGGGTCGCGCTGCCCCAGGTTACCCTATATGTGCCATGCTTTTAACACGTTTTATTTTATTTTATTATCATCTGTTTGACTAATCAGTCTTAGCATTTATGATAGATAGATATGATATGATAGATATCACAGCGCCTCTTACAAACCAGTGAGTCAATGATTTGTAAATTATTAGAAAGGTTAATTATAGACCATAATATTATGGTGGACTTCCTTAATTATTAGGCATAAATTATTAAATTCATCTCAACATGGATTCCTAAAAGCGAGGTCTTGCTCAACAAATATGTTATGTTTTTTTGGAAGAAATTACTAAGTGGATAGATGAGGGATCGCCTGTAGATATTATCTACTTAGATTTTCAGAAAGCTTTAGACAAAGTGCCACATCAAATATTACTACTTAAATTAAAAGCCCATGGTATCAGGAATGGCATAGTTTACTGGATAGGACAATGGCTGACAGACAGAAGACAGTGTGTTGTAGTAGATGGAGAAGTTTGAAACTGGAAATCAGTTTTGAATGGGGTACCATAAAGATCTTGGACGACAATATAACCAGCAACGTACTGAAATTTGGGAATGACACAAAAGTGTTTAGAAAGGTTAACACTGATTGTGATAAACAATATTTACTAAACGATGTTGACAAATTAGTTAAATGGTCTGAAAAATGGCAGATGTTATTAAATGTTTGGAAATGTAAATGCCTACACACAGGACATGGGAACTTGGATATAAACTATAATATGGGAGATACTGTTCTATACAGCTGTAAAAGAAAAGGACTTAGGAATAAAAATAAGTGCTGATATGAAAGTTTCAGAACAGTGTAGTATTGCAGCTTCATAGGGTAATACAATTATTGGGTTGATTATGAGAAACATAACATACAATAAGAAATTATACCTCTGTGTAAAGCAATAGTTAGACCTCACTTAGAATACTGTACCATATCGTAAGAAGGATATAGATACACTAGAACGAATACAGAGGAGAGCAACTAAACTTATTCTAGAACTGAGAGACCTTAATTATGAAGAACGCCTGAAAGAATGTGGTTTAACAACCCTCGAGACATGAAGATTAGGAGGAGATCAGATTGAAGTTTTTAAGATAATGAATGGGTATGGGTAAAGGATCAGTGTAAACTGGATATCAGGAAGTACTCGTTGTCACTGAGAACAATAAATGAATGGAATAAATTGTCTGCGGATTGTGTAACTGCTAGCAGCATGAATATGTTTAAAAACAAGGTTGACACATATCTCAGGAGGGCGGGTTACACGTACATGAACATTGTTGGACCCTCGATAAGCCAATGACTTCCTTGTCCACTTGCCATCTGGGCCTGTGGCTTGGATGGCAAATTTTTTTTACCTCTGGATGGACTTTTGTGTAGACGCTTTACAAATTTACTTATTATCATTATTATAGAAAATGTCATCACCAAAATGCCTACGCATTTTCAAATGCGCTTCATACTGCAACATTTCATTGCCAAAGGCTCGACATATTTTAAACGTTTCAGTTCTCCTGGCTGAATAGTGTTACATACTGTGGCAATAAAATCGTTGACATCGACTAACTTGCATATAACAATATTTGTGGCAAAGTCCCACGTTTGAATGTTAAAATGTCCTCATCCGAGAAACAAATGCAGGAGTGTGCCACCTCGCGGTGCTTTAATTAATTATAACTTAATGAAAAATAATACGACCGAAATAAAAGGGGTTGCCCGGGCACCGCCTATTATATGATTTTTAAAAATCCTCCTCAGTTCGACTTTTTCGCTCGTTTCATATTTTTTAGCAGGTCCAGTCAAAAGTTGGTGAACAAAAATGCAAAAGTGGTCCTGGCTTCCTTCCTTCCTGCATCCCTTGGCCGGGACGGTCTTAGGGATGCCGTTCACACATCCTTCGTCAGCCTGGGCTGTCTTCTGTTGAGCATAGCAGGGTCACTAGACTTTGCTTGGTGCCTTGCAGGATGGTTTTTAAAATGGTGTTGTGTCGGGTAATATGACAAAACCAGGAGAGCTTTCGTTGTTTCACCATTGACAACAAGGGCTCTTGCCTTCCAGCAAGGGAATCCACTTGCTCTCTCACGTATTCGTTATTGCATTTAGACAGCCTTGGAAGTTGGAAGGGGAATGGCCAAGAGTTAACATAAAAATGGACCTTGGTCGATCTATAGTGGTGGAGACTAACGACATCATAGTGTAGGCTGGTGGAGACTAATGACATCATAGTGTAGGCTGGTGGAGACTAACGACATCATAGTGTAGGCTGGTGGAGACTAACGACATCATAGTGTAGGCTGGTGGAGACTAATGACATCATAGTGTAGGCTGGTGGAGACTAATGATATCATAGTGTAGGCTGGTGGAGACTAATGACATCATAGTGTAGGCTGGTGGAGACTAATGACATCATAGTGTAGGCTGGTGGAGACTAATGACATCATAGTGTAGGCTGGTGGAGACTAATGACATCATAGTGTAGGCTGGTGGAGACTAATGACATCATAGTGTAGGCTGGTGGAGACTAATGACATCATAGTGTAGGCTGGTGGAGACTAATGATATCATAGTGTAGGCTGGTGGAGACTAATGACATCATAGTGTAGGCTGGTGGAGACTAATGACATCATAGTGTAGGCTGGTGGAGACTAATGACATCATAGTGTAGGCTGGTGGAGACTAATGACATCATAGTGTAGGCTGGTGGAGACTAATGACATCATAGTGTAGGCTGGTGGAGACTAACGACATCATAGTGTAGGCTGGTGGAGACTAATGATATCATAGTGTAGGCTGGTGGAGACTAACGACATCATAGTGTAGGCTGGTGGAGACTAACGACATCATAGTGTAAGCTGGTGGAGACTAATGACATCATAGTGTAGGCTGGTGGAGACTAATGACATCATAGTGTAGGCTGGTGGAGACTAATGACATCATAGTGTAGGCTGGTGGAGACTAATGACATCATAGTGTAGGCTGGTGGAGACTAACGACATCATAGTGTAGGCTGGTGGAGACTAATGATATCATAGTGTAGGCTGGTGGAGACTAATGACATCATAGTGTAGGCTGGTGGAGACTAACGACATCATAGTGTAGGCTGGTGGAGACTAACGACATCATAGTGTAGGCTGGTGGAGACTAATGATATCATAGTGTAGGCTGGTGGAGACTAACGACATCATAGTGTAGGCTGGTGGAGACTAACGACATCATAGTGTAGGCTGGTGGAGACTAACGACATCATAGTGTAAGCTGGTGGAGACTAATGACATCATAGTGTAGGCCGGTGGAGACTAATGACATCATAGTGTAGGCTGGTGGAGACTAATGACATCATAGTGTAGGCTGGTGGAGACTAATGACATCATAGTGTAGGCTGGTGGAGACTAACGACATCATAGTGTAGGCTGGTGGAGACTAATGATATCATAGTGTAGGCTGGTGGAGACTAATGACATCATAGTGTAGGCTGGTGGAGACTAACGACATCATAGTGTAGGCTGGTGGAGACTAACGACATCATAGTGTAGGCTGGTGGAGACTAATGATATCATAGTGTAGGCTGGTGGAGACTAACGACATCATAGTGTAGGCTGGTGGAGACTAACGACATCATAGTGTAGGCTGGTGGAGACTAATGATATCATAGTGTAGGCTGGTGGAGACTAATGACATCATAGTGTAGGCTGGTGGAGACTAATGATATCATAGTGTAGGCTGGTGGAGACTAATGATATCATAGTGTAGGCTGGTGGAGACTAATGACATCATAGTGTAGGCTGGTGGAGACTAATGATATCATAGTGTAGGCTGGTGGAGACTAATGATATCATAGTGTAGGCTGGTGGAGACTAACGACATCATAGTGTAGGCTCCCTAGTATCACCAAAGATAGCCATGCGCGTAACAACTGTAACACCAATAAGTGATCGTGTAATCATGATGAGAGTGGATGCTTACCGCTAAGCCTATCGACATAATTCAGGTTTATCTTCCCACTTGTGACGTATAAGACGGTATCGTTATAGAAGGATATCAGGCTATTCAGCACAAAGGAATAACTGTGTATATAATAACTGTGAATAATGTGAATTCGTATTTACCCCCTTCAAATATTGTATACACATTTATGTGTGTAGGAGAAAAGGAAAACATTATAGAAGTTTGGTAAAAGTTCTGCAAGAATGGGGGGGATCAAACACTCATAGATCAAAGAGAATGGGAAAAACAGATAGCGATATAGAACAAGGAGTGCTAAAATATAAAGTAGAGTAAGTAATAAGAACAAGCAAAAGTAATGAAGCAGTGGGTCTGGGCCAAATTCCATCAGCTCTCAAAGCAGGAGACACCGTAGTAGACTCTGAAGGAAATCATTGACTACAGAACAGGAGAGTGGCCAATAGACTTGAAGCGTTGCTCAGTATGGCAGAGAGTCTTGGACACTCAAGAAAGAGGATGAGAAACCTGCACACGAAATATGGGTATGGTGCAGAATGCTCAGGATAATGCTCAGATGGTGGACTCGTAATGCATAGAGATTGTAAAGAGACACTGACAGCTTAAGAGTTTTCCATACTACTGCATTACAGCTTTCAAATGATGACAATGGATAATCAATCCCTGACCGCTCGCATTTCAACAGAGATTATTAGGCCAGGCATTTCAGAATGACTCACCAGGTCGAGTTGAAATTGAGGGAGACTCATGTTTGGGTGTGGTTTAAAAAACAGTAATGTTCGCAAATTTCACACGAGAGGTCAGTTAACTAATGATTAATGTGCTATAAAAGTTTATTAAGAAAAAGTTCCAAGGGAATGCTATATTGGCCATCAGTGGCATGTGATTGTGATCTTACACCAGATTGGTTGAATCGGCTGTCATAATTAGAACACAACAGAATCACATTGTGAATGATACATTTTAATATTTTTAATGGTATACTCTATGTACAAGTTCCACCTTTAACAAACACGAAGCAAAACACATTACACTTGTTAGCTGTTGCTGCTGCGACAATGTCGTGTAACGCTCCACATCATATATACAACCCCACAAGACTACACGAACACTACACAGACAAAACAATATGCTGACACTTTGCCTCTTCACAATACCATGGGAGCAACTACTTCAGTCAAGAAACTAATCAAGGATACGTTTACTTCTGGCACACCACGCAGAAGTGTCTGTCGCAACTGAACGTATAGGAATTAGAAGCATGTGTTATTTCAACAACCATAGCCATGTACACTGTTTGGTTAAAGAAGGGTAAAATAATAATTAAACTAGGAAGTATACTGTAATGAATGTATAATTTATAATAGAGCTTTTTGTCAGACAATTTATTATTAAATATATTAATTTCAAAGTTTACTTCTTTTAATATAATTTTTTTTAATCAGGTACCAAGTTCTTACCAATAACAGCAATATGTGTGGGTGGAAGAGATCTATGTATTGTGTCAGAAATGACTATTCAGTGTCAGCTACTTGTCAATAGGTTCAGCAGACTTACGTGGTAACACCTGACCACTCTCTCACAATATGCTTTTAGATGCCATCTGCATTCATACAACCGTTCACTCTTCCTAATATAAAACGTCTCCGTCGACTTTATACACAATAGTAATTATTTACATTCCATGATTCTTAGCATAACTTAGCATTAACATACGAAACCACGATTGACACAATGAACACTGGAAGTAGCACGGACGCAACTAACCGCATTTCACCGCAGACATGGACGAATTTTGACCAACTGCTTCTGTTATGTACAACGGCATGCGCCTAAATCACATATTCGTTGGACCTAATCAACAGAGCTACCGCAGGTCTCACAACTGCCTGTCATGTGCTTGCACATTGTCGTAGTAACACAACAGTTTCTACACATTGATTTTTTATATGATGATCACTTTGAAGTATAGACTGGTTTCCAATATAAGCCAAAACGTTAATTAGTTCAGGAGAATTGATGATAAGGGCATCATTTGAACGATTTTGTTAAACCAACGGTGTTGTTCAATTACATGGAACAGTCACTGATAATGAAGGGAAATTACTTTATAATGTTAACTGACATTTCATCATGAATTCTCCTCTCTATAAAAACCCAAAGGTCTGCGGTTTTAACACTGGTCGATAATACGCTATATATCAGTGACACCAACTCTACTAAACAAGACGTTATCACAAATAATGACCCCCACTTGATGGGGACACGCCTACTAGATCGCAGGGCAAGTTGTCCCGGCAAAACGGTGATACCCCCGATCCTGGGCTATCATGTAGACACATGATCTACAGTTTGGTTTGCTACAGCAAATTCTGTTATGTAAAAACCCATACCAACAATAGGGACCAAATACCACAAAATTTACAATAAAAGCGTTCACTAAAAGATGTGCTCCTTTCTCATAATTTGTTAAGTGTACAACAACTTAACAAGACACCGGTTTCACAAGTCTTCACACAAACAACTTAGTATGCTACTGTCACCACCATGCTACTGTCACCACCATGCCATCATCAAGTGTACAAGTAAAATAGTGCAGTGACGTCACAGAGATGACACGGCCAGAGGTGGGCTGGCACAACAAATGAAGAAGAGCTGTCACAGGTAAATCTGCCAAGTGTCCAGTGGTAACCAGGCAGACACTGAAAGACAGGAATGATTTATGTGTGCAAACCCCTCAACAGCTTACCAATGACATGGGTTGGACAGGGGAATAGCCAGACAGGTATATAGGGAACGCAACCCATGTAGGCAATAGATGCCTAGCACTGACTAATATTTTCCAACCTAATCTCGAAGGCCACGTTACAGAATAAAATTGCCTTTAAAAATTATTGTCATGCAAAATGAAGAATCTTGAATCACAACCTGCAGAGAAGGTGAGATAAAAACATTGTGTCTGGGTGAAAAGTATGATCTAGTGCAGAATAAAATTGTTAAATTACCCTTTAGACACAAATTTACATCATACCACACCGTAACTTGGCAATTGGGCGGTGCATGAACTATGTCACTGCACAGACTCATGGGAACTCAACAGACTAAGTTAAATGCACTCCTGGTGTTCAGCCCTGGTGTTATGAGTAGACGGAACAGTAGTCACCGTTTCCAGATTCTACCATATCTCTGAATAATTTTTAGATTTAATAATACATAAACTAAGACTAACCAAGATAAATCATGCTGTTTTCAAAATAATTTCTCAAGATACTAACGTTCAGCTGATATGCGTGTAGGCTGGTGATAATGATGACAATATATCTTTAGTTTTAGAGTTATTACATGTTCTGTTATTAAATTTTGATAATGCATCCATCATTTATGGCCAGTGTAACCATTAAACTATCTACGTCCTACTTTGAGCTGGTGTGATATGCTAATAATCAGTGAGTCTAGCTACTATTACCGGGCTGTTTGTATGATGTGCATCGACATGTCCAGATGGCCATAAATCCAGATATCAAACCACCTAACACAAAACATGACTGACATAATAAACTTTATAAAGTGGTGACCGTTCAACCCCATTTGTGGAATAACCACTTCTCAAAAACTGTCAAAAACAACCCTAATCTCTGAAGATACTTTCTTGAACACCCTTTACAATGGGAATTATTAAAATGATTAATTAATGTGACATTCACTTTCTGACCAACAATAAAAAACAACAGAAGTGACAGTCACTTCATGGTCACTTACTGAAGTGAGTCACTTCCAGGCCAGTGATAGTGACATCCATGATTATACAAATATGTCTTAAATGTTCACAGATGCAAAATGCATTTCACCATTTACAGTCACTTACATGAAAGTGATGTTCATTTACATGGAAGTGTTGTTCACTTACATAACAGTGTTGTGGAACTACAACAATGGCACCAACGACATAACAGTTACAATGACAACATAAATACATGCAAGCCGTCTGCCAGTGAGACAGACAGTTGCATCAATAAATACTCTGGTTTCCTGATACAAATTTGTACATCTATTCACACGGTTTGCAGCAACTCGTGGTCGCATCGCTTGGTCCACTTTGGCAATTTTCTTGCTTGTTTCCCGACATCCACCAGTGGCCGAGAGAATTGACTAAGTCAGGGGCTTGGAGGTCCAGCTTGACTAATGTCCAATTAGAGACGAGCACATATCAATATATTTACATATATACACAATGATATTTTGGCAGGATAGCAACCTAGTGTCTGGAATGGGGTGTAGAGAAGCCCTGTTACAGCTACAGACAGTTGCCATGAGACACCATCAACTTGTGCAGGCATTTCTCACGTCTGACAGTTGAGGGCTGGCCGAGGGAAGACTACACTGAAGCAGTGTATTTTGTACTGGGGGTCCACACAGAATGCCACACCTGGCACTGTGACTTCTCCCACCCATCGTATATCTACACTTTCACCTAAGGACACAGTTTTGCTTTCACTTTCATCTGGAGCTGCCTTGTCTCACTTTCACCTTATCTCGCTGACTCTCATAGCGGCCTCGTTTCACTTTCACTTTAGGTAGCATCGTTTCACTTTGTGTGGCCCACACACCTGGAATGGCAATTTCTTTCAGTGGTCCACTGATTTGGCATACATACAAACATGCATGCGGTGACGCTCAACTTCAGTCACACCTACATGCTAGGTGGCAGCACAACCAGTTCGGCCAGCTGATATGGAAGTGTGACTGTTCTTTGATATGGCGCCCCCTACTGGCAACAATGTGCATCATCATAGATGTCAGACTCTGTTGGCGCCTGAAGGATTATAGGACATTGGAATATGTCCGTTTGCGAGGCCGTTTCGTGGGTGACTACCAGCATTCCCTAGTGTGTTTGACCTGCTTTTATGATTCTCTGTTGAATCACCATTTGAATGTATTGCACTGTTAGAATTGGGTCTACGAATGACCTGGTGCGGCAGTTTGACCGGTGTGTTCCAGTAACTACCACCATGTGTCATAGTAGTCCTTTGTGGGCCAAAACTTCTTAGTGGTATGCACTCATGTGGATTGTTGTCTAAATATGTAACTGGACTGTGACTGCGATCAAGCATGGAGCGCCCAGAACTGCCCTCACTACCGCTACTCATGTTGTTTGTGTCGTGGTAGTCCTGCTCATCTGGCAGCAGGCGGGAACTGGTGCTGTCACTATGGTGTTGTAGTGACGACGCCATTGGTGTGCTGACATAGTGTGGTGTTCCTGTCAGTGGTGTCTTTGCATCATCTGTCAATGTGTCATCGTCAGCGTCACTGGTCGGAGGCTTCTGGTTCGCCTCATTGAAGTAGTACGACTCTTCGCGGAAACTCTCACTTAGGTCAGGGTTCAATATCTCGAGGACCTGTCCAAAGCTAGGACGATTCATTGATCGGAACTGCCAACACTTGGCCATCAACTTGGCGCTGTAACAAACGTTGAACATGTGTCAATCCACATGCAGGCATGAATAGCACAATCAACTAACATTTCTTCAACTTACCTATATTCATCAGACACTGTCTTGGTTCTAAACTTAAGTAGAATATATTAAATAATTAAAACTAAACAAGTTTAGTTCCCAAATCTGTTCACAGAAGAGCACGACTGTGTTAAATTACAAGACATTTTGGTACTGGGATTACAGCTGTTGTTGCTACATTGGTGCTGATATTACGGTTGTTGTTGTTACATTGGTACCAAGATTACAGCTGTTGTTACATTGGTACCAAGATTACAGCTGTTGCTGCTACATTGGTGCCGATATTACAATTGTTGTTGCCACCTTGGTACTGAGATTACGGCTGTTGTTGTTACATATGTACCGAGATTCAGTAAATTATGGCTGTTGTTGCTACATTGCTACCGAGATTACGGCTGTAAATGGTACCTTGGCACTGAGATTACGGAAGTTGTTGGTACATTGGTACTGAGATTACGGATGTTATTGCTACATACATTTTCTCTGGACATCTCACTGGCTCTTCCATGACACTGCCATCGATGACAAAGTGAAGGACGTCCTCATTTGACAGGCCTTGATAGGGCTGCTCTGCCAGTGTCACCATCTCCCAGAGCACTACACCATATGACCTGAACACAACACAGCACTACATCATACAACCAGAAACAACACAGCACTATGCCATACGACCTGCAACAACACGGCACTACACCATTCGCTTCAGGTGATTGTCTAAGCCTGGCATTAAGACACTCTGTGGTGTTGCTACCAAGCAGTTGAATTTGAACAAACCCAAACGATGGCCAAAATTAAACGGATAGTGTAGTGATTGAACACACAACCAAGTATATGCCTAACAACACTGGAGAAATGCTGACAAGTTGCAAGCAAGTTATCTATACTGTATTAAAATAAGTGGCATGCATGCACATTGGCAATCATAAGGCATTCAAGGGAACTGTATTTACATAAGGTAAGGTTATTAATGGTGTTTCTATACAACTCCTTGGTGGGACACACACTAGAGTACCTACCAGACATCTGAGTGACTGTCAAACTTGCCGTCCCGCAGAGACTCGGGAGCCATCCAGCGTACAGGGAGCAGTCCCTTGCCCCCCTTGCGGTAGTAATCTGTCTCGTAGATGTCCCGGGTCATGCCAAAGTCTGTCACAGCAACATGTACAGTGTGTTTACCAGAGAAGTGAGGACATGCAACGTATATGGCTTAGTTGATGGGTGGGTGCAAGACACGATTGGTTCTCCTTCACATTGGTCTAGTGGTTACTGGGAAACTTGATACGCTTCTTATATTTCATGGAAGTATTAAAAATCATTCAGTTTTGCACAATTACAATGGTCAGATATTGAGAAACAATACATGAAAATGCTGCTGACCAATATGAGTAAACAAATGACTTTGCCAAGTTAGATTGTATAGAAAGATTGCTGCGCCATGGACAACAATGTAACAACTAATAGGACAGTTTGCCCCCCCCATTCACATGACTAACGTTTCTATGACAACCAAACATGAACATATGTAATAGTTATTTTATATTCACATCCAGAAAAGTCACATTAACGCATCTTTAAATAAAATGTTGTTATAAATGTGATAAGAAGTCTTTAATGCATGACTTCTCAGCAGGGTCCAGTGGGATGTCACGAGTGTTTACCTCCAATCTTGACAACCTGATTCTCTGACACCATGCAGTTGCGAGCAGCCAAGTCTCGATGTACAAACTTCCTGAAGGAGAGGTAGGCCATGCCGTCTGCGATGTCTCCTGCCCACTGCAGGATCTGACTAACTGTCAGTGGTAGCCGCTCTTCAATGTCCTGCAACACACAAACAGGCAAGTGACTTGTTTTCTTATATAGCCTTCGTTTGTAGTCAACACATACTCAAATGAAATTAACATTGTAATATTTTCCTTCATCAGGTTAGATGCAAGTAAAAATGTGGTGGTTTCTCAAAAGGGAATAAATATTGGACTCTTGATAAGCTAATGCATGGCTTCCTTGTCCATTTGCCATCTTGGGATTTTGCTTTGGCAATCTTGTTAATTTGTTATGATCTTTTAAATGCTGTTCTACCTGAACCTACTCGGTGTGCCAACTCTGTTATACTAAGAAGACTATTTGTGATGTTTTGATGCAGCATTCATGTGTCCTACCTCAGGACGATGCTTCTGGAGGAAGCGTTTCAAGTCACCCTGAGACATCAACTCCATGATGACTAATGTTGGCTGGCCTTTTGATACGACCCCTAGTAACTTGACAACATGGTTGCAATTGAAGGCCCTGAAAACATGCATGACACACTGTAGGTATGACCCCAATATATATATATATATATATATATATATATATATATATATATATATATATATATATATAATATATATATATATATACTATATATATATATATATATATATATATATATATATACATATATATATATACATACATACATACATACATACATATATATATATAGGTTAATTATAGATTCATATTTATTGCATATTCACATCAACATATGCCACCTATATTGATAATATAATAAACTTAGTTAAAATTAATTACATGATCACAACACTTGAACATATACATATCATGATCACAACACTTGAACATATACATATCATGATCACAACACTTGAACATATACATATCGTGATCACATGCACAGATGCACCAATGCATGTGTACTCTCATAAATGCCCATACTAACGAACATGTCCCAATCTCAACAACATCACAGCAATCTCTATGATAAATTACAGTTAGATTTTTGTTAGCTACAAGCCATCAAAAAAATTTAGTATATGTTAAATAAGTTAAGTAGTTAAGTAGTCTGAGATCAGACTTACTTCATCACAGAAGCTTCCTTCAAGAACTGGATTCTGTCATTTGCTGTTGCATTGTCATTAACCGTCTGAAAAAGAAATAACATGAAATGGTCAGGCAAAAGAAGAGTGAGAATTATACATTCAAGGACCTATAGTTGATGACACGAACACTTATGATGGGGTCTCTTTGATGACATGAACACTTACGATTTGGTCTCTTTGATGACATGAACGCTTATGATGTGGTCTCTTCAATGACACAAACATGTATGACGTGGTCTCTTTGACGATACAAACACTTATGATGTGGTCTCATTGATGACACAAACACTTATGATGTGGTCTCATTGATGACACAAACACTTATAATGTGGTCTCTTTGATGACACAAACATTTATGATGTGGTCTCTTTGATGATACAAACACTTATGATGTGGTATCTTTGATGATACAAACACTTATGATGTGGTCTCTTTGATGATACAAACACTTATGATGTGGTCTCTTTGATGACATAAAGAGATGATGAGATCTCTTTGATGACACAAAGACTTATGGTAAGGTCTCTTTGATGACATTGAAGACTTATGATAAGGTGTCTTTGGTGACATGATGACTTATGATGAGGTTTCTTTAATGACACGAACATTTATGATGAGGTCTCTTTGATGACATGAAGACTGACGACATGATCTATTTGATGATAAGATCACAGAGATGACATAAAAAATTATTTCTGATAATCTCTCACACAACAAAAACTTTGAGCTGACATCAAGTGAGATACAATCAGTATCTACGTATATACCTTGATTGCGACCTGGATGAGCCCTGACTTTGCCTTGATGTTCTTTGCTGTTCCGTTGTAGACCATGCCAAACGAACCCTGTCCCAGCTCAGACATCAGCCTGATGTTCTCTCTCGCCACCTCCCACTCATCTGGCTCATACACTGTGAACAACCAGCACCTCCATAACAATACAATATAAAACACTTCTATTGTGCTAAAATCCTTGTGAGACCCAAGCTCGGCGGCGCACCAAAACAAAAGGGTTAAGCAGTTCCTAACTGATAAGCAGTTCCAGTTGTAAACAGTTGGGTTGGTACACTGGGGAGCTAAGATAAGCAAGTTTAAACAGGTAGGTTTTTAGTTTAAGGCAAAATGTTATATTTTCTACACACTTAACACTAACAGGGAGTGAGTTCCACAGAGTTGGTGCAACAACTGAAAAGGCTGTAGTTCCGACATTTGTCTTAACACTGGGAACAAAAAGCAGATTAGAATTACATGATCGACACTGCCTAGGCTGTCTTGCAGGAGTGAGCAGTGCATTTATATAACCACCTCCCACTCATCTGGTTCATACACTGCAAACAACCAGCACCTCCATAACCACCACCCACTCGTCTGGCTCATACACTGCAAACAACGAGCACCTCCATAACTACCTCCCACTTATCTGGCTAGTATACTGCAAACAACAATCACCTCCATAACCACCAACCACTCGTCTGGCTCATACACTGCAAACAACGGGCACCTCCATCACATTCCAGTGTTTTCTTGACAAGCCCCTGGGTGTCCCGGTCACCTTCCAGGGGTTTCTTGACAAGCACCTGGGTGTCTTGGTCACCTTCCAGGGGTTTCCTGACAAATCCCTGGGTGTCCTGGTCACCTTCCAGGTGTTTCTTGCCAGCTCCTGGGTGTCCTTGTCACCTTCCATGGGTTTCTTGACAAGCTCCTGGGTGTCTTGGTCACCTTCCAGGGGTTTATTGACAAATCCCTGGGTGTCCTGGTCATCTTCCAGGTGTTTCTTGCCAAAGCCCCTGGGTGTCCTGGTCACCTTCCAGGGTTTTCTTGACAAGCCCCTGGGTGTCCCGGTCACCTTCCAGGGTTTTCTTGACAAGCCCCTGGGTGTCCCGGTCACCTTCCAGTGTTTTCTTGACAAGCCCCTGGGTGTCCCGGTCACCTTCCAGTGTTTTCTTGACAAGCCCCTGGGTGTCCCTGTCACCTTCCAGTGTTTTCTTGACAAGCCCCTGGGTGTCCTGGCCACCTTCCAGGTGTTTCTTGCCAAAGCCCCTGGGTGTCCTGGCCACCTTCCAGGTGTTTTCTTGCCAAAGCCCCTGGGTGTCCCGGTCACCTTCCAGGTGTTTCTTGCCAAAGCCCCTGGGTGTCCTGGTCACCTTCCAGGTGTTTCTTGCCAAAGCCCCTGGGTATCCTGGCCACCTTCCAGGGGTCTCTTGACAAGTCGTTGGGTGTCTTGGCCACCTTCCAGTAGTTTCTTACCAAATCCCCTGGGTCTCTTGGTCACCTTCCATGAGTGTCAAGGCCATGCTTGTAAGGTCTCAGCCAAAAATACACTGTTGTAACTTAACACAATTCATTACACATGATAACTATGTATGAGTGACGACAGGGCTTGGCTGTCTCCTGCGAGTCATTCCGTGTCAAATCAACCAATTTTCAGGAAATAAAAAAGTTGAATTCTCAGAAGTTACTTAAATTTTAACCAATGACTAGCTTGAGCATGTCTGCAAAAAACTAAACATTTACTTCCAAATTGTATCTGTAATGCCCTAAGATGTGAACAAAATAGCACCCGTTATTTTTATGTTTTCAGGTGCGTGTAACTTGACACGTTTACAAGCTACAGCACTGAAATTTGCTGAATATGTAGACATATTGGAAAAGATTATCTATGCAAAATTCGAGAACGAGAGGAAGTAGAGCAATGGGTGTACCGGGTTCACGGAAATAAAAAAAAAATTTCATTTCCAAAAGTGAATTCATGCAGCTGCTTGTATTTCATTACTGTGTTACAGTACATTGTCCAAATTGCTACCATCTATTGTCAGGATTACTGGCAATAATCTTTTGTTTCAGCAGGTATCTACTTATTATACTTTCAGAATAATTCAGTCTTAAACTTTAACTTGTCATATATTTCACAAATTGCAGCACCCAAAATTACAAGTCCCATGATCATAATTTTTGCACTGTTCATAATAGGTAAACAACATATTAAGATTTCAAGATGGTGTTCTGCCTCTTTTAATTGATATTGAAGCTGAAAAATCTGCCAAATATCCAAAATAAATGTTGTTGATCTAATAAAGGACTATGCACAATGCAAAAATTATGGTCATAGGACTTGTCCCACATACTCATGTTGGGTGTTGAAAGTCGTAACATAAAAAAAATTAAGTTTAATGATGAATCATTCCGAAAATATACTAAGTAGATACCTACGGAACTATTACTGACAATAGAGGACAGCAATTTGGATATAGCACTCTAGCACACCAATAAAATACAGGCTGCTGAAATAACTTTTGGAAATAAAAAAATATTTGTTTTCTCTATTTTCATCCACCTGGTTAAATTTTCCATCAAAACGATCTGTACTAATATGTCTACACATTTAGCAAATATGAGATATCTGGCTTGTAAACTTCTCATTACAGGACCCTTAAAACAGGTCAAAATAACAGGCATGACAAAATGCCAAATTATACCGTTTTGAGAAAATCCCCATTTTGGTTAACATAAACAAAATACGTCTGCTACACCACAATGAATAAATTAGCAAAAGTTGAATGACAGCCTAAAGTGGCAGTGTATTTTTGACAAAAACCCTTCACCAATCGTAATTACAATTTGTGTAATGTTGCATCGCAAGTGTTGTAGTTTTTTTTATAAAATATTGAATTAGGTAACATTTCCTGGTTGTTAGTGATAACAGAAATGTCAATCGATACAAGTATCATGCTTGAAATGTGATGTTTTTCACTGGCGTTTTACATATTGTTGACAAAACATAACAGCCATTTCTAATATTGGTAAGTCCCCTTAATTTTGCCACCACAAGTCCTTGAACCTGGATTTGTAACATGTTGTTGTACAGTCGCGCCTCGTTATAACGCGCCCCGTTATTACGCGGATTCGGATATAACGCGGTCGGTCGTGGACCCCGAATTTCTGCCGCCAGGGGAAAATGTCAAATGGGCCCGCTTAAACGTACTTAGAATTGCTTTGATAATTCTCAAGAAACATTAGGTGAACAATGTCAATGAACGAGTATCAACGTGTTGTTTGTTTTGCGCTGTCGCCGACATCAATCGCTGTCGCTGGCTTCGCTTCGACGGTTTGTAAATTGCAATCGAGATTCACAAATATGCCTCGCGTAAGAATCAGATCAACCGTTTTAAATGCATTTAACATGCAGTACCAATATAACACTTGGGTGAAATTACAAGCTTCCGTTACATCGTAAATTTAATCGTTTTCGCGACGCGAAACCAACATGCCAAATTCCTAACCCATGGCTCTACCGGTGGCAAAAATACGAATTCGTCATCCGCATATGAAATGATGAATCGATGTTAAGTGGTGCGTAATAAATTTAAGTTTCGGTCGAGATCGGTTGAAAGACGAAGTGAAACAATTATTAATTCTACCTATTATCTTTTTCTGTGTTTTATCAGCTTGCATACTACGTTTGTCAAATCATATACGTTTTCGGCTGCTCAGGTCCAGGTTATTATTTTCGACTCGTAGGCCTGTTGGTCCAGTACATCATCATCGTAGTAGATCTATTCCATAACGGTATACGTACATGTGTTTTATTCAGTTCAAGAGTCAAGAGGGTGTGACATTTAAAAATAATACACGTTGATGCTAGTATACGCGTTTAATAAGTTCCATAAACTGCATATTGCCGTATAAGACAATGCTGCAAGCACACGGGGCTTCGACAGGGTTCATGGACTTGGTGCAGCGGGCGGCGGTCGCTGTTGTTTAGTAGCTCCCTGGTGGCAGATATGAGAACAACTAACGCGCCTCGCTTACAGCGCGGTCCGAAGTCGTGGACCCCGACCACCGCGTTATAACGAGGCGTGACTGTAAATCAAGATTGGATTATGCCAGCCCAGTGTCAGGAAACAGTGCATAATATCATTTCATTGGCTTGTTATCCGGAGGGGTCATGAGGTCACAGCCACTGGCAGGTTCGGTTACGGCATCAACGGCCCATTAACCAAAATTAGCTGCTGATATTTGCTGATTATTGTAGGTAGGCATCGTACTGCAATGTACTGAAATCACACTAACCAGATATGTTCCGCGTTCATGGTGAATGAATTTATGCTGGTTCTAAGTGCGCGCCGACTCGAAGCACAGTTGTTACTATGGGAACATTGTCAGCGTTTTCAAGAAGTCAGGGGGTTTCCCAAAGAAATGTTTTTAAAGGATGTATTGGCAAAATACGACGTTAGTGCCAGGTGATTATTTGTGGTGTCGGTGTTCAGTTCAATATTTCCTAGCATGTCATAAGGAAAAAAATTAACTGACACGTTAGCTGCCCCCAACTATTTTAAATAAATTCAACTTTTTGACCGTTGGTTGATTTCACATGGAATGACCCCTGCATCAATGTTCCCCGTGTCATTTTGGTATTGCATGGTCCTGTCACTGACAGTGCCATCAATGCATCAGTTTGGTGACTGTGTATAAGTGACCTACCTCCAGAAAAGTAATCTGGATTTGAAGATATAACTCGTTCTGATGGCGGGGTGAATCTGAAGGCAAACAAAACATTACAAGTCAGCAGCTTCACTACTTCAAAGACAGCAATAACTTTCTCCACACCTAAACCAGAAAGTCCAAAACAAAGGCTGAACAGAACTAGTACCAAGTAGTCAGTTCAATGCAGCTCACTGACATTTTACAGTCATTTATGTAAAGGAATTACATGCATACCTAGCGTTTACGGGGCATTTCTTGTGACTGTGTGAGATTGTGAGCAGCATTGAGACCTACCTGCCACGCTTGATGACGACGAATACTGTAATTGAGATGAAAATGGCCAGGAAGAGAAACATGCCAACTGTGATGCCAATGATCAGCTGAATGTTCCATTCCACAGGTTTCTCTGTAGGCCACAAAACAAGTAGACACGTTAACTTCACCCTCATGCTAACTTTACCATCATCCTCACTCTTACACCACCCTCATACTCACTCATACTTCACCCTCACTTCATCCTCATACTTGCTCTTACTTCACCCTCATACTCACTCTTACTTCACAGAATGCAAGTAGACTGCCAACATTTTACTTGCGGAACAAAGTATATAAGTTGTCAGCATTTCATGTATCACTTCATCTAGCGAAGGCATCAGATATGACAGTTGTTGTAGAGCCTAGAGACGGTGGCCTGTACTGAAGAGCCCACAGAGATGGTAGCTTGGAAGTACATACCTAGTGGAGGCACATAGAAGTGCCTGATGTCGGTCCATGAGCCATTTCCTGCGAGGGAGGTGGCTCGGATGCGGAATGACCAGTTACCTGGGTTGAGGGCCTCTGTCTGGTAGCCCCCCAGACGGCGGTACATCAGGTGGGTGATGCAGTACACGGCTGGCTTGTACTGCAACACAACACTGACAAATTGATACACACAGCACCAGCGTCATGAAGCAATGCATATGAGGGAATTAATATGAAACACTGCTGTACGTCTGATGAAGCCAACATAAAGCAGAACAATCATAGAAAACATGCAACGGGCAGGAAGCAGCTATATGTATGTGTGAACTACGAACATCCTATGAATTGATTTACTGGTACGTATCAGAACTTTTGCTCAAAAAGTGTTACAAATTGCAGTGGTTTCGAATAAAAAGTGGCTTTTATCACAAACTGTAAACATCTGGTAAACATGGCTGATGGTAGAATACTGCCTCTTTCTAGTAACATCAGCAAACGTCAGTTAAATCACTGATTGGACCCTATCTTAGGGTGGGAATTCCTTGAAATATAACTATCATAGACCCTAAATCCACAGGAACCTGAGCTCAGAGGTACAGCAGACCAAAATCATAAAGCCTCATATTATTTGTCAAAAAACCAGGGATTTAGGGTGAAAATGCAATTTAAAAAAAAAATTCTTATAAGTACTGTACTTGCATTAGTAAAGGATCAGTGTAGATTGGAAGTACTCGTTCTCACAGAGGACAATAAATGAATGGAACAAATTATCTACAGATTGCGTAACTGCTAGCAGCATGAATATGTTTAAAAACAAGGTTGACACATATCTCAGGATGGCGGGTTACACATAGATAAACAAATTTGGACCCTCAATAAGCCAATGGCTTCCTTGTCCACTTGCCATCTGGGCTTTTGTGTTGGATGGCCATCTTGTTAAATCTAGTTGCAAAGGGTTAACAATTTCCTCCTGACAGTGATTATACTTTAGCACCAGTTACAGCTTGATGAGATGTAGCAAGTAGCCTACAAGTATATGGCCTATAGACCTGTGGTAGTCACTGGTCAGTGATACGTATCGTTATGCATGGTTGGACATCAAGTGCCCACTGCAGTCAATTGCACTAGTACATTATACCCTTAGACTGCCACACGAATGGGTCTACAGTGAACACTGTGTGCTGATGACATTACATTGAGGTACAAGATACATTACTATACGCACATTTCACTGTCAATGCTGTTTAGCTTAGTTAGCTAGTATTTAGTATTCATGTTATTTTGTTACTCCTTTCAGAGTGCAACAGTTGATCATTTCCTGATTAAAGACAACTGTCATCTGAAGGAGAGTGGTTTTCTTCACAGCTTATTCTAGCAATGCCACTCACTCTGTTGACGCATTGGTGTCAACACAATAATGACACTAAAATCAACATAAATGACTGTAAACTGTGATACACTGACAATGACTTGTCTACCAACTGTCATACTTACATGAGACTCGTCCACTTTGGTCACTTCGATCTCGTATGTGACAATGAGGCCATTTGGTGATGCTGGTTTGGGCCAGCGAATCCACACTTTATGCTCCAGTGTGTCGTTTGCCACAGTGATGTTGTGCTGATCAATGTTGTCAACAGTCTCTGTGACACAGTCACAGGCATCAGTGAATACACAAATCACACAGACAAACACGGCATGACAGTTACAAATATACTTGACCATCAAATTCAAAAGCAAAGTATTTTTACTTTTAACAAGACATCTCCCAAAAATATATATCCATGCAATGGGCGTCTGTCCAGGGAAACAGTAAACGACACAAGAGAAGAGAGTAAGGAAGGGCCACTCACTGTCTGGCATGGTGCGGGCGGTGGTCACGGCACGGTTACTGCACAGCTTCTCATCCATCCCTTCCAGGTACTCGTGACATGCAATCACCTGTCAAGCACAGACACAAAGTCAACAGTAGCAGACTTCATGGTCAGGAGCCATCCTTAATTTTACCAAAGATCATTAATTCACAGCATAAAATAAAATGTGTTAAATAAAGTATTAACTGCCATCGGTTTGCTACCATCTCAGAATCTGTTGCGTCGAGACCAACTATATAATTATGTGCATCACAAGTATGCTTACCTCAATGTTGTACTCCTGCAAGTGAACTGTATGCTTACCTCAATGTTGTACTCCTGCAAGTGAACTGTATGCCTACCTCAATGTTGTACTCCTGCAAGTGAACTGTATGCCTACCTCAATGTTGTACTCCTGCAAGTGAACTGTATGCCTACCTCAATGCTGTACTCCTGGAAGTGAACTGTATGCCTACCTCAATGCTGTACTCCTGGAAGTGAACTGTATGCCTACCTCAATGCTGTACTCCTGGAAGTGAACTGTATGCCTACCTCAATGCTGTACTCCTGGAAGTGAACTGTATGCCTACCTCAATGCTGTACTCCTGCAAGTGAACTGTATGCCTACCTCAATGCTGTACTCCTGCAAGTGAACTGTATGCCTACCTCAATGCTGTACTCCTGGAAGTGAACTGTATGCCTACCTCAATGCTGTACTCCTGGAAGTGAACTGTATGCCTACCTCAATGCTGTACTCCTGCAAGTGAACTGTATGCCTACCTCAATGCTGTACTCCTGCAAGTGAACTGTATGCCTACCTCAATGCTGTACTCCTGGAAGTGAACTGTATGCCTACCTCAATGCTGTACTCCTGGAAGTGAACTGTATGCCTACCTCAATGCTGTACTCCTGGAAGTGAACTGTATGCCTACCTCAATGCTGTACTCCTGCAAGTGAACTGTATGCCTACCTCAATGCTGTACTCCTGCAAGTGAACTGTATGCCTACCTCAATGCTGTACTCCTGGAAGTGAACTGTATGCCTACCTCAATGCTGTACTCCTGGAAGTGAACTGTATGCCTACCTCAATGCTGTACTCCTGCAAGTGAACTGTATGCCTACCTCAATGCTGTACTCCTGCAAGTGAACTGTATGCCTACCTCAATGCTGTACTCCTGGAAGTGAACTGTATGCCTACCTCAATGCTGTACTCCTGGAAGTGAACTGTATGCCTACCTCAATGCTGTACTCCTGGAAGTGAACTGTATGCCTACCTCAATGCTGTACTCCTGCAAGTGAACTGTATGCCTACCTCAATGCTGTACTCCTGCAAGTGAACTGTATGCCTACCTCAATGCTGTACTCCTGGAAGTGAACTGTATGCCTACCTCAATGCTGTACTCCTGGAAGTGAACTGTATGCCTACCTCAATGCTGTACTCCTGCAAGTGAACTGTATGCCTACCTCAATGCTGTACTCCTGGAAGTGAACTGTATGCCTACCTCAATGCTGTACTCCTGGAAGTGAACTGTATGCCTACCTCAATGCTGTACTCCTGGAAGTGAACTGTATGCCTACCTCAATGCTGTACTCCTGGAAGTGAACTGTATGCCTACCTCAATGCTGTACTCCTGCAAGTGAACTGTATGCCTACCTCAATGCTGTACTCCTGCAAGTGAACTGTATGCCTACCTCAAGGCTGTACTCCTGGAAGTGAACTGTATGCCTACCTCAATGCTGTACTCCTGGAAGTGAACTGTATGCCTACCTCAATGCTGTACTCCTGCAAGTGAACTGTATGCCTACCTCAATGCTGTACTCCTGCAAGTGAACTGTATGCCTACCTCAATGCTGTACTCCTGGAAGTGAACTGTATGCCTACCTCAATGCTGTACTCCTGGAAGTGAACTGTATGCCTACCTCAATGCTGTACTCCTGGAAGTGAACTGTATGCCTACCTCAATGCTGTACTCCTGCAAGTGAACTGTATGCCTACCTCAATGCTGTACTCCTGCAAGTGAACTGTATGCCTACCTCAATGCTGTACTCCTGGAAGTGAACTGTATGCCTACCTCAATGCTGTACTCCTGGAAGTGAACTGTATGCCTACCTCAATGCTGTACTCCTGCAAGTGAACTGTATGCCTACCTCAATGCTGTACTCCTGCAAGTGAACTGTATGCCTACCTCAATGCTGTACTCCTGGAAGTGAACTGTATGCCTACCTCAATGCTGTACTCCTGGAAGTGAACTGTATGCCTACCTCAATGCTGTACTCCTGGAAGTGAACTGTATGCCTACCTCAATGCTGTACTCCTGCAAGTGAACTGTATGCCTACCTCAATGCTGTACTCCTGCAAGTGAACTGTATGCCTACCTCAATGCTGTACTCCTGGAAGTGAACTGTATGCCTACCTCAATGCTGTACTCCTGGAAGTGAACTGTATGCCTACCTCAATGCTGTACTCCTGGAAGTGCCGCAGGTTGGACAGAATCACCTCTGTCTTGCCGTAGACGATGGCCACCTCATACGGTGGGTGTTCATCTGCGTCATCGTCGGTTTCATTCTCGTTCATCTGTGTCATGTTCGTGTTGAGGGCGTAGTCGTCCAGCAGGTTGGTGTAGGAGTTGTTGTAGGGCAGTAGATCCCACACCATGGAAGATTTCTTCTTGCCTCCAAGTTGGCGCTTCAGGTCCTCCAGAGTGCCGTTGGTCTTGGCCACGTGACTCTTACTGGGGCGCTTATTGGACTTGGGCACAGGTCTGAAAGAACAACAACACACTGACCACAAGAACAACAATACACTGACCACAAAAACAACAACACACTGACCACAAGCACAAGCTGCTACTGAAACTAGCAAATTATTTGGTATGTCCTGAAATAGCCAAATATACACAAAGCGATTGACCACTCTGAAATAATGAGCTAACACTACGCCAGTATCTCAGCTGTAAAGAGGAGATCAAATATGTTGCAACTAAAATATGTGCTGTATAAAGGCATTGCACATAAAATATATACATGCAAAAGTTACATACTTGACATCACTTAACAATGTGATTTATTGCACTGACCTGGTACGGTTTAACATAGATAATCAACCTGGTGTACATTATTAATAAATGACATTATATATATATTAATGCTGTATCATTATTTATTAAGTAAACAAACCCAACATTTTCAAAAGGATCCATTATTAATAATTAAGAAAGGGTCAATAATTAAGAAAGGGTCAAGTTAGAAAGAATACTTTTCTCAGACATTTTCCAAAAATGCATTCTACACAAAGACCATGAGTACCACTTGGTAAGTATGGCAACTACCACAAGTACCATAACTACAAGGACTACAACTGAAAGAGATCATGCTGGAATGGTACAATATGATAAGTACTATGTTACCAAGTTCAGTTAAGTGTTCAGTTGTGGCATGACGGTGTTAACTGCTGCAATGTTAAGACATTGTTATGCATGACACTGTTAAGCACAAGGTATGTTAAACATTGTTATTAGGGCACACTGCACCACTTCTACCACCACAATGCATCTCGTGTGGCTGGGCTGGCTTTGCAGGCAGTCTTTAGATTACAAATGTTATTAGGGCACACTGCACCACTTCTACCACCACAATGCATCTCGTGTGGCTGGGCTGGCTTTGCAGGCAGTCTTTAGATTACAAATGTTATTAGGGCACACTGCACCACTTCTACCACCACAATGCATCTCGTGTGGCTGGGTTGGCTTTGCAGGCAGTCTTTAGATTACAAATGAAAACTGCAACATTGCTCACTTACATTTGTGAAAGTAATATCTTGTTAAGTAACAAGTTATGATGGTAGTGTCAAATTGCCTCTTCATTATCTTGCCACGTTTTAGTCAATTGAAATATTTTCTCTTTCATCTTTGTTTGTTTTAATTGGTCATGTGATACTATACAAGTTCTATCTACTTTCTACACATCAATGTCTGTTTATTGGTTCGGTAAATATAATTTCCAATGCAGAATAATCATTCTAAATATATGTATGAAGGTGTATCACAGAGAAAGGTTTGTGTTTTCCCCAATGACAGGGGGAGACTGTGGGACCCTGGGAACTGTGCATGATGGGCCAATTCCCCGAGTTTGTTTTTATCATCCCAATCTACGTAGTGGCCACATGGTGCCAGTATGGTACCTACATGGTGCCAGTATGGTGCCTACATGGTGCCATTATGGTGCCTACATGGTGTCGGTATGGTACCTACATGGTGCCAGTATGGTGGCTGTATGCATGCACTGCCACTGCACTATCAACTGCAATCGTGAGATACAATTAGTTGTCTGCAAGTGTACTTACTTGAACCACTTTAAATGAACTACCAGTGGTCACCCATATACTTCAAAGCCATGTTGACAAGAGAACATGCATATTTATACTGTGTTTACATGCACAAAAGGCCTCCCTACCCTATTACTATAAAACACCTTATGCGTTTGTGCATACATGCATAATACAAATGTGATCATCTATATGGGTCCCTGTGTGAAGCAGAAAACCAAGCATGAGACATTATAAGGAACATGTCTGGGGTGACAATGGGCATTGCCGTCTGGGGTGACAAGGGACATGTCTGGGGTAACTACGTAGATTTCTGGGGTGACACCAGCAGCCGAAACCAGGCACCACATTTGTGAGGAAAAGCATAAAAGGCACTGTGAATCTTATATAATTCCCAAATATGCATGTGGGTGTAGATGGATGTTGGTAGCCAGTATGTAAGTGGGAGGGGAGGAAGTGACACGAGCAAGCCAGCAGTGGGACATGGGGTCTGGTGTCTACACTAGAGCTGTGGATGCAGGCGGGGTGCCGAGTCGGTGCAGTGGTTTCCTGTGAGGCTATATGGTGAGAGTATGCTATGCTAGTCCGATGCAAAGAGAGGCCAACTCTAGTGTAAATGAAACATTCACTTTTCTTTACACTACAATTATCTCGACATGCAGACCGTGAATCTGACTTCTGCAGCGTGGCCCATAGACACCACACAGTTTCTCCAGCGGAATTACACCAACTTACCAAGTGTTCCACAACGTAAGACAATCACAGTGCTTCATGATGCACACTCCTTAGGCTATTTATACAAAGCTGGCAGTGATGTAAAAATGCATCTTTTGCCACATATTTAATTTGCAATTTATTAAATATCATATGAACCATGTGGCTGGCAGAAATTTGGTCTGCATATCGATAGAGAAATAGTAAACAGACACAAACTAAAATAACAAGGAAAGAAAACATAATTTGAAATTGCACAAGAGTTGGCATCTCTTGAAATTATAAAACATTGCCACACAGGGGCACCACAAATTACCCCTCCGATCCGTTGACGTTCTGACTCAGGATGGACATGACTTGAGTATACTCATCCCTAGAAAGAAAATGGCGAGACTGTGTAGGCAATAGGCAAGAGACAGACATGCACTACGAAGGTGGACCAAACACAACAGAGCTTAGTCAGATGCTCACAAACATGCCGCATTACAGACACAAACTAAACTTTGTAAGGAAGAACACTGCACACTGACTTCTTGCAACAAAGTGCAAACCAAGCTTTATTTCAGTGATTTTCTTTTAACTTTATTAAATTGTGTGCCTCTGCATTATTTTATAATTCATATTTTATTTATTATTAATGTGAACACTCAAAAGGTAACATCCTCCAAATAAAAAAATAACAATATTCTATTTTAATATTGATGTTGTTTACTTTTTATTACCCAATTATAGTGTTTTTCATTTGAACTTTCCAGTGGTCTGATTTATTGCCCAAATTTATTAACTATAATTTTATTGCCACTGAAAAAAATTATTTATAAAATGAGAAACTACCATGCAGAATATTTATTACAAATAATACCCTTTTGTATATTTTGTAAACAACTTAATAAAACATATTATACATAGGTTGGGTTGGTCAGAATGCCTCAAAACACAGACTTTAGTTTACTATCTCTATGGATTACATTTGAATTTATTGTTTATGGCAATTATAATAAAACTAATAAAATATCTGGTTATTCTGACAAATGATATTGTAATATTTAGAAATACTAACCAAGACCACACTAGTGTGTGTGGTGTGTGGTGGTGGTGTTGTGTGTGTGTGTGTGTGTGTGTGTGTGTGTGTGTGTGTGTGTGTGTGTGTGTGTGTGTGTGTGTGTGTGTGTGTGTGTGTGTGTGTGTGTGTGTGTGTGTGTGTGTGTGTGTGTGTGTGTGTGTGTGTGTGTGTGTGTGTGTGTGTGTGTGTGTGTGTGTGTGTGTGTGTGTGTGTGTGTGTGTGTGTGTGTGTGTGTGTGTGTGTGTGTGTGTGTGTACAAATGCAATAAGATGGAATAGATGTTTATAAATAAACAGTCAATGCGTGTGTGTTGACAAATGTGATCAGATGTACGGTAATAGATGTTTTCTGAAGTATGCAGTTTATATTTTGCTCCTCATGAGAACAGAATTGTATACCAGTCAGGTTCTTGGATAATAAGCAAACACATTAATAAATGCAGCAAGTGACTACATAGAAATCCAAGGAACTGTCACACAATGCACAGTTAACTACAAGATTGAAGCAAGACAGTTACCAGCAGAGAAAGACATTGTTATCAGCCACAAACAAGCTCTGCACAGAGCAACCTTATGTAGAAGAACCAGATATAAGAATTCAATCAAATGAATCACTTGTCAATGTTTGTCATGTAAGTGTGCCACAGCACCCAGTTTTAATTACATTTATCAACATTCATTGAAGGCCAACCATAATTCACAATGTGTATTTTTGCATGGAATATACAGCACAATTTTATCCCTGCTTAATTTGTCTATTTTGAATTTTTCTAATTCAAGTTTATTTCTAATACTCCCAGGGAGAAACATTGCCACATAAAACTGATAAATATAAATCTATTGCATAAAATAAATGCAACTGTGTCATAGATGACAGAATGTGAACTACTAAGAACATTACTAAGAAAACAAGGAATTTTTAGGCGAAATGCTAATATGTTAGATGCTAGCTTTGTCTCAGAAATAAATACACAATAATCCTCCTCTTGATATAACAATTGTCTTCAACATTTGTAGGTTGCAAAAAGGAGTTCCTGTCTGATGTGACATGTCCAAAAGAGTCAAGGTTTATTTGACTTCCAAGTAATACAAATTGCAATGCAATATTAAAAATGAAAACTGTTACATGGATCAGACCAAAATAACCATTTTTAAAGCAAGGTTTAACATAAATAAAATGGTAAAGGTTGAATTTATTTTGTCAAGTAATTTCATGGAAATATATTCAAGTGGAGGATTACTGCATACAACAGATATACAATAGATGAAAAACTTATTGATAAAAGAAAAAGTATTAAAAAGTAAACAGAAATGTTAACGAAAACATGCACATTTGGTCAAAAAAATTTGGTGCAAAGCATCTATAAGAATGTTCAATCATCAGATTAACAACATAAATTTGCAACAGCAGCAGCCTCAGCAGTACAACATCTGGTGTGATGTGCTGCCTAAGTCAAATCACAAAGAAATAACCATTGCCCATCAGGACATTCATACATGACTATCCAATGGGAAAGCCAATGTTGAATGCCCATCAGACTAGTCACACATGGCTGGCCGTTAGACTAGCTACACATGGCTGGCCATTAGATTAGTCACACATGGCTGGTAATTAAACTAGTCACACATGGCTGGCCATTAGACTAGTCACACATGGCTGGCCATTAGACTAGTTACACATGGCTAGCCATCAGACTAGTCACACATGGCCATCCATTAGACTAGTCACACATGGCCAACTATTAGAATAATCACACATGGCTGTCCATCAGACTAGTCAAAGTGGCCACCCATCAGACTAGTCACACATGGCTGCCCATTAGACTAATCACACATGGCTGCCCATTAGACTAGTCACACTTGGCTGCCCTTTAGTCTAGTCACACATGGCCACCCTTTAGACTAGTCACACATGGCCGCCCTTTAGACTAGTCACACATGGCCACCCATCAAACTTGAGACTTGACTGGAACAAAGCTTGGGTACACTACATACCTCTTGATATAGACAGTGTTATGGAGGAAGTCCTCAAACTTGATCTGGAACTGTCTTTCCTCCTCTTCAACACGTTGTTCCTTCTTTGACTTTGGACATTCACAGCATTGTTCATTGTTGGATGGTGGATGTAGTGTATCAGCCTTCATCATCACTTCCTGCTTCCTGTCCCGCATACGCAGCTCTGGATGACATAGTGCAACAAGCAAGTTAAGACTGCAATGGGGAACTGGAACAATGCAGTTCAAGCTAAGACTCCATCTTGTTGGTCCGACTCAATAATTAGGGTACATTCAAAAGTTTCCGATTTTATGTGAACACTTGGGACTCTCCCGTTCAGACATCACACATTGCTGAAATGAGAACCACCGGCGCTGTACATTCCCATCATTGGCATGTCACTGACCATTAGGTTCAAGATGAATCTAATCCACTCTGACATGTCAACAAGTGTCAACTTCAGTTGACATCATCACTTACTGTCCTGGCAGTAGTCACGCTGGTCAAACTTGTCTAGGCCCAGCACCTGGGGTTGCCAGTAAACATAGTAGTGTGTCACATTGCCGTTCATTTTACTCGGTTCCTTCCAGGTGACGTGAAGCTCTCCAGGGATGCGTGCAAGCACACGGATGTCTCGTGCAGGAGTTGGCACTGAAATATGCATGTCACTAGTGTCAATAATAGCATGCAACTGAAACAAAAGGCAAACCTAACCACTAGTATTGTGGAACTGAATATATGACAGTTGAATATATGACAGTAGAATTTGTCCATGTAACAGAGATAACACGAGAAGATAGTGATACAACAGGAACATGAAGCAAGACTTACTATCAGTCTTTGTCTTCAAATAGGTAATGGCGCTCATGGCTCCAGTTTTGGCTGTCGCGATCGTGTACGTCTGCACATACAGTGCATACTGTGTGTACGGCTTCAGAATGAGGATTGTACCCACATACTTAGCATTCTCATCAATCTCTGGACGAACATCATCTGTCTTCCACCTAGTGGCCAAATAGACAACTATAGCATGAATAACTGCAATGTTAATTTTACACATTTCAAGACTAACAGGAAATTGTGTACTACTAAATCACTGCAGTGATCTTAACCAGGCTATAGAAAGCAGATCATTATACATGATAAAAACAAAAAAGATTTCTTTCTAATTCAACAGTACATTGTAAATCCCATCAATTATGTTTAATTTGCAATTAGTGCATTTAAATAATTTTTTTATTAATCTAGTGGGACCTTGTGTAATATGCTGACAAGAGTATTTATACGCGCAATTCTGTACTTTCTATACTGAAATGTTTGGACGGAAATATGCATGCAGTGTCAAAATGTGATGCTTACCAGTATGGGGGATTTACAGTAATTGGCTCTTTGAAATACCATAGTCAAGACACAGAACAGCTCCAACTCATGCACCTCTAAAAGCCATCACGATTTAGATATAACACAAAGTAACAGTGAGTAACAATTCTACTTACGCAGCCAAATCCAATAGAGAAAAGACTAATGTGAACACACGTAACACTGAGTGTGCTGAGAACTTACACATCGCTGCCACACGCGTCTCTTGCATTGAACAGAGTGACGTTCTGCACCGGTCTAAACACACAAACCAACAACTGTCTACATGAAATCATCACAAGCAATCAACACACATTTCTATAAATCCATGTTAATGTGACCAAACACGGAGGAACATACAACATGGTGTGTGTTATGGTAAAAACAAAAACCAACATTCCCGTTTGTTAGCACACCCAAACACTTGTGTTTGTGGTTGACAATGTTAGAGGTTGACTCAGGTAGTACACATAACTTACAGCAGAATTTAACTTTCATTTAAATAAACACAAGAATAACTTTCAATGATGAGTTTGTCAACAAAATCTGCCTGTGGAAACGTAAGCATTATTAAAACTGCTATATACTTTCAGAGGACTTGAAACTGTTATGAAGATTACTACACAAATGTTCGTTGAATTGAAATGTTCAAGGCATCATCAGTTAGGACAAGGGTTAGTAGGTCTCCACAAGCAATTATCAGCGTAGTGATACTGAATAAGACCGACTTACGCCTCTCGGTAGTTGACCACCCAACTGAGCAGCTCCCGACGGTCATTTGTGTGGAAGTTGCTCCAGCGGATGAACGCAAACGTTGCCGCAACATGGATCACCTCCATCTTGAGTGTACTGATGTCACCTGCATGGGACAGTCATATCACCTGAATTGTGTTGGTTGGTGGAGACAGCAGTGAAATGGGACTAGTGATGAAGAAGGTGAAAAAAATCAACGACCGGTATCGGTGCCAGCCTCACCCCAGATTACAGTGATAAAGAGGAGAGTAACAAAATTCATCACAAATCACCTGTCACTGTCATATGGGAGACTGCATGAGGTAGAAACATTATGAACACCAGAGCACTTTCTAACGCTGGAATACACCATAGTATGGTTGTACTATTGATTAGACCAGATGGCACCATTGAGCTGGTAGGAATTGCTGTCCATATGGGGTGGCACATGTGACTTCAACTCAACGTAACTTCATAGACAAGTTTTCATCAAAGACAACACCTTTGTGAAAATGTTCATCAAGTTGGTATATATATATATATATATATATATATATATATATATATATATATATATATATATATATATGAATTATGATAGTTATTATGATAGTTGTGGTTGAAGAAAATCGTAATTCATAAAGACAACACCTACTAGCGGGACAGCCAACATGGTATTTAACAGTTTTGACGGCATTGTTTGTTAATAGCAGGAATCCATGCTAGATCAATCATTCATAGTATGGAGGGAAAGGTGTGGGTGGATGCCACCCTCGATTTTGAATCTGAAGGTCATTTTCAAGGTCACAAAGGTAAAAATTTGTATTTTGCATACATTAAACCATGTTCACTAGATCTATCTGGAAAAAATATCTTTATCTTTATTGTCGTACAGGCATGTACTTAACAGGTAAACTTTTATATTTCACCTAAATACATGGCATACTGTAACATAAAAGTATGTTTTTCATGAAACATAGTTCTTTAATTTGAAATTATGTTGAACACTTTGTCCATCACTCTGAGGTTGCACTATGCATTAATTATGCATCCGTGTGATGTGTCTAGGCAACTGGGTTACAATTGAAGGGGAAATAGATTGTCTTAAGTATCTGTGTATGAGTCTATTGGCCAGCTGGGTTGCAGCAGTTGATCGCATCGCATCACATCCAGAAGCAGCAGTTTCTTTTATATCCTCCATTGACTGCCTTGCATGACTGGAGTATCAGCCTTGTGTCAGCCTCTTCATGGTTTCCTCAAAGCCTGACATTGTCTCGCCTTACTGACCTCGCAAGCAATTGACTTCTTGTCCACTCACTTTCACTGGGTTAGTGCTCTGAATCCTCCAAAATGCAGCGATCAAATACCACATCAACTCTTGTTGTGTACTCTTCAAAGTGGCATGTCACATTTTGCATGAGCACATCGGCATAGTCTCCAAATGGCTGGCACAAAGGCTTTCCAAGAGCTTGGAAGAGTCTATGACCATCAGTCAGCATACATGTCTTCATGTCAGTTTCTGGAACTTCTGAGGATGGGTGAAATCCAGCCATCAAGACAACGATCAGCTCTGCCTTCAGTGTTGTGTTAATCTCATGCTTGTCCAGCGAAAGCGGGATTAGGGACAACTCATGACTCTGGACATTCACCATTTTCACCATTTGCAGTGGCAGCATTGATGCAATAGCTTTCTGTCAGCTTTGACAGTTTTGTGTATATTCTGTTTGGTAGAAACGTTACTTTGCTTTGTTCAGATAGGCAAAGGTTTTTTGAGTGATGCTTCCTCAGTTTCCTTAATAAATTGTTGCTTCACTTTGGTGACAACAAACTGCTTTCTCCGGTATTCAGCTGTTAGGAAATTGTATGAACACATAAAATCTTATGTAATCTGTGTGGCATGCTTCTTTGCATCATCAGCATTACGTTTCATCTGGGACAACAAGCTATCAGAGATAGATCTTGTGTCGGGTGTCAGAGATAGATCTTGTGTCCTGTGAGATTCGTGATCATTCTGAGCTTATGCTAAAAAACTTGTCTCTGGCTTGACTGATCATTCCTTGTAATGTTGATGATGCCATTTTGCATTGCGCCCTTTGGTTCACTTCGCATCAGAGTTCCCATCAACGAACTCTACATGAACCTCTGGTGCTGTCTTCTCAAGGAGTTTCATGTCTGCGATATAGACAGGTCTTCATCAGGCATAATTTGTGTGCTTGTAGTTGGTAAGCATTGAAACGAAGGCTTGTAGGTGAAAAGTCCAATTGTCACACATCTCAGTCCTGATGAAGCCAAGCAGGATCTCCACCACTTCCATGTATGCCAACCACATTCTGACATTTGGATTGCCATAGTGCTTCTCCTAAACTCATCCATGAGGCCTTGAAAATTCTCATTCCTCAGAACATCTGACAGCAGACCCACTGCATTGCAAAGTTCTGTTGTTCATGATGATTTTCTGCCAGCCATGATTCAAACATTGGCCATTTGATGAGCCAGAGAGCTTTGTATGTTAGTTGGTGTTCTCTCACGGCATGGTAATAGGTTTTGCTATCTACCATGTTCTCTGCGGTGTTGGCTTCTGTCCATTAGTCATCCAGTCCAGCACATTCCATGTGTTGGAGAATAGTCAGGAAATTGAAGCAGACGTGGAGTCCTCCCAAGAGAAAGATGACATTCTCAAACATTAGATTCGCCAAAACCAGTTCATTGCCCATGCTGTACACTGGCTGGTCAGCTGTGGTGATGGTAGGCTTCTGGCTGATGTTGTTTGAAAAGTCCACAAAGTGATTGATAACTTTGTTTATGACCTATTAAACTTGTTATTTGTTTGGAATAAACCTTTAGTTATTGTCAATCAGAGCATTTTGCCAATGTTTTCGTTGGGCTACACACACTTTGTCATGCTTTATTAATGCGGCGCACGCTTGCACTCTATCTACAAAACATCAATGCGGCTACACACAAACTGCAATAACTTGAAAGGTATTCAAAATCGCTGTGTACATCCAGCAACAGGTTTGACTGACTAATCCAGAATGTCTAGAGGACTTTTCCGTGCTTGGCTGGTCTACAATATGTTTACTTCAGCTCAAAACGCTGATCAGCTTTAAACCATGATGCAAACATCAGACTTCGACTAGACAGAAGGATGAAATAGCAGTGTTACATACAGGCCACTAGGTCACCATTGGTAGTAACAAGACAGAAGAATGAAATAGCAGTGTTACATACAGGCCACTAGGTCACCATTGGTAGTAACAAGACAGAAGAATGAAATAGCAGTGTTACATACAGGCCACTTGGTCACCATTGGTAGTGGGAGACACGTCCTTCTCTCCTGTGACGTTTTCGAGACCAATTGCATGGATGAACTCTTCGATCTTGTTGAGACAGAGTTTGCGGTTGTGGTGGAAGAATACGTAGCCATTCTCAATGGTCAGATTCGGGTGTTTGGTGACGTCCCACACTTCCTGCAGGTTCTGGTTGTCAAGCACAAACAGTGCATACCTGGCAAACACAAGATATACGCAAAATTATATCAACACATTTTCATTAACATAATATCAATATGTACACATTAATAAATGACTTTTAACAAAGAAAATACTATTAAACAATATTTTGAGATACTAATATCAATAAAAGTTATGAGAAGTAACAAAATACAAACGAAAGTTAATAAATCAACAAAAGACTGCTAATTAATATTAGTACCGTAATTACAAATAATGTTCATTATGATAAAATATTAATTAAATGTAATGAAAGCAAACATAGAAGGCAGAAATTACATTAAAATAAGAAACTTATAACACTGTGACTGATAAGTTATTACACTGTGACTGATAATTTTTTTGTCATTTTGAATAGAGAATTATTTTGAATGCAATACTCAAAGAGAGATATTGATGTGCTGAAAGAGATGGTACAACAAGCGAGTGTTCTGCTTGGCCTTCCATGCAATGTAACTCAAGGCAATGTCATTTCGGCTAATGATACCCCAGCAATATTTATACATGCATGTTTGTTGATTACTCCGATCATGTTTGGCCAAGCACAGTAAAGCTATCACTATGATAAAATGTGCTGTAGTGAACACAATAATCTTGTTGTTCAATGTTCTAGGTGTCCTTGGTAAACGATAGACAAGACCAAATAGTTACTGTAACTTTGTTACATGTAGAAATTATCACATACAAACTCAAAATAAACTGCTCTTATTGGCGAAATGGTTACAATTGTTGAGAGTAACATTATGTTTGATGTCAACGTTTCATGGGCATTGCCACTGCACTGGGTCTGGCATGGTATGCCATTCTCAATTCACTCCAAATCAAAGCCTCCAAGTTCACAGCCAAATATCATATTAATCAGAATGTTTTGGCACATTACATTGTCAATTCTTCAAACATTGTCAGACTCTACGATTCTTGCAACTTTTTCTGCTATCTTTGCTTTGGTGTATCCCTGGTGTTCCCCAAGATACTGATGTCATTAAATGTAAATCAACCAATAGGCATCCATGTTAGACATGCCAGGGGTTTCCAGTGCATGTGCGGACATCGCCTTTGCCATTGCAGCAATTTGTCACTGGCAAGGAAGAAGTAGTTTGGCACAATTGCATTTTATATTGAATTAGCACAAATTAGTAAATACTGTGATGTGCATCACTAATACAGTACGACAGTCGTGGCTGCCGGGATGAATTGGCGGGATGGGGCCGGTAACTTGCGCTGAATTGGTGGGAAGCATTTTGAATTGGCGGCACCAATAAAAAGGCCTTAATTTCGAACACTGTAATAATAACACTGCATTTACATGGTGCTAATTCCCACGTTGTGAATCATCTGAATCAATATTAAATATTATTATGCAAAACAATGAAACCTAAGACTGTTAATATGTTTCATATTTATATTACCAGGTATACATACTTCCAGTTGATGCATCTTTCCTAAAATTATGGAAACATTTTCAGCTTAGTTTTAGATCATATCAGTCTTCTAGCTGCACAAGATATTAAAAAAAAATTATTTAATTGTCAACTGAAGTAACATTTTATGACATTAATGTAAGTACAGTAATTAATGGCATTGGAAGAAACAAATGAAGCACACGTGAGAATGTTTAGCATATATACTTGTACAACAAACAACAATAAACTTCCTTAAATGTATTGAAATTCTGGTTTCTTGGCTTCATTCATCAAAACTGCTTCCTCAACTGATTTAGCCTATTGCAAATCTGGTTCATTAGTGTTCAAATATGTAGTCTGTGAATAGTTTATGCAACATCCGCAGTCGATTTAATAAAAAATGCCTATTTTTGTTCAAAGCATCGAAAGAATTAACTATAGTCATTAGACCTGGTAAGGATCAAAATAGTGGATATCCAAAATGGTAAACACTGTGTGGGTCAATGCTGATCATGGGTGAGACCTCCATCCTCTCGCTGATCACATAACAAAGTTTAAAAATTTCACCAAGGAACAAAATTGTGATTTTTCAGCATTTCGATTTTCACTTCAGTAAATGTTTGAACAAGCATTAACTAATTTAATAGTTTGTCTGATGATTTCACTAAAAGCTACATACAAAAGTTGCACAAATGAGCTAGCATGTTGTAGTGGATACTAGGTAGGTTTGGTTTTTCGCAAACTTAATTTGAAATGAGACTAAAAAAAATCGAATTGATCAAGCACCTTTAAACATTGAGGTTAGAATTTAGCCTAAAATTAGTGGGGGCCAGCTTGACTCCCACTTTCCAGAATCTAGGGGTCCGCCACCAAAACTGGGGGCCCAAAGCTGTTTGCATGAAAAAAAAACATAATATAAATTTGATTAACTTGTATATATATGTTTTGCTGCCTCCCATTTAAAAATGTGTCCCTCGCCTGGATCAAGAGTATTAGACATTTTAAATTATATCCTTGATTGAATAACTATTAAAATTAAAAGCTATTTTGGCCAATCTCGTGGACATGAACAGAAGCAATTATATACCTAGGCTAATAGTTCTTTCATCAATCAGTCACATTTTCATAAATTGCAAACATTAAAGAATAAACATGTAGGAAGAACTTCAGTCCACAAACATTGTATGACTCTGGCAGAGGACTGAGTAGCTGCATGAATTCTAAATGCCCATCGCAAGCCAAAGACAAGATATTATTTGATCATCGTAATGGACAGACCACAGCACAGTGACACACGTTGTCTGCTGTGTACGACAGCCTTAATAGACATCACTGACCTGATGCAGGTTTTACTGACACACAAATTAGCAGACACATCTAAGTCAGTGCAGTGTTGTTGCAATGGGCAGTGTCAAAGTTTCTCATATTTAGACAAGTTAAATTGCTTTTAAGTTTGGTGCTACGTCATCAACTAACTCTAAAGGTTATCATAGACGAGTGCAATAATTAATTAATATTAGTAATAATGCATAACAATAAATATAAACTAATGGTGTAATTTTAAAAATTAATTATTAAGTAACAGATTACAATAAAAAACATGACACTTTGATGACACATGCCCTACAGGAGTCAGACCACAGTTGAAAATTGCATTGGTGGCCATGTTAACGTTTTGTTAGATTATAAGAAAACGTGACCACTAAAAATTCTGAAACTTTTTCGCAGCATCTGCCATCATCTCATTGACATGCTGACCAAGTTTTATCAAAATCACATACCTCCAGCTCTTTTAAAACGCCCCGACGTGCGATGCCCATCAATTTTTACAAAAATAGCCTTGTATTCATGCGCCCACGTGGCCCATAGCAGAAAAATTCCAATAAATCCCTCCGCCTTTTAAACTCTCAAAAAAATGCACCATTTCACAGCCAATAGCTTCTACAAACAAACCTGTGAATATGCCTGCTCAATTGCACTTATGTCACATCATATGAATTCTTTAAATTCACATATCGCAATTTAATACGCCCTACATTCGTGTGAAACAATAAACAGGAAGGTCAACTGTGGTCTTACCCCAAATAGGGAATTTGTTTGTTTCAGAAAGTGTCAAATTTTATATCAAGTTGCGGCACAGTGTATATGTAGACACATTATGGAACACTCCTACTTGTCAAGTCATTATTATTTGTTTGACAGCCAAGTCTAAACAATGCTTTGTCCGTATTATTAGCTGAAAACCAGTCACATAATTTAATTATAGGTCGATTTTGACACTTGATAAATCATAGATCATGTACACTAGATTTACATAGCACTGCGAACCAATGAAGCCTGCTTACTGTCCCTTTGAATATACTAATGAGTTTATTTTTAAATTATTATTCGTATAATTGCTTGATTTTAAACCAAATGTGGCATAACTTTGTAAGAAAATTGGACATTTTTCACATTTAACAGGATTTAGGGTAAATTCCAATGATTCAGGTTTGTCCAATTTTATTGTTTATGTGACTGCTTTCATACTTCTAGTTGATAAGATACAAGGCGAACGGCTTGATTTCGATACGCCACCATAAAAGGGTATCACATGACCAGATGCCAGGCGCGGCCAGATTTGAAAATGCTGATCTACGCAGTGCTTCCAGTGGGCGTGACACAACCAAAATACAACTATTCTGTCCAAATTTGTTACACAATGTTGCTAACGCACTGGGCCACAAGACAAATATCACCAATGATCGCTCTAGTCCAAAATGGTTACCTGTTCCGTCACATACTTATGTCATACCCCCTAATTTTCGCAAACTTTCCATTTTGGCATCCGATCTGTATCATGATGTTCGTGATTGCTACTGCTGTTTGCCTTTTCCAAGCAAACTGTTCACTTTTCCTATCAACCTGTGCCTATGGGAATGATTATATCTTATGTTAACCACTTCAGAGTTATGGTTAGCTAGGGATGGGGTTAGCTAGAGATGGGGTTAGCCAGGCATGTGGTTAGCTAAAGATGGGGTTAGCTACAGTTAGGGTTGCAAAGTACTGCACACAACATGAAATTGGTATTGATATGTGGTGAGCAGACATTTTGGAAAGGCAACAGTTATTGTTGATATTAAAAATTGCTTATTGTACACTTTTAGCTTACCACAAGTTCTATAATGCTATTTTAGCATATGAAAAATAAAAAAATTGTATTTATTAGCAATGACATATCATATTAAACATCAACTTGCGCAATATATCAGCTCGTGCACATCAAACGTTATAGTACAAAACTAAAATGTACATTTATTTGATATGTTTTATATTTAGTAGATCGGTTATAAGACACCTCCTAAGGGAGACTGTTATACAGTTTAAATAGTAGCGGCGTTTAACCAGTAATGATCTTGTTCACTAGATGGAATCTATAACATACATATAATAATATAATATTATCCAGTCTGACACTGACAATTGTCTAAGTCAAACACACACAACATGGCCATGGGACAGGTTAGCAACCGTTTTTGCTAACGTGTAATATCCACAATTAAGCTAATAACAACAACCAAAACATAAGCATATCAACATTTTATAACCGTGTTTGTGACCCCGACTTCCGTCTATTTGGAGTCAGACCACAGTTGAAAATTGCATTGGTGGCCATGTTAACGTTTTGTTAGATTATAAGAAAACGTGACCACTAAAAATTCTGAAACTTTTTCGCAGCATCTGCCATCATCTCATTGACATGCTGACCAAGTTTTATCAAAATCACATACCTCCAGCTCTTTTAAAACGCCCCGACGTGCGATGCCCATCAATTTTTACAAAAATAGCCTTGTATTCATGCGCCCACGTGGCCCATAGCAGAAAAATTCCAATAAATCCCTCCGCCTTTTAAACTCTCAAAAAAATGCACCATTTCACAGCCAATAGCTTCTACAAACAAACCTGTGAATATGCCTGCTCAATTGCACTTATGTCACATCATATGAATTCTTTAAATTCACATATCGCAATTTAATACGCCCTACATTCGTGTGAAACAATAAACAGGAAGGTCAACTGTGGTCTTACCCCTACAGGAGATATGTGTAATATGTTATACATGCAAAACATGACACTTTGATGACACATGCCCTACAGGAGATATGTGTAATATGTTATACATGCAAAACATGACACTTTGATGACACATGCCCTACAGGAGATATGTGTAATATGTTATACATGCAAAATTGTTGCACAGTAGTATTGAGTGGCAATGACATGCATTACAGAAACACACACAGCAAACAAACAAGTCAAGTACATGAGCAAGACATGATCAACACTGCTGTGTGAATGACAGAGCGATACTGTACCTTTGATGCTGCACAAAAAAGAACATGTATTTGCTGGGGGCACAGACAAAAAGTGGGTCCAGGGAGGGGCCAGGTGGGTCAATGGAGCAGCCAGATGGTTCCAGTAGCACCAAGGGTAATAGGAGGTGTTTTTGTAGCTGTTAAACTGCTGCTTGCACAGGACTAACTAATAGGATCCCATTCTACACCAATAACAATTCTAACAATAAACTTGATTTCAAATAAGCATTATTCTAATAATGCTAAGCCATAATGTGATATGAAACAGGAAATTACACATGTTCACCTCACAGTCTAAAATGCACAAATACTCATCACTAAGAATGCATAACATCTGACATTGATAGAAGTCTTCCCTGGATCAAGCTGTTCATGTTAATTTACATACTGCATGGTCTCTCTAATCCATAAACATCCTGTGTTCTAATCTGAGGACCTTCAAATAAGTGTGTAGAGCACAGGTGGCCATGTCAGACATTCACAGCAGAATGTACAGCAAGTTGGCTGGGGGGGATAAGCTTTTTAATTTGGGTGGTATTTAATTTGACTGCCCCAGATTCAACCTCTACTGCCCCTACATGTTGCCAACACCCAGGGTGGGGAGTGGGGGTGGGAATGGGGGAGACAACCCACCTATTCAAGTAAAGTTGTTTTCCACGTATGAGGTTTACGTGAGCAAGAAAGTTGAGATCAGTAAGTGCGTTGGACTGCAGCACCCGCACGTACCCAGTGACCTCTACCAGGTCCTCCAGATTCACCTCCAATTCCACACCCACATGGCCTAGAACACAATCCGGTGTCACCAGGGGGCACTACTCACTGTTGCCATGACTTCACCAAGTACCATGGCACAAGAATGCAGATAACCCCATGCAGAGACATACAGAGACTGTTCCAGAAACCCTTCCAATATCACCCATGGACATATACAAACATTATTTCATTTTAACAGATTTTAAAGAACGATCTGTAACTTAGAGCTTTTCCCAAAACAAAACTGTGATAAAAATCAGCCTTCTACTATTTCCCATTTCATCTGCTTTATAAACAACTATGTTTGGTACCGGGTGGGGGGGGTTATAATAATAACATGTTGAAGGTACTCTGGGGGAAGAAGTGGCCTGTTGGGGCCACTCAGAGCGAACCATCAGGTTTTACATGTTTCATTAGCCAGGATCTTGGAATATTCAGGGGTAGTGAAGAATGTTTCTGGATCAGTCTGCTCAAGTGATGTTAGAGACATGCAGAGAAACTACAGTTGCATAGAGACTGTCTACAACTGAGACTGGCTAAGACGGGTTGGAATGTTGTCATTCATAAGGAACAAGCATTGGCAATGCAATTAAATTTAAGTAAAAACTTGAATATAAATTCTGGAGTGACCAGAAAAATATTACATATTAGAAACTTAATACTGTCTTTTTCAGCGATTGTCCAAGAATCATCTCGAGAAGTTCACTGGTTTTTTTATTAAAGGTATGTCTGGGAAAGTGAAACAGCCAAGTATCACGAGACAATCTCTGAACGAGCTACAGATGTGCCACAACATGCAATATGGTACATGTCACCGCAACCAAAGTCAATGACACTAATTAGCTACGTGCATGCAAGCATCAGTCGAGACATTGCCGTGTGGAGCTTTCACCACGTGGCGCCACTGCAGTGCATGCACACCCACCTATCGCTATATAGTTGTTTGCCGTGGATAACACGTAAATTCATGAGAAAGCGCAGCGAGACGATCGCGTATGATCGCACAATCTTCACGTAATGGGTAACCTCCTCTATCATGCCCAGGTTCTCCTCCAGTTCCCGCCCAACATGACCTACAAAGGCAGGGGAATTAGGCAGGGTGGGAGAGGTGGGGCAAGCAGGCATGACATTACACCATGGACACACACCTCCTGGCTAGGCATGACTCCGGCTGAAACGAAAGTGCCTTGGGGCAGAGGAATGGGGCTAGGAAGAGTGAATCGGGAAGGTGGGGCAAGCAGGCATGACATTACACCATGGACACACACCTCCTGGCTAGGCATGACTCCGGCTGAAACAAAAGTGCCTTGGGGCAGAGGAATGGGGCTAGGAAGAGTGAATTGGGAAGGGAAAGGTGACCAGGGTGTTGAATTGTTTATACTCCATTTACCATGACTTTTGGGTGACCTGTTTTTATTTGCAATTATGAATTGTGAAATGTCAAATGTAACTTTTCTTCAAACACAATACATGCTGTGGATATTTAAATCAGTATTTTACAAGATGTTGTTTTTACGTAGGAGAGAAAGAGAGAACCACTATCTGGAGGGTTATACTCTTTAGAGGTATTGTGGACTTGGTAGATGACATTCTAAGATATCTGTAAAATAAAGATTTGTACCTGTTAGTTGTTTTTAAGTGTTACATATAGCACAAGACAAACCCGTTTTCATTCACATAATAATGGGTGTGGGTTGAAATTGAAACTACAAACATGTACAAATACCATGTAAGAAAAAAGACATTTGTTTTAAGAAAATCAAAGTGCCCAATGTTTCTTTCAATAATGGTGCTGTTTACTTATATATCCCCTATATATCACCATTAGATCAGTCGAGTGATGTGGCAGCTATATTAAGAGTAGACAGAGTCAGGGACACGATGTATTTTCTATGTATAGCACAGCTTGGAAGTGATCTTGTCAAAGAACCATGTTTACCAAAATAAATAGTCAAAAGAAATAGCACAAAATAAGCTGCCTACACCAGGCACAACCGCATTCTCAAAATAGTAACACCGGGCTGATGATTTATATATCGATAGCGGTGTAAACACCCATTACGCCATTTTAATGGTGACAGGGCAACACTATTACCACGTTATATGAAATACCCCAACAGAGTTTCTGAAAAGACCAGATTATTTTTTGATGCATTTAAACATTGTATACACTTGCTTAAACAAATTCTATTTTAGGCTCAGCTATATTCATCTGTATTTTCACTGTGTGCATTTCATGTTCTTTACAATTTATAATGGTTAGTGTCATTTGTGAGAAAAAAATTATTACTACAGTATAGCAGGGTAAAGAAGGATGACATGATACTGAATAAAAGACAGGATGCAATGGCAATTACACATATCAATGCAGATGGTCTCGCTGTGAATTGGTGAGAAATATGTCTCAACAACTCAAGAACTGTATTTAAATATAGATATACATTGAAACATTGATAAACAGAAATGTGTTAACGTATTTCAACACATAACTATATAAATTAAAGTATTTAATTACATTAAAACATTACCTAAATATGTGCATACATTTAAGCACATAATATATTAAAGTATTTACAAATATAAATACATTATTAAAAGCACTTAAGGTAGCTGGGGTGGCTATTTTTTGCTTGTTTTGAATTGAGAAGTTTCAGCAAAAGTTTTTAAGATAAACCAACCATTTCTTTACAAATTCTAGTTGAAATACTAAATAATACTCCAGATTAATAAAACTCCATTGCCATCCCCCAAAATCATGATGTTAAAAACATTTTTTTAAATATGAAAAATACCCACAACATATCATCTTATATCATTTTGAGAAAAAAATAAATAAATAAATGACATACATATAAGTATGAGTGTCACTGATTTTGATTAACATGAACCAATTACAGTGGCTACAGGACCAGGAAGATCTTAGCAGAATTTTTAATTAGTATCTAAACATTAGTCACATCTAAGTGCACCATGCCAGTTTTGGTGAATGCTTCGAGTCATTAGGGGACAATTTAACCAATATATCTGTTGGGGAGTGTTGCCTCACAGAGAACCATGTCATGTGACAGCTACTGATGAATGAGACACTAAGCACTCACTTCCGCCTCGAATCTGTATTTCGAGGATGCCATTGATGACAACGCATCCCTTCAACTTCTGGGCTGCGGCTACATTGTCAATGACCATGCCATCGCAGACTGCAATGCAATCCATCGCAGGTTACTTCACCAATACATAGACAGTCGCACATCACATGCAGCAATATCTCACAGGAAATAACAACCGATTGCAACAGAAAAAGTTTATGCACATTTGAAAAGAAATGCGATCAACTGCAAAATTCATATTAATAACAAAAAACAATTTTACAATATCCGGACTAAGCACAATTAATATTGGTTGCACAATATCTCACAGAAATCGATTCTGCAATATTTAACTGAATAGCAATATCTGTAGCAAACTGTCCATCATAATATCATTTTTCAAACATGGATGTGTATTTTACAGCCACCTACTTTTTGGACACTTTCCAGCACATTTATCACACTTGTGTTTGTCGGCTTTGCTGGGAATGTAGCCACTTGGGCAGCCAAGAACACACTTATTGTTGAGCAGTTTCCAATTGTTCTGAACCACTGGATAACCTTGTGTCATGTTGCGACATTCTTCTTCAAGGATGCAACGTCGCCCCATCAACTGCAACATACACAGTGTCTGTTATGGGTTCTTGCATCCAAGTAACAACTTGGTAGATATGGGAAGGCAAACATTCACCACTTGCTGGCACACATCAACACAACATACATGTGATGCCCCCTGGTAGAGCAATATTGGGCACATCGTCGCCACCTGGTGGATAGCAACATTGGGTGTGGTTTTGTCATCTCATGGTGAACAATATTGGGTGTGGTGTCGCCACCTAGTGGAGAGCAATATTAGTGTGGTGTTGCCACCTGGTGGTGAGCAATACTTGGCCTGGTGTAATACACAGGTAGAGTATTGTGTTACCTCGTATGTCCCACGTGGACAGTTCCTCAGACAACGTCCTGTGTAGAAGACGCTGACACAGGCGTCACAGTCGGTGACATCAGGACCCCGACAGCCACCGAGGCACTGGGCATGACAGCAGTGGACCTCGGAGCCAATGGTGTAGCACGGTCTTGACTGACACTCCACGGGGCACACTGCAACATATACAATGTCATCATTCAATACACACTCGACATGATACACATTCTATCTGGAATCCTACATATATCCATTTTCTAAGATTACACAATCTACAGAATCCTAGAACGACCACCGCTGATCACTCTACGGAATCCTAGAACAACCGCCACCGGTCACTCTACAGAATCCTAGAATGACCACCACTGATCGCTGTATGGCATGCTAAAACGACTGCCACTGTTCACTCTACAGAACCCTAGAATGGCCGCCACTAGTTACTCTACAGAATCCTAGTATGGTTGCTCTACGGAATCCTAGAACGACTGCCACTGGACGCTTTACAAATCCTAGAACGACCGCCACTGGTCACTTTACGAATCCTAGAACGACTGCCACTGATCGCGCTGCAGAATACTCAAACAACCACTTCTAATAACTTTCCGGAATCTAGAACGGCTGCCACCGGCCGGTGGTTGTCTAGCAACAACCTGCCATGTTGAAATGTTCTATTCTTGCCAGTGTCAGATGGTATTGTGACCCACGTAGTAAAATGACCCGTGGGTCAATATACCCATATATAATGGTAAAATGACCCGCCCCATGGTAATGTGACCCACCCGTTTTTTATATAATGTGTGTAAATAGTATGTGCGTGCGTGCGTGCGTGCGTGCGTGCGTGCGTGCGTGCGTGCGTGCGTGCGTGCTTATATAATCTTCATGTACTGTTACTGTTACATCATATTAGTTAAAGTGCCATATTTTTTTAATGGAAATTGTGCCTACACACACACACACATATATATATATATATACATATTGCTAGCAACAACTTGATATCATATGTGTATTATATATATCTGTGTGTGTGTGTGTGTGTGTGTGTGTGTGTGTGTGTGTGTGTGTGTGTGTGTGTGTGCGTGCGTGCGTGCATGCATGCATGCATGTATATATATATATATATATATATATATATATATATATATATATATACATATATATATACATATATATATACATATATATATACAAACACATACATGGCTGCAAAAGGGCTAACAATAATCGATGAAATCATGGGTCCTTCAGATTTTGAAGAAGAAACATATATTTGCTACCTGCCCGTGCCAGACATTGTGCTGTGAACCACCTGAAAGACCTTAGTTTGTCATGGGGTGAATGAATGAAATAGTTTTGTTGATTTAAGATGTTGATGCCATCGTGAGTTTTCTCCACGTAGTAGTAGTTAACATTCAGTGTGAACGTGTGTGCGTGTATGCGTGTGTACGTGCATGTATGCATCTGTGCGAGTGTATGTCTGTTGTAAATTTATATTATAAGTTTTAATATTTCAATGAAGAAGCATTGTACTATGGCCCTGATGTGTTACCTATTACGGGTGCAATGTTGATATGCCTGTCTCATGGTGACACTGATAGTGGCACACCTCAACAGTAGTCAACAGTAATCATTCAAACACTGCCGATAAGTCTTATCAGTTGGCAACTGATTTTAGAAGTCCATCTGATTACATGGAGCAGAACTGATCCAGAGCACTGTATACATGGAACACCTTGTATCCATAGAATCCTGCATCTGGATCAACATGTACGTAGACGACAGCATAAGAATAATACACTGTGACGATGGGTCAACAAACAGGAAATGGTGAACCATATATAATGGATTTGGTACATCTTATGTCATATAATAGAAAGTGTCAACACGGAGTGGAGAGAATTGCCTAGACTTTGAAGTAGCTTTGAATGTGATGCTCACGGTGCTACCATGCCCGACTTTCCCTGTAGTTGTCCTATCTTATTTACATTTCCTCTAGTTACCTCTCATATCTAAATCAGATTAAAATTTAGTCTAATTTCTGAGCAGTCCACAGTATTTCGTATTTCTCAACAATATACATCTGACCATACAGAATATCTATATACGTATATATATATATATATATATATATATATATATATATATATATATATATACACATACAATGATCTCCGACCAACAACAACGCACGTATCTGAGCCAATGTACGCTGATAAGGAAGGCGACAGAACAGATATGACCACCTTTGTCATATTAATGGTATACAAACTAAACGCTAAACGTGGCCTAATTTCAACAGAGTCGCTTTGGTCCCCAGTCCATCCCTTCAGCTCCTCCAGCATGGAAGTGACATGACCCATTCTGGTCCCCAGTCCATCCCTTCAGTTCCACTAGTATGGAAGTGACATGACCCATTCTGGTCCTCAGCCCATATCTTCAGTTCCTCCAGTATGGAAGTGACATGACCCATCCTGGTCCCATGTCCATCCCTTCAGTTCTTCCAGTATGGAATTGACATGACCCATTCTGGTCCCCAGTCCATCCCTTCAGTTCCTCTAGTATGGGAAGTGCCATGACCCATTCTGGTTCCAAGTGCATCCCTTCAGCTCCTCCAGTACAGAAGTGACATGACCCATTCTGGGCATCTGCACACTCCAGTACGAGGAAAGACACACACGATTATTGTCACTGAACTGTCTATGGGTTATGGAAGTCATATGAAGTGTGGCTGCGTGTTTTTGCTGCAATGCAGGTGTGAGAACATGTGACTATATCTTGAATCCAACGACCTCACCACTGCCTTTGATTCTGTCTATGGTGTGTGTCCTGGTGCCCCTGATTAAGTCCTTCCACGCAAGCACAAGTTCTACATTTGATGCCTCTCCAGTTAGCACTGGAGTGAAGCAAGGCTATGCACCTGTAGCCAATGTGACAAAGACATTTAGTTGAGCGGAAAATGGAAAACTGTTCAACTTTTGGAGATTCAATTGAGACATTAAATTTGATTCAATTCACAGATATTTGGTCTTAGTTATTGAATGTTTAGCTGCTGATTGCATTTGTTGTTCACTTTTGCAGGATAAACAGGATGTTGATGTTCTAATGTCTGCCAGAAGCTCAGCCCCACTATAAGTCTGACAGAGCCTACACAGGGTTCCCAAGTGATGTCTCATGCAACTATTGGGAACTTTTCATGGCAACTGTCAAGAAGTTCATGTATCTGGGCGATGTTGGATGACAAGGTTGAACACCATAGAGCAAAGGCCAGTAATGCCCTTGGTAGTCTGTGCTCCACTGTGTGCTGTGTTCAAAGTATTGCACAGATGGTTGTGTTGGTTGCCATAAGGCTGTAGTTCTTTTGACCACTGCTGTGTGTGATTGTGAGATGTGTTGTTTGTCCACAAGGCTGTAGTTCTTTGACCACTGCTGTGTGTGATTGTGAGACGTGTTGGTTGTCCACAAGGCTGTAGTTCTTTGACCACTGCTGTGTGTGATTGTGAGAAATGTTGACTGTCCACAAGGCTGTAGTTCTTTGACCACTGCTGTGTGTGATTGTGAGACGTGTTGGTTGTCCACAAGGCTGTAGTTCTTTGACCACTGCTGTGTGTGATTGTGAGAAATGTTGACTGTCCACAAGGCTGTAGTTCTTTGACCACTGCTGCGTGTGATTGTGAGAAGTGTTGGTTGTCCACAAGGCTGTAGTTCTTTGACCACTGTTGTGTGAGATTGTGAGACATGTTGGTTGTCCACAAGGCTGTAGTTCTTTGACCACTGCTGTGTGTGATTGTGAGACATGTTGGTTGTCCATAAGGCTGTAGTTCTTTTGACCAGGGCTGTGTGTGATTGTGAGATGTGTTGGTTGTCCACAAGGCTGTAGTCCTTTTGACCACTGCTGTGTATGATTGTGAGACGTGTTGGTTGTCCACAAGGCTGTAGTTCTTTGACCACTGCTGTGTTAGATTGTGAGACGTGTTGGTTGTCCACAAGGCTGTCGTTCTTTGACCACTGCTGTGTGTGACTGTGAGACATGTTGGTTGTCCACAAGGCTGTAGTTCTTTGACCACTGCTGTGTGTGATTGTGAGACGTGTTGGTTGTCCACAAGGCTGTAGTTCTTTGACCACTGCTGCGTGTGATTGTGAGACGTGTTGGTTGTCCACAAGGCTGTAATTCTTTGACCACTGTTGTGTTTGATTGTGAGACGTGTTGGTTGTCCACAAGGCTGTCGTTCTTTGACCACTGCTGTGTGTGATTGTGAGACGTGTTGGTTGTCCACAAGGCTGCAGTTCTTTGACCACTGCTGTGTGTGATTGTGAAACGTGTTGGTTGTCCACAAGGCTGTAGTTCTTTGACCACTGCTGTGTTTGATTGTGAGACGTGTTGGTTGTCCACAAGGCTGTCGTTCTTTGACCACTGCTGTGTTTGATTGTGAAACATGTTGGTTGTCCACAAGGCTGTAGTTCTTTGACCACTGCTGTGTGTGATTGTGAGACGTGTTGGTTGTCCACAAGGCTGTAGTTCTTTGACCACTGCTGCGTGTGATTGTGAGACGTGTTGGTTGTCCACAAGGCTGTAATTCTTTGACCACTGTTGTGTTTGATTGTGAGACGTGTTGGTTGTCCACAAGGCTGTCGTTCTTTGACCACTGCTGTGTGTGATTGTGAGACGTGTTGGTTGTCCACAAGGCTGTAGTTCTTTGACCACTGCTGTGTGATTGTGAAACGTGTTGGTTGTCCACAAGGCTGTAGTTCTTTGACCACTGCTGTGTTTGATTGTGAGACGTGTTGGTTGTCCACAAGGCTGTAGTTCTTTGACCACTGCTGTGTGTGATTGTGAGACGTGTTGGTTGTCCACAAGGCTGTAGTTCTTTGACCACTGCTGTGTGTGATTGTGAGACGTGTTGGTTGTCCACAAGGCTGTCGTTCTTTGACCACTGCTGTATTTCATTGTGAAACATGTTGGTTGTCCACAAGGCTGTAATTCTTTGACCACTGCTGCGTGTGATTGTGAGACATGTTGGTTGTCCACAAGGCTGTAATTCTTTGACCACTGCTGTGTTTGATTGTGAGATGTGTTGGTTGTCCACAAGGCTGTAGTTCTTTGACCACAGCTGTGTGTGACTGTGAGACGTGTTGGTTGTCCACAAGGCTGTAGTCCTTTGACCACTGCTGTGTGTGATTGTGAGATGTGAGTGCCTTATCATGAGCAGTTGCATAATAGATGCCTTAGTTCCTTTTTGGAATCAAGCCATAGAATTAAGTGGCCAACCACTCCATTCTGTTTTTCAGAGTACAATGTACTTATTGAAATGATAGCCAGAGCTCATTTGATGTGAACTGCCAAGTCTTAGAACTGAATGATGACACAATCCTGAGGAGGATCTTAATCATAACTGCAGTCATAATTTCCCAAAGAACAAACAGTGTTTTTGCTACATATACTATCCAGTTTAAAAAAAAAAATTGTTCGAACAGTTATTTAATTTTTCAGCACTTTGAGAGGAGTATTTACATTATTTAATGTTATGATTTATTTACAGATAACACCTAAGAGATTTTAATTTTCAGGCAACAAACTGCAAGCTTAATAAAAAACAAATTTACAAGGATTAGCGTAATATTTTTTTCACTTTATGTGATAAAAAAATTAGAAGCAAAGAAATATGGTGTCTGTAGTGGCTAGAAATATAGAGGCAACCACAGGGCTAAGAAAGGGAGAAGTCTTAAACAAGGAAATGTTGATCTGAACACGTAACAATAATAATCCTGCTACACGATCCATTTAGTGTTTGGGGAAGTCAAGATTGTATACAGATGACAGCCCAAAGCGCACAATCAAAAGATCTCTATTTAAACATAGTCACCTCACATGTTATTGGATCACTGCCTGGTTTCAGCTAAAACCTGTACTTCTTTATTTGCAATCTCAAGTCAAATCTGCCTGAATGCATATCTTTTCGTCTGTGTTTGGCCGAGTCTTCAATGTGCCGCAGCTAACAGCCACTCAGATACTGGTAAACAGTTCTTAGAACAGCTCGACTTCTCTGTTTGAAATCACTCAACTAGATAGCCCCATTAGGTGCGGCTATAGTCTTTTGTCAAAATAATGCACTGCAAGTTGGTGTACACTAGCTGTAAAAAATTTAATATTCGACCTGCTTTGAACATTTTTTGAGCTACAGATATGAAAGATGAAACCAACATGCTGAATATAGGCTTTCAGGTTATTGCACAGAATGTGGCCAAAGAAAGCATGGCAGTGTTTGGCATTCAGATATCTATCAGTTAACTCTAAACTTCATAGGCAAAACAAAAACAGCTTAACCACAAGATGACTGCCCACGATGGTCCACTGGGGGCCACACAATCACGTGATTCTCAACAAAACATACCAATGACATAATGTCCACATTCCTTAACCTGGTAACGGTGATGAATGGGAATTTCAGTGTTTTTCTACAAATTTAAAATCCATTTCCTTTATGTATATCTTGTGGATCATCTTGTGCGCTTCCAACATAGTACAGCATTTACATTTAGTAATTTACTGTTAGTCAACACGGTAACAATGCAGGGGTTTCAATGTCACACATTTACAGGATCAAAGGGTTTATATTCAAATGCTGTCTTAAAAAAAATATTGCTACAGATCAAGAACTCAACAAGAAAATAAATAACTAAATAATTATTATGGCAAAATGGCTTACATTTGCATGTTTATGTAAAAAAAAGTGCTCACATTAATCTCTAGTGAAATTCAGTAAATTGTATTTTATATTTATCCTCTCCTTCATTTGACACTGTTATCATATTGATGGTGACAATCACACTGTCAAATCTCGTTATTTTTATCATTGTTTATACACTATCACAATTAAACAACATTTATACAAAATGAAGAAGGCATTTGCCCATAGATTGATCGATTCAATCATGTACGCATTCTGTGCTGAAGATATATCACAGTGAACAGTGTCAGTTTGACAAGACTAATGGCACATCACGTCGTTGCTATTACTACAATAACAACTCACACAAAGCTATCGCTAATTGCAGCCATCCTGTTTTCAGACTTTGGATCAGTGAGTTATGAATATATGAGGCATTTCCACAAAATCATTCAGATGTTGCAGCTTCTAATTACGCAGTCCGAGCCGATCTGCATTTTTGTATGCATGCAGTGATGCTTCTAAAACATTTTTAAATGGGCCAACTCCCCCACTAACCTTCCAAAAATGGGCCAATGGAAAAATGTGGGCCACTTAAAATTGTTAAAAAAGAGCCAATCATGTAACGTAATTTTATCCCTAAAACAACACATAGTAACTATTTTGTCTCAGACATTAATACCAAGGGATGCATAGAAAGTGTTATCAGATATTGGAATTGTTATAATTTTATCCACTTGTGAAAGTGTTGTCTTCGTTGACGAACTTGCAACATATATATCATATATATTTGATATTTCATCCCATCATCTTCACTGTGCATGTATGTAAACTCTTCTTTGATCGAAGGTCGTCTTCTGCATATCGTTGCAAAGATTTGAATGTTCACTTTCCAAACAGAGAACAAGTAGTGTGGGAAAATACAAAACCAGTGAATCAGAATGACATTCAGACTGCGGTACATGTTCACAATGTCATACATTATATTGTTGGGACTTTTTTAAGATCATACCTTAACAATCCTCACAAACATAGAGGCATGTGTCATCTTGCTATATTCTAAATATGGTGACTGTAGCCGATAAGAAAGTGCCTGTGTATAAGATGTTTGTGCTAAACAATATTATTATTATTACTATATCATACATGTATAAGTTTTTCTCAGTTTTAATATATTGAATTTTCCAAGTTCAATGTATTATATCTTCGCCAATATTTCAGGTAGGACGGTGTATCATACATCAAATCAAAAGCTCATTGCATTGTTTTCTGCTGGTGCCACTATCTCATTTTGACTTGTGACTGATTTTGTGGGAATGCTTCACATCAGTAAATCTGCAATCTGTCAGTGTGCTGCTTGACGACACCAGCTGCCATGCCACTATTTGCCAAGACAACTACAGAGTGAACTGTTGCTATATTGTGACGTGGGTGGATAAATCTATTACATAACAACTGTTGTTGACGTCAGGGTCTGATGGGCTATTGACTGGCAGGGCAAGCGATACAACAAACGATTATTTCTACAAGCCAATAACAATGATACAACTAAATGATCTGGGAAACAACAGGTGTGTGTACATGTATTGTACACAGGTACTACACACATGTGTGTATGTACATGTATTGAACACAGATGCTACACACAGGTGTGTGTACACATGTTGCACACAGGTGCTATATACAGGTGTGTACACATATTGTACAGGTGCTACACACCATTGTGTGCACATGTACTGTACACATGTATGTGTACATGTTTTGTACACAGGTGCTACACAGATGTGTGCATACATACTGTAAACAGGTGCTACACACAGGTGCGTGTACACGTCTCACCAGTGTTATTACATGTATATAGTAAGTATAGTATAGGTCTATACACAAGTGTATGTACACATCCTATACAAGCTGAACTATTTACACACAAATAATGGACACATAATGTACAGCAAAAACCAAACTGATGAGGATCAACTACAAGACAGATAACCCCATCACCATAAACAACATAAACAACAGTGATGCTTTGGAAGACCTTCAAGACTTCGCATACCTGGGAAGCAAAATCACAACAGATGGCTACTCTGCAAAAGATGCCATGGCTAGAATCAGAAAGGCAAGTCAGACCTTCGCTACGCTGAAGCCCATCTGGAAATCCAAGCAACTGAGATTGGAAACAAAACTGAGACTGCACAATAGTAATGTTCTCAGTGTACTTCTCTATGGCTCCGAGTGCTGGAAACTGACAGCCAAGCTAGCACACAAGCTTGAGACCTTCCAAAACAGGTGTCTACAGAAGATCCTAGGAGTATTTTGGCCCAACACCATCACTAATGAAGAGCTGCACCGCAAAACAGACGCAACATCCTTGGCCATACAGATAAAGAAGAGAAGATGGAGATGGCTTGGACACGTGTGCTGGATGTCACCTGGCGCACTGCCCAAGGCAGCCGGACAGCAGATGGTAAAAGGAGACGTGGTCGCCCAAAAGAAACATGGAGATGAACAGTGGAGAAGGAGATGAAAGAATGCGGCCTGACATGGAACACCAAATGGGCTGCAGACCGACAGCAGTGGAGCTCTCTTGTTGATGCCTTATGTACCACTGAGCATTAAGAGAACTAAGTAAGTAAGTAATGTACACAGGTCTACACACACAGGTGTTTGTACATATTGTACACAGGTGCTATACACAGGTGCACGTACACGTCTCACCAGTGTTATAACATGTACATAGTAATAACATCATTTGTGATCAACAACTGAAACAGATACAAATTTGTTGTGTCTATTATTGGACATAAGTCAAATTCCTCGAAGTGCATTATACGTAAAACCCAATGGCAAGTGTATATTTGTTATGGTGAAATTGCACACAATAACCTCAAATAACAACTATGGAAACATAAGGATTAGTGCATTCTTATTTTTCTTATTTGCTGCATCTTCCAGACACTGGGTATTAAATGTATGTTAATCAAAAGTAGAAGATGTTTGTAATCAACAAAATAAAACTGATAGTATTACAATAAAAAATCACTATTATGAGATTATCTGCAAAATTATCTTTTTTTCAACATCTCTAAACAAGCCTGTTCAAACACTTCCATTCAGTCATAGTGAACAAGAAACTCACCTTTCTGGCAGTGCTGTGCGTTCCAACAAAGAGGCTGTGAAAGTTTCACGCCGTTCGACATGGGCACCTCCATGACAGGGCAGTGTCCACCATTGCTGGTGGACCGTGGACACACATTGACACACTCCTCTACGTCCTTGTTCTGCATGATGAAGTTGTCCTCATTGTTCACGCTTGTGATTTTCATCCAGTTGATCGTGTCGACATAACACAGGTCTGGGTTCTTCTCTAGACGGACCGCGCCGCGCACAATGCGTGTCAAACTGTGCAAACCAAGCTCTTCAAAGTGGGGCATCTCAAACACAACAAGGCCATAGTTGTAGAAGAGCTGCTGGCCCCGAATCACAGACAGATTCGGGAAGATGTGACTGAGCGTTCGGAGGCCATAGACACGGTAGAGGAGCAAGAACTCGGTGATCTCACGCAGGTCAGGGAAGGTGAGGTCCTCATAGTCCGAGGCTTCAGCATAGTCTATGAGCAGGATGCGGAGGTAGCCCTCTATCACGGTGCAGTTAATGAGGCTGTCGAAGGCTTGTACATGGTTGCGGATGTCCAAGCTCTGGCACACTGCAACAACAAGCACACAACACTCAAGTCACATGGGTGGTCAGTAGTGCAGATAGGCTCATCAGTGCTCAACGTACATGATATAGAACAACACATTTGATGGATACAACTGGATTACATGAGTGGTTAAATTCAATGCCAAACAACATAACATAGTTGTAATGAAATAAAAATAAGCATGATGATATGAGTGGTTAAATTAAATGCCAAACGATGTAACATAATTATAAATAAAAATAAAAATAAAGTTGTCTTAAACATGTACGTACGTATGTACATACATACACACACACATCTGTATATATATATATATATATATATATATATATATATATATATATATATACTAGGCTAGTGCTACCTAGGAGCATTTGGGCCATAGACCACATGGCATCGGATTTGGCTAAACAAAATTTACTCATTTGAGCCAATTTGGCCACCAGCATTTTTTTTAAAGCAATTTGTATTTGGCTAAATAAAATTAGGGGGCTTTAGCCACGATGGCTAAACAGTTTACAACATCAGATCTAGCCTAGATATATATTATTTCAAATTGTTTCTGATTCCAATAGAAAGAAGTGATACAATATTATTATCCTTCAGAACTAAAACAAATAAGATGTTTTAGGAAGCGGTACAGACAATATTTACGAAATTGGGAATGAGACAACAGTTCATTCCCTTGCCATTTTTCATAATGTTGCAAGAATTAAAGGATTAATACTATTTCTAAAATACAGATATGATCCATGCGTAGTTACGTGGGCGCAAGTTGAAAATGAAAGCCGAATGCAAATCGAATGATTTTCTAAGTAATCCAAAATAGTGGCAATGCTTTTAGACATCCCTATTATCTTCTAAACATCCTATTATTGCTTCTTAGTATTTAATTTCCTCATGAATGTTGACATTTAATCACTTGCAACAGCATATGTTGATAGCTTAAGCTGGCACAAAGACAACTTTTTTGGCATATCTATTCAGTTTGCCAGCGTTGGCTTCCGCTGGGTGCTAGCGGAGCCTTGGATAAGTGCGCACCTGGTGGACTAACATGGAATCAGCAGTTAGTGGTGGCACGTACGCGGAGTGGTCCAACGGCATTTCATTTGCTGTCGAGACACGTTTTGAAAAAGTGAAGGGATTTTTCTTGTAAATTTATGTAGGATTGCTTATCTTGGTGCACCAAAACGCCTTCGGGGGCATTCATGCAATTCAGTTGTGCCAATCTTTAAAACATTGTGACAATGGCACAAAGGCGCATCCTAGATTGAATCTTGACACAGTATAATGTTGCCAACAAAGTTTAGAAATATAGAATATTGCCAAAACCCAAAGATTTTGACAGAACTTAGATTAGAAGTATGAAATCCTGGTGGTGTCTCAAACAATGCCATAAAATTCTACCAATAAGTCTAGATTGAAATCTGCAACAGCCTAGCTATGTGATGAAGATATGTATTGTCACCTTGGATGAAAAAAGAATGGTAAAAACATGGTTAAGCCTTAGTGTCTTTAGACACGCATAACTTTTGTTGTTGTGTCCTACACAGCATGTAGTTGCTGCTTGTGGAAACTTGAGCACATCTGTACAGTCTTTTCCACACGGTTTGAACATTTGTTTGACACACCCTACTTTTTTCCAACATCTAGACCAGTAGCTGAAGTGCCACACCAGACGGCTCCTGCTCATACACAGTTCCCTGGACATTGCCCTACATTAGCTTTTTGGACACCAGACAAAATAAAACATATTCAGAAATATGCACATAATAATTATGACAAGAATGGGAAAGGATTATTTCTAGAACGTTTTCAATACTGCATGCTGCATTTAGTAATGACGTTGTTTTGCATCCATCATGTTCCTATTTTGTGCACAAATAGCAATAAGACATTACCTTTTTGCACCAACTAGGCCACACCAATTTTATTATTAGGATTACAATTTTTTTTCTCAGATAGTTATGTTCGAAGGGATAAAAATAAAATTCCTTGCATGAGAAATGTGTGTATTTGTACATCTGTTGCCAGCAATTGATACGGTACTAAACATTCAGTCATCATGCCATAGTCACATGACACTGACCACATGACTACATCATATGATTACATCGGCAGGCTGCTCACAAATCAAAGAAATCAAATTGTCAAAATTAATGGTAATGATGTAGTTATTCAAGACAAATGTATGCAAGACAGACGCAGAGATATAAATATATATATATATTAATATATATATAACTATATCAATTAACTAGCTCTTGTCTAGCTCTGTCTATCAGACCTGCATGTTCCATGACATCATGAAATATTGATAACAAGTTGTAGACTGTTAGAAGTATTAGTAACATGTCACGGCAGAATGTATTCTGGTATGTTGAATTTTTCTGAATAATTCACATATACATTTTTGCACATACAAATTTGAGTGGTCTTCTGGCAGGTTCCCCACTTGTCTGCTAGATGGCAAAATGTATCTTAGTGCTTAACCATTTCAGTACTACAGCCCTGATCTGTTGTGACAACGGAATACTGCATTCCCAGTGAATATGCAACAAAATCGACTGCATCACTTCCAAGTGAAGATTTCAGCAACAAAAATGCATTTTGCGAAGAGGAATATTATATATATATTCTGAAAGTATGATAATCAGCGAGTAAAATGAGCCATATCATTTTACATTTTGTCATCATGGTAACCAGCCATCCAAGATGGCCGCCACGATTTCAACGTTTTTGCAGCTGCTGAACACAGTTGTATACCAATGTACATATTTAATGTAAACAACTCATGTTAATCATGCTACAGGAGTATACTATGATATAAAATACAATATAAAGTACATTTTGTGGAGTATGAGAAAGTGAAAAACAAGTTATTTATCTGTATTTTAAACATATATGACAGAAGTATTTAATTGTAAATTTGCTAACACATTCATCGCCACTGGACCGATTCCAATCAAACTTTGCATGTTGACGGATTCACAGACACCTTTTTCTTCTAACAAAAATTAAACTATGCATCATCCAGCATTGATACTACAGTGCGCAGCTCATCCTCAGCGTTTATACCATCACATTCAACATCGCTGACGTCCGAGTAGCCATCGAAAATACTCCCGCTGTCAGTATCCATTTTGCCTCCAGCTCAGTCGCTAAGTTCGCCAACATCATTGTTGTTTTGATCGTCAACATCCGACAAAGATTCGTCGCTAAAACTATCAAATAATCCGTCTAAAACATACGGTGGTAAATTGTCAGTTGAAGTAATGCCGTCCGCCATTGCGGCCATAGCAGATTTTTATAATCTGTCATTAAAAACGTCAAAATCTCTGTAAAATTATATTGAGCGATAATAAACGACTGCCACTACCGAATAGCTAATTCATTCGCCATGACAACCGTATATAACAAGTGGCTCCACTTAGTGAATAATTATGAGTAAAAGCGATTTAAATGGTGAACGTAGCCAATGCCAGTATACCGGCCTGTTGTACTGTAGCGTCACACACTGCGAGGCCGGCATACCGGCCTGTCGTACTGAAATGGTTAAAGATGAAGCGATGAGCCAGTGAGTCAGGGAGCCAGTGAGCCAGGGAATCAGTGAGCCAGGGAGTCAGTGAGTCATTGAGTCAGTGAGTCAGTGACATTCGCCATTTCTATTCATGTGTTATGTAGGTCAAATTTTTTGCTACTTATTTTTCATCTTCAATATATATTTATATATTCCATCGTAAAGAAGATATCTTGAAAGTTTTAAATAGATAATTTGGGGTTACACAGCAAAAATTTTAGAAATTTTATGATTCTAGTTTTGGAATCAACTTTCAGGGTTAAACTTACAAGATCATGCAAAAAGCTATGTAAAAATGCATTGGTATTTTTTTTATGTACATGCAGTGTTAAAGGGAAACAAAAGTCATGGTTTTCAGCCTATGTACCTATAATAATTACTAAAACATAACCATTTGTAACTACAACTAAGAATATCACGCCAGTGGTTTACTAGGAAACCCTTGTTGAACAAACAGCATCTTAATTTCATGGGCCGCACCATACTGTTAGATAACCCATGTCATTAATTTGGTATTCTGACAATATTCACTAGCTAAATGAACATATATTTGTAAATATCTGTTCCTATACTTGCCAATAGGATATGGCCATGCTATTTGCATCTAAACTCAACTTAGGTAACATATGTTTAATGTAACATGTTTGTTTTGAGACTGCCTTGGCCATGTTTACCAAACGAATCCTCTTTCTAGCAAAGTAACATGTTTGTTTGAAACTTTGCGTTGGTTCTGTGTATGCCGGCTTCCCTTAATATGTCACTTGTAGTCTAGGTTACCCCAATTTCATAGAACTGCGCATACGCTTATCAGTCGTGCTGGTTAACATGTCAGCCCTCGGTCATTCAGAGAAATGACCGGAATCTCCCACTTTTAGAACACATTTTGAGTCATTGATATGATATTTTTTATTTTAGTTGCACGTGGTTAGATTTTATTATCTCTTTTAGGTGCATAGCCCCAAAACCATGACTTTTATTTTGCTTTAACTTGATTAACATTAACAAGGCACACAACACATTTCATTCAGCCCAAATGCACATTTTTATATCTTGGTCAGATTTGCATGAGGTGCCTGGTTAAATGGACAACATCGGTGAAACTAACGCACATGTAGGTCGACAACCACAAGTTCTGTAACATATGTCTGTACCAAACATGGACAAAGAGTAGTTCTGATATATTTCTACAGATATGTAATTTTTTTTATTATTACTTACAATACAAGTGGAAAGGAATTTAAGTTGCAGCGTATGGTGATATGAACTAATGTTTGATGTCAGCGACTGCTGTGCAGTGTTTACTAGCTCACAACTTGCACGAAGCGAACAAATGCGATCCTACATGAAAAAATTGTGGCCCAGCATTTCATTTCATTCAGAAATAAAAGTTTGTAGTTTTATTTTATTTCCATCTGGCCAAAACAACGCCACTGGGTCTGTAATACAAATCTTAAAATTGGTGTTGCCTTATAGACGCACAAAATTTTTTTTAGTTACATAGACGGTGTCATTGACTTTTTGTCAGACTGATTGATGTGGTAACTTTTTGCCAATTGATACAGGCTTCCGTGAATGCAAAATAGATTGAGCTGGAGCGTTGCCTGGCGGATCACTCATGACTTGTTGTTTTCACTCGATCTAATCAAAGTCACACACAACTTCCAAGTGGATTACCGGGTAGTTAGACTTGGTGTCAGTCTTCAGACTAGATTCTGCTAACTAACGCATCAAGTTCTTCGTCTTGCTGCATTAAGGGTATAAGGCTGACACTGTAGGTTTTTAGGAGACAGACTTAGCCGAGTGAAATTGAATCAGCAGAGATTGATCTTGTTGTTTATCAGAAGTGTTTTATATCCTGTTTGGTCTCACTAAGTTATATAATTATTGATTAAACTATCAATTGCCACTGGGTTGTCTTGCTACTAGCTGCTAACCAACATGTGAGGAAAGTCGCGATTGCAATATTCTGCTTGACATAATGTTGGTAAGTGCTACAAGTAAACTTACAATGACAGTGCATGACAGCCAAGTACAATGAGAGTGCATGACAGCCATGTACAATGACAGTGCATGACAGCCATGTACAATGACAGTGCATGACAGCCAAGTACAATGAGAGTGCATGACAGCCAAGTACAACGACAGTGCATGACAGCCATGTACAACGACAGTGCATGACAGCCATGTACAATGACAGTGCATGACAGCCATGTACAACGACAGTGCATGACAGCCAAGTACAATGAGAGTGCATGACAGCCATGTACAACGACAGTGCATGACAGCCATGTACAATGACAGTGCATGACAGCCAAGTACAATGAGAGTGCATGACAGCCAAGTACAACGACAGTGCATGACAGCCATGTACAACGACAGTGCATGACAGCCATGTACAACGACAGTGCATGACAGCCATGTACAACGACAGTGCATGACAGCCATGTACAATGACAGTGCATGACAGCCATGTACAACGACAGTGCATGACAGCCAAGTACAATGAGAGTGCATGACAGCCATGTACAACGACAGTGCATGACAGCCATGTACAATGACAGTGCATGACAGCCAAGTACAATGAGAGTGCATGACAGCCAAGTACAACGACAGTGCATGACAGCCATGTACAACGACAGTGCATGACAGCCATGTACAACGACAGTGCATGACAGCCATGTACAACGACAGTGCATGACAGCCATGTACAATGACAGTGCATGACAGCCATGTACAACGACAGTGCATGACAGCCAAGTACAATGACAGTGCATGACAGCCATGTACAACGACAGTGCATGACAGCCATGTACAACGACAGTGCATGACAGCCATGTACAACGACAGTGCATGACAGCCAAGTACAACGACAGTGCATGACAGCCATGTACAACGACAGTGCATGACAGCCAAGTACAACGACAGTGCATGACAGCCATGTACAACGACAGTGCATGACAGCCATGTACAACGACAGTGCATGACAGCCATGTACAATGACAGTGCATGACAGCCATGTACAACGACAGTGCATGACAGCCAAGTACAATGACAGTGCATGACAGCCAAGTACAATGACAGTGCATGACAGCCATGTACAACGACAGTGCATGACAGCCAAGTACAATGAGAGTGCATGACAGCCAAGTACAACGACAGTGCATGACAGCCAAGTACAATGACAGTGCATGACAGCCAAGTACAATGACAGTGCATGACAGCCAAGCTGCTTCACATAGGTATTTTTCCCACCCATAAAAGATATAAATGCATGTGAAAATGTATTCTCAAATTCTCATTCATGAGGCAACTCAATACAGTGTAATCTACATCACTGGACAACTAGGAGACAAATCTTGGAGAAAAGCCTCTGCTGGGCTAGAAGATCCTTAGACAACTAAGCTCATGGCAAAGCTGTATACAAGCAGATACTTAAGGAATCCAGATAGGAAGGTAGAAAAGAGGACCACCCACTTGGTTGGAGGCAACTAATCACTAGTGTCCATGTTAGCTAGCTAGTCCTGTCACATACTAGTATGATCACTATGCTGGTCTACAAATTCAGATAATAATGTGCATGGTGAGGTCAAGTACAGTAGCAAGGATGTGCAACCGTGCTGCGGTTCCACAAGTACAATGTGATGTCTCTGAGAGAACAGCACAGATCAGTCATGTCACAATTATGCACAACAAGCACAGTATTAGAAATTAAGGCCTTTTTATTGGTGGCTGCCGATTCAAAATGTTCGCTGCTGATTCAGTTGAGCAAGTTATCGGCCCCACCGTGCCGATTCATCGCGTTGAATTGTATAAGATAGAGCATCTTATAGTTATGTAACTTCATTTACTCTCTTTTAACTGTAACCTCACACAACCTTATCCTTTGAACTGTAACCTCACACAACCTCAACCTTTTAACTGTAACCTCACACCACCTCATCCTTTTAACTGTAACCTCACACAACCTCATCCTTTTAACTGTAACCTCACACAACCTCATCCTTTTAGCTGTAACCTCACATAACCTCATCTTTTTAACTGTAATCTCACACAACCTCATCCTTTTAAATACATTGGGTTTACAGTACTACCAACAGGTGGCGCTATACTGCCAACAGGTGGTATTGTACTGCCACATCCAGGACTTGTGCCACGACACACAAACAATCTGTTCATTTCAAGAACGTTGTGTCACTTGGATTGTGCTAGCAGTAGTAGGCCTGGCTGTGCACCGAGCTGCCCCAACAGGAAACACTTGCAATCCTACCTCCACTACACAGAAGAGTCCTACTGCAGCATGTCATTTGCTAGACCACATTGTCTGCACAGCCTGTTTTCATTTCGCTGGAATGTATACTGAATACAGTGATTTAGTGCCTAAGTCACCAGTATGTAAGATATGGTGATTTTATCTAATGGGAAACAAATGTAATAGCAAGGATGGATTTGACATGGACATGGTACATCATGAGGCAGATTGAAAGATTCTTTTGGCAAAACTAATCGAATAATCGAACATCTGACATTCTGGGTGAGTAAACAACTCAAATGGCAGGCATTTGTTACTTCGCAGAAGTATGCCATAAAAACACAACAAAATCTGCACCTGTATTTGTGCATATGACGCCAAGCCTGCCGCCACTACCAATAACAGTTGAACTGTGCCAGTGACCAGTTTACACTTGATGTCACATGACATGCTAGCTTTGTTGGACAGAAGGGGTGAGACATTATATTGACATGTAGGCCTTTACACACCAGTGGCACTCATGTTATGACATAGGGGTTAAACAATACAGTTGATGATGTGTCGTAGGCCTTTACACACCAGTGGCACTCATGTCATGACATAGGGGTTAAACAATACAGTTGATGATGTGTCATAGGCCTTTACACACCAGTGGCACTCATGTCATGACATAGGGGTTAAACAATACAGTTGATGATGTGTCGTAGGCCTTTACACACCAGTGGCACTCATGTTATGACATAGGGGTTAAACAACACAGTTGATGATGTGTCATAGGCCTTTACACACCAGTAGCACTCATGTCATGACATAGGGGTTAAACAATACAGTTGATGATGTCTCGTAGGCCTTTACACACCAGTGGCACTCATGTCATGACATAGGGGTTAAACAGTACAGTTGATGGTGTGTCGTAGGCCTTTACACACCAGTGGCACTCATGTTATGACATAGGGGTTAAACAATACAGTTGATGATGTGTCGTAGGCCTTTACACACCAGTGGCACTCATGTTATGACATAGGGGTTAAACAATACAGTTGATGATGTGTCGTAGGCCTTTACACACCAGTGGCACTCATGTTATGACATAGGGGTTAAACAATACAGTTGATGATGTGTCAGTCATCTCCTCATATCATATGCACTAGAGTCAATGATATAGAAATAATAATAATAAAGATAATTTCTCTTCACAAAGATATTGCCATGAACAATGATTGTACTTACCATTAATTATCATTGTAATAAGCAAGTATTATTATTGTGTTTGTTTAGTGATGTTAATCATGTGAATAGAACATAAACCTAGTGATAATTTATATCTAGACATGATGTCAAGTCATATTTTTCCATGTCACATTTTTTCCCTACCTGAATGGGGTAAATTTGAACTTTCATGTCTAGGAATACAATTCCAAGTCACTATCTTCCAAAAAAAGTTAACTGAAAGCTGCTTAATCAAAAGTTCAGCCCATCGCGAATCTGGTTCTTTTATGTCCCAATGTGTAGTGTGTAACTAGTTTAAGTGATATCTGCAGTTGGGTTAATAAAAAGGTGTGTATTTTTGTTGAAATCGACGAAAGCACATACTTTGAGGCCCAGGGTTGGCATGTAACGAAGTAAAAGTACTTCGTTACAATACTTGAGTAGTTATTTCAAGTAGTTGGCATGTAACAAAGTAAAATTTTGACAAAATACTTTTACTTGTAACGAAGTAGTTTTATCTAAACTAACGCAACTTTTTACTACGTTACTTTTATTTACTTTGCAATATATTTTTGTTACATTTTTTGGCGAAACCGCTGCTGCCGGTGGCGCTCCACCGTCAACGACATTTCAAAAACTGTTCATAGTCGCCAGGCCAAAAGCTATTAATATCATTCAATCGCTTGCCAGTTCGCGACCATATTTGCATGCATACCTCTCTTCAGGAAATCGACACAACTTGTTTTATATCTACATCAGTGAATGAAGTCTGCCAAATACTGGCATAGGTCAGGTCAAGGCCATTGACATGAAATGTCACTTCGAGCACACAACGCTTGAACGCCATCTCAAACAACGATGCAAATGTCTCCGTTGCACCATATAAACTATTAATCAGTAAGTTTCCAATACGTATTATAAATATTAAAATTTGCAATTTCGACAATGTATTGATAATCCCCATACACTGACACAATTCTGATATTCGTGAGCGAACGCGCATCGTGGATTGAGAACGAGAACCGATTTTCGCCCATTGGTATTGTCAGCAACGGCCTTACCGGCTTACATCAGCATTAAACAGTATTTTATTTTCACAAATAAATTCATATTGAGATGTTTAATAAATTCATAATGATTACTCTACAGAACTAAACAGCAAAGAATTGATACTCTGCCATCTGGCAGCATCTTTTCTTAGCAATGGCTTTTTCAAGCTGACCCATAAATCAGGTCACTTTTAATTGCAATTAGCAACAGCATTCCTCTGTTGCACTGGTCTGTTTTCTGATAAATTCTAGCCCCCTTGTACCAGGTAACCAACACAGCTAGCTACTAAAGCCTGTTGTTTCAATGTTTGTGTGAGCTGATAAGACATGTCTGGGAAGACATAAGAAGGTGGCCGTGGGGGGGGGTTCACAAGCCAGATGGCTTCATCAGCTTCAAAAGTCTTTGTTAATTTTACTATGGGCAGTGCTAGGTTGTATTACCTCTGACCAGTTTCCCTCAGAGGCTACTACTAGTACTGGACTGACCGTCTACATACTACCTACTACCATCGTGTTGTACAATCTAGCTCCTCCCATACCCCAGTGGAACAGGTCGATAAAAAGACAGATTGTGCCTGATCATTAATTACGTTTTGTATTTAACTGAAATTATTTTATGTTGTAAGCTCTCATTAAAGATAATGTAATTTTCCAAGCATCTAAGTGAGCACCATGTTCAATGGTGGTAGACCGATTGACCAGCTACGGCTGTCTGGGAGCACGTTGTTATAGGCAGAGTGGTTGCAAAACAGTTGTCAGATGCAAGTTGTTTAATTTATATAATATTACTCACGATTTTGTTATTATTTTGTACTTTTACTTCAAGTACTTTTAAAAAGTAGTTTTACTTTTTACTGAAGTACTTTTTTTTACAAAGTAATGTTACTTTTACTCAAGTAGTTTTTAGGTGAATTACTTTTACTTTTACTCAAGTACAAAATTAATGTAATTCAGTCAACCCTGCTTTGAGCGTTAGATCGTGTAACATGCCATAGGCAATAGCTGGGCTGACATTTAGCCTTCAACCTGTGAACTTGTTGGTCACGTGTTTTTCACAAAATCATGGAAAGTCCGCCCATATAAATAGAGGAGCACATGTGACTGTGCGTGATTCATTCATGTCAATACTCCAAGCGTTATTTGTACTAAATGAAGGTACGTATTTTTAAACCGTTTCATTTGGCAACAATGAACGCAGTCTTATTACAGTTGCGTTTTATTCATTCAACGACGACTATGTAGGCAGTTATAGTGGCAGTTACGCGTACGTACGGCACTGTCACAGACAACTGGAAGTGCCACATTATTTATCATTGCCAATGCCTACACTTGGATACCCCCACACACGACCGACACCCCTACACTCGACAGATACCCTACACTCGATCAATACCCCTACAATCAACCGATACCCCTACACTCGACTGCTTTGATAAAAGCTGTTTGCTATACATGTAAATAAATAGGTGAAGTCATGTGAAGAAATGACGACTGAAACAAGTTGGTTTCCCTATAACAGCCTATGCCTAGCGCCTTTCTGAGCCCCTTATTTATTACCAGTAAACATGACTGTTTTTGTTTATTATTAGTGTTGAATGGTGCTGATTTTAGGCATATTTAAATTATGCCAAATATATTTTATGACAACCAAGATGTTTATTATTAGTGTTGAATGGTGTTGATTTTAGGCATATTTAAACAATGCCAAATAAATGTTATGACGACCCAAGATTCCTATGAATTGACACAGGTCTGCTAGTAGTAGTGCATTTACCAGAACATGTGGCTGTTGTGCATTGTATTTACAGTTTAGGAAGTGCATTTTGTTTTCGTGCACAAAGCCAAAATGTTTGATGTGGTAATGTCTCACATTAAGTTGAGAAAGATGACATTTTACATGTTTTGATCTTAACAGATGCCACCACACACTCCATGTATGAGAGGGGACAGTCAGCGACATGGTAGGGATAGAGGTGGTCAGATGAGCCAGGCGGATACAGCCACAATATGCAACTTGCGGGAGGGCTGCATGCTATTGATCCAGGTAATTTCACATGCAATATTTAAACACATAATCTATTACAAATATTTATTGTGCACACTTCAATTTGGTTTCACACACAAACATGACATTGTAACATCTCCGAGAATAGAAAAACTAGGTTGACTTAATTGATGGAGGTAGCTTCAACAAACAATCCATGCTGTGATACAGGAAACGTTTTTCAAAAAATTTCTTTCCCAAAGAAATTCATCTCCAGACAGTTAATTCATCTATACCTGAAGTGTATAATATAACAAAGAACTGTCAGTGAATTTGTTTTGGCGACCTGTACAATACTGGTAAAAAAACTTATTCAGTGTTATTTTGTGCTATGGTAGAAAACTTACTATATTTCTGTGCTCAATACTGCCCCTTGTGTGTGCATTATACGAGTACAGATAAAATTATGAGAATATGCCTAAAGACGTATTATTGGAGACATGTTATACTTTTCAAAAGTAATTTCGCCTGTGTAAGCTTCAAAATAATTGTAGTAAAGCAAGATATAAGTTAATTAAATACCTCTATCCACTGTGTTATACAGGAAACAGTACAACTCGATGAGGTCTCCATTAGACGACTCTGAGTACGTTTTACAAGAAAACCCGAGTATTGTGTTTGACAAGAGGGAATCATTGGCAGAGCCTTCCCCATCAGCCGTACAAAGATAGTCCCTGACCAGACCAGCTGTGGACAGTGCAGACAGATGGCAACAGACACAATCACCCACTATACAATTACAATACACTATACATAATACACTATATCACAACGATTATTCGCTATGACTATGACACATACACTGGTTAAATTCAGGAGACAATGCAAGTTTTCTGTTTAAAGGGCTATAGCATCACAACAACGATAACATATACAATGGGCATTACAACAGTCATTGAAACTTGAAGCAGCACCGTAAAATGTCAAACGTGTTGAGGTGGATATGACAAAGACCACGTCACCGGTATGCTCTGTATAGATTTGCAGAAATGCAACCAATCTGTAGTATTGACTAAGCCTGATTGTTTTTTGGAAAACAGGTTTGTCCTTATAGAAATTTGAAACATGACACGCTGCTTATAGGCAGTTTGTTCTGTGGTGTCATGATAGGCTGGGCATAAACATTGGGAGGTTTATCCCCAGATGCATTGTCTGGCAGATTCAGGACTGGTTCTGAGTACTACTGTGTTCCAAGTATAGTCAGTTGCCTGCCTTCACTGACACAGGCTTCTTCATTCGTACTGCATACCAATTGGCTGACTTCTTACTGTACATCCTACTGTACCTACAAAGCAGACAAACTGAAACTTGTATCATGGCTCTGGCATGATTAATGGTTTTACAGATAAGTGTGAGGACACATTCTTTCAACAGTCAATACTACATAAAGTTTTACTCCTGATCAAACTTAACTGTCATTATATATGTGATGTTATTATATATGTGATGTCATTATATATGTGATGTCGTTGTAAACTGACTAGTTTTTGCTAGTTTAAATTGTTTATTTTTTTCAAGTGATGTATCTTTTTATATTATCATTCACTGGTTTTCATTTTTTACAATAATTTATATCACATTTTCAGTTTGAATGTTGTGCCTGTAATTCTTAAGTGCATGTTGTTATTGTCTAGTCACTTGTACCATAACAGAAAGTGTCAATAAAATATTATTTATTTTTCACCTGAATTGACAATGTTTACTTCACCAGTTAAATGCATGCACGCACACAGGCACGCATGCATGCACACACACACACAGATATACATGTTATATGTATACATATATGTAAACATATACACAAATAATTATGTGAACACTCATGCTATTGAGATTGAGTGAGCATGTACTAAACACTGTAGAGATACAAACATCTTTCTTTCTTTTTAAACTAGCCACACCATGCCTGCTCCTCATTCGCAGAGCGCCAGTGATACATAAGCATATTATTGCATAATCCCTATTTACAGAGTATTTATAAATAGTCTATATATATATATATATATATATATATATATATATATATATATATATATATATATATATATATATATATATCTCAAACATCATAATAGAACATTGCATACAGAGGTTGTAGCATTCTACTTTCTAAACAACTAATATGACTCACTTGTGAAGGCAGCAATTTGAGTGTTAGCATCTGTCAACAGCTCAGAAATCTGGAGATTACTTTCTAGGAGGGTCAAACTTCTCTCCAGAACCAGCCGCTCCATGTTGGCAGACTTCAGGTTGACCTTCCTTTTGTCTACAGCTACTGTAGAAACGATGCTACGGGAGTTGCAGTCTATAAGCGTGTATGAGCTGTACTGGACACAATATCCCGGACTGTCATTGCGTCTATCACCTAAACAAATGTCTCGGTAGTTGTATGATATACAGACAGTGATAATGTCCCTGTAACAGTAATATATTATATGATAATAGTAATACACTCAGATTAATGTAGTAGTAATAATAGCAGCAAGAAGTAATAATAATATACTGCCTGTATCTGGTTATGAATAATTGAATAAAAATATGCCTTAGCTTAAAATACGCAAGCCATGTAATTATAGTAACTTGCATGTTTTGTAAAATTGTATAATTAGCAATTTTCTCACATCCAGCAACCCTCAATCAGAAAAATGCAGTATTCGCGAATCGTGAAACATGCAGAATACAGTACCTTTCATAAAAAGATACACTGTATAGGAAAGGCTATCTCAATTCAATTGAATGTCTGCAGTTTCTTTGCCATAAATGGCAGCTCGACAGTTGACAAATTTCTATCTGTAAATTAGTATTGGTTATACTGTTTGCTCCAGTTTATGATACTACAACAATGAATGAAGCCAAATGTTTCATGCCATCAAATACCTGCAAGAACAGTCAAAATAGTGCTGCGAAATGCACCAGCGTGCCCCATTATCGCCAAGAGGCGCGTGGTAACCTTAATAATAAGGCTGTTATAAGGGCCACATATATGTAAGATTACAGTACAGATGCACACATAACGTTATTTAAATAAAAGTTATAGGACTAAATATACGTGAGCGAGGCACACTTATGCTAGGCAGTGTTTGAATAATTAGAATTTACGAACCTGTCAAGCAGAATCTTTGCGAACGCCACATCATTCTTGGCTGCAGTAGTTTTTCTGGTTTCGCTCCATGGCATTAGATGATTAGTCCATAGATGTAGACATAGTACAAAAAACTTTCCCAAATACACATTCGTATTCGGCAACTGTTTCTGTTTGGTTAGTTTCGCACTTTTTCGCTGACTGTGTGTCGTATGTCAAAGGGCATTCTCGGCGTGGACGATCCATGATGGATCATAATCGCGTAATATCAGAATTTAGACCCAAAACTTTATGAAGGCTCCAATTGTTTATGCAAACAGCGGGGTTAAGGCCAATGGCTTCAATCCTCTTGGCGATCACGAGATGAGAATGCAGACCGAATTACTAACTGGCCATTTCAAAACTAAACTTCTAGTTTGTCCAACAATTTCACCAAAAATAAATAAAAAATGTGGACTAACGATCTAGCATGTCGTAGTGGTTACTAGGTAGGTTTGGTTTTTCGCGAAGTGAGTCTGAGACTAGACAAGCTTTAACTGTGTCTATGGAGTGTGCTCCATGGATAACAGTACACAATCAACACAAAATCAAGGTAGTTCTGGTCAATTTTTTTCAAAAGTTTTGACGTATAAAATACCCCATTTACATAGCACTGATGGCATAACTACTAAAAAGTTGTAGTAGTGCCAAGATTATAATAATAACAGATTCAATAGAAAAAACATATCCTGCTTTAATTGTATGCGTTGACATCGCTCAGTCTCGGAGATAAGGTAACACAAAAGATATTACTCAATATTTGTAAGTTTGATACAAGCAGAGTCAAATTCCTGGAAACTGGTATTAATCCACCCAGTTTTCTATAACTGCACAATGTTATGACGTGCCATTACATTTGTATGACTTGGTACAGCAGAAATGTTTGATTGCATCGACAGTTTATATGTCGATGCACCCTGTCACCCTTGCAACGAACAAAGGCACACTTTCTCAGAAAAGCTTACAAAGTTCAGTTTTTTTTTACTAAAGTGTACACAAATGTATACCATAGATCTGACTTAGGAAGCTCATAGGTCTTCATGTATATGGGTCCAAAGTCTTAATCTATAACAAGCAAAGATTGTCAGTAGCACTCGTTGACGAAGTGCTATATCCAACACATAGATTATATATTGTTATTCTTAGAAATAGGACCTATAAATCTGAGGTATTTGTTGTGAGAGAGAACTCTGGCCCTACTACGTTCTTTGTAACCCCATATAAAGACAGCAAGGAGTAGTGGAAATGCACAAAGCAGAACTACTTCCACATCAATGGTGACAAGTAATCCTGACAGAACAGATCTTGCTACACGAGGTCAACATTAGAAACAAATGTGAGACCCTCATTTAAAAATACACTGACGAGAAACTGTTTTTGTTGCAGTGAAAATAAATAAACAGTTTGATTTTACAACAAAGTCATCAAGAGAATTTTGCTCCTTGCAATGTTGCAACATAGTAGTTTCATTTTCTTGGCCCTGTCCTTGACTCGTGTCACATGACATGTCACATGACACAAGCTCCCCATATCAGACAGTGTTTTTGCTGCAACATGGTCTTATCTGCTGATGCAAGGCTTGGCCTTGTTTCTTGTTTACTTGCAACATGTTGAGCTATCTCACCACAGATTTGATCACTCAAAGGACAAATGAGCAGGCCATAATGTACATCTGACAGACTAACAATCACACAGGCTGGCAAAATGGCAAAGGTTCATTTTTTCCCATAAATGTTTTTATCATTCTGTGCAAACAACTTGCTTCTTTGATAAAAGGGAAAGATATCAAATAACAAGAAATGCATTCAGAAAAACTAGTTACTACAGGTTCAAATTGAAATATAATGAGTAAATGACAAGAAACAATGAGACACCGCTGTTAAACAGGCAGTGTCGTTGCACAGTGTACAATTACTTGTATACTGACTAATAGTAATACCTGCACCATTAAAGCGAAACAAGTCATGGTTTTGGAACTATGCACCTAAAAGAGATAATAAAACTAACCATGTGCAACTAAAATAACAACGTGCAACTAAAATCAAGAATATCATGCCAGTGTTTTTAAGTAGAATGTGTTCTAAACATGGGAGATTCCAGTCTTTCTCTGAATGACTGAGGGCTGACATGTTAACCAGCACGACTGATAAGCTCAGTTCTATGAAATCGGGTTAACCTAGACTGCAAGTGGCCTATTAAGAGAGGCCGGTGTAAGATCAAATTTTCATCTCCCTAAATCCTCACCCCTGGGTGAATACTTCATATGAAACATTCACCCCCGGGTGAGAATCTCATAATAGAATATTCACCCCCACCCCTCCAACACCAGGGTTGAAAAAAATCATGATTTTCTAAAATAAAAAACTTGATTTTTAATTTAAAAAATTTATTTTAATTAAATTTTATATATAGATAGCTATTTCTATTAACACTCTCAAACATGTACATATGTAAAACACCTATATAATCAGACAACAATAAACAGTGTTCACAAGTCAACAATAATGCAGGGTTGGTTCAACGGGGGTGTTTATTTCATGTCAGATCAAATTTTCACCCTCTCCAAATCCTCACTCCAGGACCTGGTGATATTTCATATGAAATAAACCCCTCTCCAGTGCAATTGCAATTAGCAATATAATTTAGAATATTCGACACAATTTTGAAAAAAATCATGATAACAAAATAATGGTGGGTGGATATTTCATAGAGGGGGTAAAAATATCATAGTGAAATCATCACCCCAGGGTAAATATTTCATGGGTGCTAAAATTTTATCTCACACCTGCATACACAAAATCAACACAAAGTCTCAAACAAAAACAAACACATTTTGCCAGAAAGAGGACTAATTTAGTAATATAAATATGTTACTTAAGTTGAGCTTGGAAGCAAATAGCATGGCCATATCCTATTGGCAAGTATGGGACTAGGTGTACACAAATATATTTTCATTTGGCGAGCGAATATTGCCAGAATACCACACTCATGACGTAGTGTTATCTAACAGCATGGTGCGGCCATGAAATTAAGATGCTGCGTGTTCAACAAGATTTTCCTAGTAAACCACTGGCATGATATTCTTAATTGTAGTTACAAATGGCTATGTTTTTGTAACTCTTATAAGTGCATAGGCCTAAAACCATTACTTTTGTTTTGCTTTAATTAACCTGTTTTTCCAGAAATTATCAATATATGATATGCCCAGAATTACTACAATGGAAGCACAAAAGCTGTTTCAATCTAACACAGGACACGGGGGGGGGCACGCTGTCTTGCTGGCAAATCTCATCAACCATTCTCTGCTGCGAGAAAAACAAGTTTTTGTCAGTGGCTAGCATGCACATATTTCAGCGCATGAATTGCTGCGATAATGTACATAACAGTTGTGCCCACATCAGTGCGGCTGCATCCATTCACAACAACACCCTGGCACAGAGATCCACTGTCTGCAGAGACACTACTCAAAGGGAAACATACAACTATCTCTGTTGAGGATACATAACAATACTACACATGTATATACAGATTCTATGCAATGCCTGAAACAGATCATGTCATTGACACTAGATTTATGAATCACATGGATCAGTCTATCAGTGGAACTGGATGGAAGGCGATTTCACAAACAGCCCAGAGCTGTTAAGACTCTCATAAATGGATTAACATTATTTGTCTATTGTAAGATTTATTGAAATATGTGACCTCTAGCTCTTTGGTTTTCACTGATATGTAAATGTGGCTGTTACCGAAATGTAAACGTGGTTGTTACTTAATAGTACAATATGACCTTTGATCAAATACCAAATTACATCATGATTTTATCCAGTGAGTATATCCAGAGAACAGTTGATTCTGGAGATTGAACAACATCTTGGTAGGAAATCTACACCTGCACACAAATACCTATTTAAAGATTTACAACAGTAGTTCATGTAAACACACTACATACAAATACCTCTTTCAAGAGACCTGTTGGTAAAATTCTTAAGTAAATAATAACACTGCATTGTAATCAAACTGCATACCATATTTCAGTGGAACTGGATATTTCAGTGGAACTGGATATTTCAGTGGAACTGGATGGAAGGCGATTTCACAAACAGCCCAGAGCTGTTAAGACTCTCATTAATGGATTAACATTATTTGTCTATTGTAAGATTTATTGAAATATGTGACCTCTAGCTCTTTGGTTTTCACTGATATGTAAATGTGGCTGTTACCGAAATGTAAACGTGGTTGTTACTTAATAGTACAATATGACCTTTGATCAAATACCAAATTACATCATGATTTTATCCAGTGAGTATATCCAGAGAACAGTTGATTCTGGAGACTGAACAACATCTTGGTAGGAAATCTACACCTGCACACAAATACCTATTTAAAGATTTACAACAGTAGTTCATGTAAACACACTACATACAAATACCTCTTTCAAGAGACCTGTTGGTAAAATTCTTAAGTAAATAATAACACTGCATTGTAATCAAACTGCATACCATATTTCACCTATTAAGCATACATGCCCTATTAAGCATACATCTCCAATTTTTAACCAATAATGGTAACCCTTTACAAACTTCCCTGAAATTATTATGGCTTTATAGGTCAGTCTTATCACATTTTTTTATCCCCAAAATTTTTTCCATCACACCCCTTCGTTTGAGGTACACAGAGGACATACATTTTTATCAAATAATGCATCTTAGGGCACTTTTTGCGGTCTAACTAGTGCTCTGAATTGCACCAGCCTCCGTTGTTATCTCTCTTTTCGGAAGCATGATGCACAATAAAAAATGTCCTAACTCCTAACCCACGTTTGAATCATAAATAGTTTTAAACACGTGGTAATCAAGAATGGTTGACCGAAATGGTTCTTGGACCCGTATGCCATTAACAGACATTGTTTACGAAGGATGATAGTGGTGCCATCTGGTGTGGGACAATGGAAAATCCCCTGAAAAGTGGTACCATCTAGTGTAAGATGAAACTGTAGCCTGCTCCAGTAACATTCCGTCAGTGCTACAATCATGAAGTCTAATGACTATTGTAGCAGAACAACAGCGCAGCTCTGTACTTGCTAAACCAAGCCCTTGCTGTGTGTAGCTAACTGCGGTTAGACCATTCATTGGGTGGTAGAGTGTGCCAGCCTCTGCTGATTACATGAGTTATGCAACACATGCAACACGACTTTGGTCTTTTTTGGGCTTCATAAATATGAAATTAAGAAACTCATTGTGATTGTGTTCTGCTGCAGTGCACGAGTCCTCTTGTCGGATCTTTTCCTCTTAATCTCATCCCTACTGGCTACACAGAACTACACTGGCCGCACACATCTACACTTGCCACACACAACTACACTGGCCACACAGAACTACACTGGCCGCACACAACTACACTGGCCACACACACCTACACTGGCCACACACATCTACACTTGCCACACACAACTACACTGGCCACACACAACTACACTGGCCACACACATCTACACTTGCCACACACAACTACACTGGCCACACACAACTACACTGGCCACACACAACTACACTGGCCACACACATCTACACTTGCCATACACAACTACATTTGCCACACACAACTACACTGGCCACACACAACTACACTGGCCACACACATCTACACTTGCCACACACAATTACACTGGCCACATACAACGACACTGGCCACACACAACTACACCGGCCACACACAACTACACTGGCCACACACAACTACACTTGCCATACACAACTACACTTGCCACACACAACTACACTGGCCACACACAACTACACTGGCCATACACAACTACACTTGCCACACACAACTACACTGGCCACACACAACTATACTTGCCACACACAACTATACTGGCCACACACAAATACACTGGCCACACAAAACTACACTGGCCACACAAAATTCCACTGGTAAACATAACACCACTGGCCAAACACCACCAACAACACCCCATAATAACAATAATATTTACTAACCATCTACTTGCCAAAAATAATCACCTATGGCCAAACAAGTAATGTTCATTCCCTGTTACCATGGCCAAGGTGCACCTGACAATACTGAGTGACCTAACAAAGTTTAGAAACTAGTTGAGCTGATGACATGAGACAAGGTGATTGCATTGTCCCAGTACCTGGGGTCAGTGGCAGATGAGGCTTTGTTCATCAGGACCCTACAATGGTTGATCACTGACACCTGACAACCACTGTCTGTAGACAGCCAGCTGGTTGACTGCAGCAACAGACCTCACCTCTTGCCAAATCAACAAGATGAAATCAAGCCCTGTTGTTTTTTATTAAGCTCTACTTTGTTGAGCAGAAGTCACTTATCAAGGACCTAGATGGGTGAATGGCCAGCGACTCAAAGCAGATCAGATATGACCAACCTGAGCCGAGGATAGCATCAACAGTTACCTGGTGGTATATAAAACCAACGTTAACCCATCAATCACCATTGCAACATAGATGATGATGATAAACCTTTGAGAAACAAAAGTCTAACTAGGTCAATATATATATTAATTTGTCATTAATTATATAACTATAAAATCTCCTGCTACAGTTATCACAAGGTCCCCTACACACAAACGTACAAAAACAAAATAGAGATGGTCCAAAGACGGGCAGCACGGTATGTTTGTAACAACTACAACCGTGAAGCAAGTGTCACCACTATGATCAAACACTTGCACTGGCGCAGCGTCCAACAAAGGAGAACCGACATCCGCCTTGTCATGTTTTATAATACATTGTATGGCATAGTCGCCCTGGACCTCTTCCCCCAACTTATACCCCTGGTGAGATCCTCTCAACACACACATTCTGAAGCTTTTCAACTCCCCTTAATCACTACGCAATTCATCTAGTATAGCTTTTTACCCATACAATAGCCAATTGGAATAACCTGCCAGCCAACGCAGCTACAGCATCAAGTTTGGAGATTTTCAGACAGAAGATCTCCAGCTTGTAACATTAATTGATATTGCATTTTTCACGCTATCAACTTTTCCTCTCCTCAAATTTCAGTTCTACACGCATGCTACCATCTTTTCTGTTTCTTCCAAATATTTTATTACTTTCACTTACAGCACTTTAGCACGTGTGCACACACACCGAGTCTATAAGCCTTGAAGAGAGGGTTGACTCGTACCCGGAAGAAGAAGAGGTCATTGGTTATAAGCTACTTAAATATTGCAAATAACAAATGGTTTAAAATATATAAAAAACTACCTGGGGCAGACATTTTGAAATGTCACTATCACCAGACAGTCGGGGAGAGGTCATTATTTGTTTAGTAAAATAACGATTAAGATTTTACCACAATGGCACAAGTTGTTGCATGTCATGTCACTCACCCGCTGACTGCTGTTGAGTTTTCGTCAAATCAGACAATTTAATTTTTTTTGCCTAGCAACCAGATCTGTAGGACTCTCTAGGATAGGAAGAATGATGGGGGAGAAAGATGGAACTGAGTATTTACTGAGCTGCAGAGACAATGTGTTGACAAAGAACTTTCATGTAGACAGCTTTAATAGCATCAACCCATGTGTGAAGTCTGTCAACATGGTGTCAAATGGAGGTGTCAAGTCTGTCAATGGGTGCTGTCAACCATAAATTACACTATAACATTCCCATGTAAAAAACCAACACTTCATTGGACAGGACCCCCAGCAGACAAATAAACAAAGCCACATTAGACAAAAGCTCCATAAGTGTTTTCATAAATTGACAATACAGATAATTCATGCATATTAAGGGGAACAAATTTCCTGCTAAAAAATAAAAAAAACAAAAAACATTTAAGCACATTCCAGAAGAATCCAGGATAACAAGACATCTGGAACACAAGTTGGCATATTTACAACAACAAACACCTTTCTAATTACATTTTATACTGGTCATATGACCATCTTAAAACAAAACAAAAACATGTATTGTAACTTGGCAGCAGAGTAGAAAACTAGGGGCAGGGCATGTAGAGTGACTGAGTTGGACAAGAGCATGCCTGGCAGGTTGCATGCAGGAGGACATGTTGGCTCACCAGTGCAACCACATTACTGTGCAGAGAATCAAGTTTACCAAACATGTTAAATATGTCTAGCTCACTCACTCTCTGTAACATTTGAAAATCTCATAAATGTACTAATATGTAGCAATTCGATCTGTCAATACATTTTCGAACAAACTTTGATGGTTTATGACCTTATCTGATGTGAACAAGTGATGCCAGATTTTTGAGTAGCCATCAGAAACTGATACACTTGTTATGTTTGCAGGTGGTACAAGCTGCAATTATGTGGGAACAGGAAGCAATACCTGCACTAAAGAGACATGAAGGTGCAGTACCTCCCTGGGAGACAAGTATAATCACCACACTGTGGGTGAAACAGAGCAGGTTGAGTGTAATTCTATGTTCCACACTTCCTATTTAGCAAAAACAAACACCTATACACAATACTGTCTACTGCAATATTTCAGCATCTACTGTCTACTGCAATATTTCAGCGTCTACTGTCTACTGCAATATTTCAGCGTCTACTGTCTACTGCAATATTTCAGCATCTACTGTCTACTACAATATTTCAGCGTCTACTGTCTACTACAATATTTCAGCGTCTACTGTCTACTACAATATTTCAGCGTCTACTGTCTACTGTAATATTTCAGCATCTACTGACTAGTACTGTCTACTGCAATATTTCAGCATCTACTGTCTACTGCAATATTTCAGCATCTACTGTCTACTGCAATATTTCAGCATCTACTCTCTACTGCAATATTTCAGTGTCTACTGTCTACTGCAATATTTCAGCGTCTACTGTCTACTGCAATATTTCAGTGTCTACTGTCTACTGCAATATTTCAGCGTCTACTGTCTACTGCAATATTTCAGCATCTACTGTCTACTGCAATATTTCAGTGTCTACTGTCTACTGCAATATTTCAGCGTCTACTGTCTACTGCAATATTTCAGCATCTATTGTCTACTGCAATATTTCAGTGTCTACTGTCTACTGCAATATTTCAGCGTCTACTGTCTACTGCAATATTTCAGCATCTACTGTCTACTGCAATATTTCAGCATCTACTGTCTACTGCAATATTTCAGCATCTACTGTCTACTGCAATATTTCAGCATCTACTGTCTACTACAATATTTCAGCATCTACTGTCTACTGCAATATTTCAGCATCTACTGTCTACTGCAATATTTCAGTGTCTACTGTCTACTACAATATTTCAGCATCTACTGTCTACTACAATATTTCAGCATCTACTGTCTACTGCAATATTTCAGCATCTACTGTCTACTGCAATATTTCAGCGTCTACTGTCTACTGCAATATTTCAGCATCTACTGTCTACTGCAATATTTCAGCGTCTACTGTCTACTGCAATATTTCAGCTTCTACTGTCTACTGCAATATTTCAGCGTCTACTGTCTACTGCAATATTTCAGCATCCTGCAATATTTCAGCGTCTACTGTCTACTGCAATATTTCAGCATCTACTGTCTACTGCAATATTTCAGCATCTACTGTCTACTACAATATTTCAGCATCTACTGTCTACTGCAATATTTCAGCATCTATTGTCTACTGCAATATTTCAGTGTCTACTGTCTACTGCAATATTTCAGCGTCTACTGTCTACTGCAATATTTCAGCATCTACTGTCTACTGCAATATTTCAGCATCTACTGTCTACTGCAATATTTCAGCATCTACTGTCTACTACAATATTTCAGCATCTACTGTCTACTGCAATATTTCAGCATCTACTGTCTACTACAATATTTCAGCATCTACTGTCTACTGCAATATTTCAGCGTCTACTGTCTACTGCAATATTTCAGCGTCTACTGTCTACTGCAATATTTCAGTGTCTAATGTATACTGCAATATTTCAGCATCTACTGTCTACTACAATATTTCAGTGTCTAATGTCTACTGCAATATTTCAGCATCTACTGTCTACTACAATATTTCAGTGTCTAATGTCTACTGCAATATTTCAGCATCTAATGTCTACTGCAATATTTCAGCATCTACTGTCTACTGCAATATTTCAGCATCTACTGTCTACTACAATATTTCAGTGTCTACTGTCTACTGCAATTTTTCAGCATGTCATAAACGTCTGGCTCAGCTTTTTTTCTGACCTTGCCTCACATTCATACTTTTTCGGTCTGCCACATCATCATTCGTCATTCGACCACGCCACTATCTCCTGCCTCACAAAGTTGCTGTAAAAACCCAACCTGCAGCATGATATCATAGGCTTGTCGGGATAAACACATGTAGTGTCTGCTCAGATAATGTGCTTCCTACTTGTCTTTCATAGCGACACCCAAACAACTATTACCAGCCATCAAATACCAGCACAGCTGCACAGTTATATGTCTGGTATTCATTGTGGAAGTCACAGGAATGTGTGCCTAAACATGGCAGCATATCTTCTAGCAAATAAACAATTGTGTTGCACTAAAATATAATAATATTATTAATGTACCAGCTATTACCAATCTGTTAACAGTCTTTTGCACAGCATCTATCTATCTAGTGTGGGTGATGAATTGATGAATTAAGTTATCTCACTGCTTAAATAAACAAGAATGCAAACATCATAATTATTATCATCACGAACATCACAGGCTTACAGAATCCCTCAAGTCTATCGGCTTGGTGTAGGCTCAAGGAATAGAGTGGGTGTGGCTGGTGGGACTCCCTCCCTCCCTCTCCCTCTCCTTGCCATCTATAACCATGCCCCAGGATCCAAACAAAAACAAAAGCTTGATGTTAGGTCTCATTCAGAGGTTTTTCAATGAACTAGAGATCCCTTTCACTAATACATAAGACGCTCCGTGAAAATATTTTATTGTGGAGAATAAAAATGGCCTAATTACTAAGCTCTGCACAGCAAGCTCCTTGGTCAGATTGAAACAAAGTCCTAGTCGGTCTCAGGGAGCTCCTTGGTCAGATTGAAACAAAGTCCTAGTCGGTCTCAGGGAGCTCCTTAGTCAGAGTGAAACAAAGTCCTAGTCGGTCTCAGGGAGCTCCTTGGTCAGATTGAAACAAAGTCCTAGTCGGTCTCAGGGAGCTCCTTAGTCAGAGTGAAACAAAGTCCTAGTCGGTCTCAGGGAGCTCCTTAGTCAGAGTGAAACAAAGTCCTAGTCGGTCTCAGGGAGCTCCTTGGTCAGATTGAAACAAAGTCCTAGTCGGTCTCAGGGAGCTCCTTAGTCAGAGTGAAACAAAGTCCTAGTCGGTCTCAGGGAGCTCCTTGGTCAGATTGAAACAAAGTCCTAGTCGGTCTCAGGGAGCTCCTTAGTCAGAGTGAAACAAGCTCCATGTCAGCTTCTGCTTCTTGCTAGCCAATGCTGCAATGTCTAAAGCAAGTTAACAAGGTATAACTACAACGGAGCCATGCTATCACAAAGTCACACCCTTCCTCCAATGTTGACTGACTGGCTGCCACATTTTATACAGACCAACTATAAACAAGAGAGCTGTGGAGCTGAACTTAAACAAAACCACATGGTAGACACAGTCAGCATGCACAGGGTCCAAATCCTTCTAAACAAAAATATTCCCAATACATAGAATGTTTGCTTCAATACGTAGAACATGTCCTTTTCTTATACAAAATATAAACAATTTTATAGTAAGCCAAATTATAATCGGTTTATTTCTGTCAGCAACAATAATCACTGTTCTAAGAAACTTAGATGGTGTACGACAACATCACGACAAAATGTCCACACATTGAGGCTGTGACTTTCCCAAAGTGTAAATTTAACATAAAGTGTGTGGTGCCACCTAGCAGGCACTGAGAACATTACTGCATATGTGCCATCACCTTGTGAAATACAATCCAACAACCAACGGAACCACGTTAAAAATTGCAGATGGATGTTATCCACAGTTAATCAGTTAATCCCTGGTTCCTTAACCATTTCAGTACGACAGGCCGGTATACCGGCCTCGCGGTGTGTGACGCTACAGTACGACAGGAAGGTAAACCGGCATTGGCTACGTTCACCATTTAAATCGCTTTTACTCATAATTATCCACTAAGTGGAGCCACTTATTATATATAGCTATCATGGCGAATGAATTAGCTATTCGGTAGCGGCAATCGTTTATTATCGTTCAATATCATTTTACGTAGATTTTCGCTTTTTTTAATGATGGATTATCAAAATCTGCTATGGCCGCAATGGCGGACGGCTTTACTTCAACTGATGGTTTACCGCCGTACGTTTTGGATGGATTATTTGATAGTTTTAGCGACGAATCTTTGTCGGATGCTGACGATCGAAACAACAATGATGTTATCGAACTTAGTAACTGAGCTGGAGGGAAAACGGATACTGACAGCGGGAGTATTTTTGATGGCTACTCGGACGTCAGCGATGATGAATGTGACGGTGTAAACGCCGAGGATGAGCTGCGCACTGTACTATCAATGCTGGATGATGCAGTTTAATTTTTTTTAGAAGAAAAAGGTGTCTGAAAATCCGTAAAAATGCAAAGTTTGATTGGAATCAGTCCAGTAGCAATGAATGTGTTAGCAAATATACAAATGAACACTTCTGTCATATATGTTTAAAATACAGATATATAACTTGTTTTTCACTTTCTCATACTCCACAAAATGTACTTTATATTGTATTTTATATCATAGTACACTCCTGTAGCATGATCAACATGAGTAGTTTACATTAAATATGTACATTGTCATTGCCATCTTGGATTGCTGGTTACCATGACAACGAAATGTAAAATGATATGGCTCATTTTACTCGCTGATTATCATACTTTCAGAATATATATATAATATTTGAAGTGATGTATTCGATTGTCTTGCATATTCACTGGGAATGCAGTATTCAGTGGTCACAGCAGATCAGGGCTGTAGTATTGAAATGGTTAAGAGATTGCACCATGGCACCACCGCACTGGCACTACAGGTCTAGTGGGACACAGTCCCATTGCACACACAGCAGCTGTGTAGCATATAAAAGCCTTAGTCAGTATATCGGCCACAACCAACACATTGAAGATTGGATGTCGTAGTACAGGCTTAGTGACTCCTATTGTGCCAACTAAACAGTCCTTACAATAGGAGCAAGAGCACACAGACAAGTCATCTGATGAGTTCTTTTCAAGTTGAAAAACCTTCATTAGTGGCTGTATAGCCACTAATGAAGGTGATTCAAACATGTCAGAAATTTTACCTGAATCAAAATTGGTTAAAATGTTACAAAATATTTATTATAAATTTTTAGTTGTCTTTCCGCCGTGTGAACAGTAGTTGGCAGAAGTGGCAGGAAAGGCTATTAGTTGTGAGGGCATGCAATTTATAGGTTCATATAATACTATAGCCTTTGGCTGTGGGCCTGATATGAATTTACTACACTCACATTATCTATGGCCCACCTCGTGGTTGAAACTGTACAGCATATAAAATTATCTGAAAGCATGCCCTTTATAAAACTGGTTTGACAATCTGATCTGAGACCTTTGCGCAACATTGTACTACATTTTTGAAGCTGTATTACAATATGTAATTGTAACTAGCACCCAAGCTCTCATCTGCTGGCTTCACAACATGAGGAAGTTTTCTGCAGATCGATTCCGAAAGAAGAAACGAAAAGTGAGGAAAAAACCAGTGCATATTAATTTTATTAATCTGTTTTTCACTTCTTTTTAACATAAAATCCATGTACACCCTCAAAATTAACTTAACATCTTACACCAACATTTTGAAAAGTACTACCGATCAGCAAAGCAGATGCATTATACACATCTTTAATAAATTCAAAAATGATACAATGAAAACATGGAAAACAAAACAGGAAACCTTATCTAAAACCCAAAAGAAAATTAAAAAAAATTCTTTTAGAGAAGGTGAAACAGTTATAACTGATAAAATGGAAATACAAATTATTTCAACACATTTTTCACAAATATAGGCCCATCTTTAGCATGCAAAATTAGAAATGAGAGTAATAACAATTTTAATAATTACTTGAAAAGGAACTTAACTATCGTGTTCTAATTTACGGAAATTGATGAAGAGACAATAATAAAAATAATAGATGGTTTCCCCCTGAAAACTAGTAGCGGAGTTAACAAAATATATTTTAAGCAGTTAAAATATATCAAATTACCTTTGATCAAACCAATCACTCTAATAACAAAACAAACATTAAATACAGGAATTTTCCCAGACAAATAAAAAATTGCTAAAGTAATTCCTATTTTCAAAAGTTAAGAAGAATCACTTTTTACTAATTATAGGCCTATATTACTTCTACCAGTAATTTCCAAAATAATTGAAAATCCATAATCAACTTTATGTACACTTCAAACAACAGAATATTTTGTATGAGTCAATATGGCTTTAGAACTGAGCATTCAACTGAACTGGCTGCTTTGGAACTCGTAGACAAAACAATAACCGCTTTAGATAATGATACACCATTCAGTATATCCTTTGATTTTTCAAAAGCCTTTGACACCATAGATCATCAAATATTGTTGAACAAATTAAGCCATTATGGCATAAAAAAGACAGCTTTAAAACTATTCGAAAATCTAACAAATCAGACTGAATTCGTTGACTTCAATGGTTTCTTATCAAACACAAATTTCTACTGGTGTACCTCAAGGTTCAACCCTTGGCCCTCTTCTCTTTTTAATTTACATCAATGACAATCCAAAAGCAACTACACAATTTAATTTTATCATGTATGCTGATGACACCACATTCTTTAGTACCTTTCAGTCATTTAACCATTTCAGTACGACAGGCCGGAATTCCGGCCTCGCGGTGTGTGACGCTACAGTACAACAGGCCAGAATTCCGGCATTGGCTACGTTCACCATTTAAATCGCTTTTACTCATAATTATCCACTACGCGGAGCCACTTGTTATTTACGATTGTTATGGCGAATTAATTAGCTGTTCAGTAGCGGCAATCGTTGATTATCGCTCAATATCATTTTACGGAGATTTTCGCGATTTTTAATGATGGATTATCAAAATCTGCTATAGCCATAATGGCGGATGGCATTACTTCAACTGCCGATTTACCGCCATATGTTTTGGACAGATTATTTGATAGTTTTAGTGACGAATCTTTGTCGGATGTCGACGATCGAAACAACGATAATGTTGGCGAACTTAGCGACTGAGCCAGAGGCAAAATGGATACTGACAGCAAAAGTATTTTAAATGGCTACTCGGACGTCAGTGATGATGAAAGTGACGGTGTAAACGTGAGGATGAGCTGCGCATTGTACTATCGATGCTGGATGATGCGTAGTTTAATTTTTGCAAGAAGGAAAGGTGTCTGTGAATCCGTCAACATACAAAGTTTGATTGGAATCAGTCCAGTAGCGATGGATGTGTTAGCAAATATACAATTAAACACTTCTGTCATATATGTTTAAAATACAGATAAATAACTTTTCACTTTCTTTTACTCCACAAAATGTACTTGATATTTTATTTTATATCATAGTACACACTCCTGTAGCATGATCAACATGAGTAGTTTACATTAAATATGTACATTGGTATACAACTGCGTTCAGCAACGGCAAAATTTTTAAAATCGTGGCGACCATCTTGGATTGCTGGTTACCATGATAACGAAATGTAAAATGACATGGCTCATTTTACTCGCTGATTATCGTACTTTCAGAATATATATAATATTCCTGTTCATAAAATGAATTTTTGTTGCTGAAATCTTGACTTGAAGTGATGTATTCGATTGTCTTGCATATTCACTGGGAATGCAGTATTCAGTGGTCACAGCAGATCAGGGCTGTAGTACTGAAATGGTTAAGACTTCCACTAAGGAAGTGAACGTAGATACCCTAATAAATAATGAATTAGCCAAAAAAAGTGAATGGTTAAAAATAAATAAGCTATCTTTTAATGTAAACAAGTGAAAATACATACTGTATAAAATGATCAACAAAGCTTTAAATATCCCTGTGCTTAAAATAGATGTCACAGTTATTTACAATGTAAACAACTTAAATTTTCTTGGTATCATTATAGATGATAATTTAAACTGGAAAAAACAGAAAAAACTGCCAACAAATGTTCTAAAACAACCAGAATTCTTAATAAATTTTTTTTTACCAACACATCAAATTAACCCTCTATAACACTTTAATTCAACCATACATAAATTATGGCATCATAGTTTGGAGCTTTAAATGTGACAGAATTTTCAAGCTACAAAAAAGAGCAATAAGAATTTTTAATCTAAGTAAATATAATGCGCATACAGACCCAATTTTTAAGCAATTAAACATACTGAAGGCTCAAGATATCCTATGAGTTCAACAATACAATTTTTTTTTTTAATTTACACAACAAATTACCTGCTTATTTACAACAATTACCACTGCAGCCCAATCACACCATTCACAATTATAAAACACAAACATATAGCGACATTCGTTTAAACACAATTCGACATGAATTTGCAAAAAAGATGCTTGAGGCATAGTATACCAATTTTTTTTAAATAGATCTTCTGATCTAATAAAAAGCAAGATAGATAAACATAGTTCATATTGCTTTATCCATTATGTAAAGGTTTATTACCTAAGTAATTATCAAGAACAATGTTTTTTACCTAATTGTTATATATGTCACCAATCACAGGAAAATTTATATAATCCTCCTGGTTTGCACATAGCACATTATAAATAGTCAATTGTTGTTATTAATGTCTGAACAACATGTTTATAATTTTGTACTTTTTCTAGCATAACATTTCACAATTCGACGACCCCATGATAGTGATCTATCTGGACTTAATAGGAGTCTCCCAGGTCCATAGCAGCTATCAGATAATAGTTAGTTATAATTTACTAAATATTAATTTATAATTTTATTTTTATTTATACTTTGATACTATATAATTGTACTCTGTAGATATTGTCTTATTCCGCTTTTTTCTATATTGGCATAAGATTGTTATATTATGTTAATGTATGTTGAGTTTGTATTGTATGATTTGTTTGCTATGGATCTGAATAAATTATATCTGAATCTAAATGTAACAGATTATTTTAAGCTTGTAATTGATTTTATGAATGATGCAATTGTAATGGATTTTATGAAGTGTTGTAATTGTTTTTTAAGATTGTTGTGTAATTGTAAATAACATGTGTAACTGAACCTAACCATGATGGCTGCTAACCTTTCTGAATTAACTACATATGAAGAGTAATGTCCAATGTGTCATATGATACTGTTTTCCTTGTATTCACATAATAATATGTATACAATTGAACTGAATAAACTGAATGGACCAATGAAAGCATTACTGGTGTGTTCTGTCTGCAGTGAGGCACCACTAGTTTTCAATTCTTGAAATATGTATTAAGTGATCCTGTGATCCAACTAGTTAACTGATTGACCTGAAAGCGAAACTCCTCCAAGAGCAAGTCACAGAATGAATGTTGGCTGAGCATGTGTGTCTTCTTCTCCAATTATGCTGTGACAAACATGACAAATGGAAGGAAAACATTCTAATAAAGAACAAAAAGAAAGGCTGCCAGAGAATAATGAAATAAAAAAGCCAGAAAAAGAGCAATGAGATTAAGAGAAAAACAGCATTGAAGAATGGTTGGCCCAGACATGCAATATAGTAGCTAAATCATTGTCTTCATCTGCATATTGTGGGTACCCAAGCAGTGTGCTGTCTCAGCAAAAAACACTGATTAAACTGTGTGACAAGTCTTCACTGTGGCAACGTGTGTCACATTGTCTGACATTCATTCATCACCCTATTGTTTCCATATGTTGTGTGTATTATACATTTCACAACTCTAGAGAAACAGTTTAAATTACATTTAGATAATTTTGGAAATGCTGTGTTTTCCTATTTGCACCAATAAGGAATTGTCTACACTAATTTTAGCTCAAAACTAGCACAGGCATATTTTTTTACATTTACAGCTTTTTATTTTGTAATATGGTGCTAAAAACAAATATCTACCCATATTGGTGGAAACGTCTGTATGAGCTGAAATGACTGAGGGCACAGGTAGAGCAAAACATGGCATTAGGCAACTGTAAATACTTAAATTTTATCAACACCAGCCTCCTAGCCATTGCTTGGTGTTGGGACATTCCCAGAGGCTAGCATAAACAGGCATAAACAAGACAACAGTTTGTTGCTATGGGACTTGAGATTTATAAACATAAGTCTGCAGAATCAGCCAGTTTCACATAAATCAACGAGATGTCAGTGAAACTAGGTCCCACAAGTCGTTAATATACATGGTTGTTGGCCCAGCACCATGTTGTCACTTTTTCTTCAAGTGGACCCTTGTTATAAAAACCTTCTTAACTTGTTACATGTTACATAACTTCAGTGCAAGTAGATAGGTGACTCAGGAAAAGCTTGTTTTCAAGAATATGGGAATTAGCCTACCAACTTTTAATACAGGTAATTGTCAATAAAAATTTGGATCATTGCACAAGTTAACTTGACATCTGATTCATCAATCACTCACTGCTCTCTGCAGAGGTAAGACACTCAATACATGGACAACACTACAATAGCATGACCGTAAAACTACAATTAACAAATAAAAACTGACAGGAAGCTGGTTTTACTGTCTGAGCCAAGGTTCACTCAAAATGTGCAAAACATTTATCATGTTATTGAATCTAGTCTAGTGAATCTAGAATCTACACAGTGTAACACAGACTTTATTATCAATGTTTGACTAAATATTAAAGATTCCTCCTCAATTCGATTTTTTTACTCGTCTAATTTCAAATTAATTTTGTGAAAATTCAAACCTACCTAGTATCCACTACAACATGCTAGCTCGTTTGTGCAACTTTTTTATGTAGCTTTTAGTGAAATCATCAGACAAACTATTAATTTATTTAATTCTGCATGCAGAATTTATTTAAGTGAAAATGGAAACACTGAAAATTCATGATTTTCGCCCTTGGTGAAATTTCCTAACTTTGTTATGTGATCGGCGAGAAGATTGAAGTCACGCCCATGATCAGCCTTGACCCCATAAAGCGTTTACCATTTTGGATATCCACTGTTTTGAACCTTACCAGATCTAACGATTAAAGTCAATTCCTTCGATGATTTGAATAAAAATACGCACTTTTTAATTAAACTGACTGCGGATATTATTTAAACTATTCACACACTACATTTTAGGATGTAAATTAATAGTTTGTCTAATGATTTCACAAAAACTACATACAAAAGTTGCACAAACAACCTAGCATTTTGCTGTGGATACTAGGTAAGTTTGATAATAAAAAATTGGCACATTTTGTGCAATGTCATACAGTTGTGTTGAAAAGCCTTTTTCCTATCAAAAGAAAAACAATTGCGATATAGGCACATATAATCGCAGGTACAAAACAAGTCATCTAGACATTCGCTACTCAATCCTGTAACTAAAGCTGTGTTTACATGAGGCGATACCGTTACCACGATAAGGCGATATCGTCACCACGATGAGGCGATATCGTCGATGCCATTGAATGCGAACAGATAGCAATAGATCACCCCATGTAAAATGTACATAGCCACCATATAACATTGCAGGTGGTGACAGAACTGACCCTACTTTAAAAGTGAACCGACCTCATACTATTGTACATAATTTTATGTGACTTATTTAGTCTTCTGGTTTATTATGTCTCAGTCAACCCCATAGCCTTTTGTAAATGTGTTCGTTACAGTAATGGAAACTGCTTGTGAAATCCATGGCAGGCATTATAGACTGGCCCTGACCTTTTCTAATTACGTAACAATTGCCATATCATGGGGACACAATGTCGCCTCGTGAAAACAGGGTTTTAGGCTCAACCATACTTTACCACTGGATTGTGAGTTATTGCATGCTTGATGATACCTTAACAGACTCAACTTTTTCCATGAAAATTAATCATAGCAATTCTACAAGTCTCAAAATTTCCAAGAAAACCAATCAAGACAAAGTACCAACATGCATTACATAATAATCGCAATACGGAAAACAATGACTCCAACTCATCCATAACCATAGGCTACAATTTTATTTAATAAGATATCTATGTTTAGTAAAACATTAAAAATGGTTATTGATAAAAGCAATAAGTTTATATACTTATCATCGCTAGTTGTCAAGAAATACTCATTAATGAAACGATCCAAAGCAGTGTCGTCGCCATCGGCATCATCTGTCAGTGTCAGCCCACGAGACCAAGCGAAGTTGTTAGACCGATTTCGGCTCAATAACTGAGCTAACACAAGTTCATCGCTGCTGCCGGCTGTCAATGACTATCTATTCTCCTACGTTCCAAGTAAATGTACTTACACGACAAATACTGCTATAAATTAATGGTTTAACGGCAAAAGAACCTTGTAACCAACAAAACTTCCAAAAGTAAACAATCTATATTTGGAACAGATGTGAGTATGGTCCAATCAAAAAGGTGTATTCGGTCACGTGGTTGCAACAAGCCTCAATGTGGTTCTGATTGGCTGGTTATTTATTTACACTCAAAACGTGTTCCGTATTTGGAAACCATACATTCATAGCTTTCTGACGATACATGGAAGATGGCGATCGACCAAATACCAGCACACAAAAATGTCCGATTTTGGCCATTTGTTTTTGCACAATCACCCAACACGTAATTCACAGCTTCACACAAAATCTCATTTACACACATTTGCAAGCATAATTTCAACAAAATGTTTTCTTGTTGTTAAATATTAAGTATTCCTAATTCTGTTTACGTCATAATCTCAAAATCATCACTATCGACCTCCTATCATTAATCTGCTCGTACAGCATAATTGGAATCTGCGACATCCGAATGATTTCGTGGGAATGCCTCACAATTAATTAATCATGGAAATTAACAAGTATCATATATGCATATAATATGAGTGTTTATGAACAAACACAGGATATCAGTGCCAGGCATACTTCCTGTGATCAACAAGTGACAATGCATTCCTTTTGTTTATTGATATAAAAAATGTATTAATCAAATCTTATCCTACCTAATTGTGCTCCACCCAGTTAGCTAATTAGGTGCAACTGAAGGCCTTACCATGAAGTCACACGATAGTGTGTTTTCCAGTGACAATGCAAGACTGACGCATGTTCGTGTATCTGGTTACATCTGTTTGCCAATTATTATGAAACATCATTAACATGCAAATAGTGATATCTGTGCCAGTTCTGCATCAATTGCCATTGACATGTAGCCCCTGTTTTGACTGCGCATGTTCTCAGCTACACTGTAATAGCTAATTGCTACTACTACTACTATGAACATTAAATAAAGCAGGTAAAATCAATGAGGTTTATTTACAGTCAGATGGGGCGAGGTGAACTGTGATGACAGCTAGTTCAAGTCTGAGTTAAAGGGTAACTGAGTTGGCCTAGTGCATCGGTAACTCCACATAGCTGTTTGTCCACAATATTTGTTATAGTTTTTTTGTGACATGACTGGTTAGGGTCAGGTTACTGATGATCTACACAAGCTAATGTGTGACAATCTTGGCCTGCAAATGAATGACTACTAATACTGACTTTAGTGAATATTTGTGTGACATCGTTGAGGTGCAATCCATGAATTAGTTACTGCTCCAATATCAGAAGCTGTCCATACTGATGCCCATGTTGATATCCATACTGACGTCCATACTGACATTCACGTTGACGTCCACGCTGATGTTCACGCTGATATCCACGCTGATGTCCATACTGATGTCCATATTGATGACAAAAATATTGATGTGCGGGAACCAACTGTTGACACTGTGATGGAAAATAACTTTTCTGACAATGTCCCAGCAATGACCAGAGGCAGTGAAATGCTAATTCGTATTAATGTCCCCACTGTCAACCCATGCCAACAACTTGATGACAAGCACATCCATGCCAAGAAATTAACGATATAAGCCTTTGGCTACCTAATCCAGATGGATGTATCATGAACAATGCAGTTTCACAACAGTTTGTATAGACAGAGATGTATTGGAGTACAATGGCTATCCACCCAGGACTTGACAGCTGCATCCAGACTAATAGCATCCGATTGACAGTTTGATAAACTTCATAATCATAAAACTGCTTATTTCCATGCCCCTTGTAATGAATAAGGGGTAATTCCATTAATAACTCTGTGGGAATTCAGCATCACTGACACAGTGTGTACACCTCCGCTAGGCCCGCTAGGGAAGTTGTCACCTGAGATTGTGACTCAATCAACACCTGCTTTGTGGTTGACATGGCAACAGGGATTCCTAGAAGAGAATGGTAGAGTCGCCCATCAGTGCTTCAACCACTCAGGCTGTATGCAACATATGTATAGGGGTGAGGGGTCACAGACATATGTATAGGGGTGGGGGTCACAGACATATGTATAGGGGTGGGGGTCACAGCCATATGTATAGGGGTCATATGTATAGGGGTGGGGGACACAGACATAATATGTATAGGGGTGGGGGTCACATATACACTTATAGGGGTGGGGGGTCACAGACATGTATAGGGGCAATCAATTAATTTACATAATACAAATGATATGCATGCTGTCAGTAATAGTGTTGTCCGTGCATTAACTTGAAAGCTGTTTCTTGTGTTTATATAAGCCCATTTACAAATGTCTGTATGTGCTGTACTCCATGCTAGCATAGCTATCAACTGTCTTGCAATAAGGTTTCTAGTCAGAAGATAAGAAAATATGTTCACTGGCAAATCAGGTCAGCTTCAACTGCCTAGTAAGTGTGCATAGTAAGAAACAGTAGCCATTCATTTGATGCACATTGGATAGTATTTCTAGAGCTATTCAAAACATACCTAAAATAGCACTAGTGTAAATATGTACGGAACAAACACTGATGATAACACTTTCAAACAGGTGCCATATCTGTTGCACATAAACAATTCCAATAAAATAATATGTTTGTCAGGAATATGGTGGTAATTCAACATAACAAAGTTGACTACTTTAATTGTCATCCAATGAATTCAGTATACTGTTTAACTCTCGTGGGTGGGCATAATTAATGAACCATGATAAAGCCTAGTAAGAAAATCTCATTTGTAGATCCCCACAAAAACATCCAAGGCTGCAGCAGCAGACAGCTGTGGTCTGCCTAGTGTGGAGACTGCCCTGTTACCCAGCTGTTGACACTCTACCCAGCTGTCCCACTCACACACAGCAGTGCTAACACAGTATCAGTATTGGTTCCATTAACACAGTGTCAGGACAGGTTCCACCAACACAGGATTGGTGCCATTAACACAGTGTCAGGACTGGTGCCATTAACACAGTGTCAGGACAGGTGCCACCAACACAGGATTGGTGCCATTAACACAGTGTCAGGACTGGTGCCACCAACACAGGATTGATGCCATTAACACAGTGTCAGGATAGGTGCCACTGAGAGTTTCAGGACTGGTGCCACTAACAGTGTCATATGGTTTGTGCGTGCGTGCGTGCGTGCGTGTGTGATACTGACGTCCATGACTCCAAACAAACCATCTAGAGAATGTTGACACTGAATGGTCATTGTCACGGTGTTCTCAGTCTGGCTGTCACTTACACGGTTACCTGACATTTAACATGTGGTCATCAAGCTACTAGAAATACCATCCTCAGGGCTGAGTAGAGGCTAGTATGGATAAATACATTCTGGACAGTCCAGTTTTCCTGCAGTAGCTTCTTGAAAGTTGTTGATATTGGCTACATTAGCCCTACTATTACCTACCAGGGACACCCTGTCTTGGGAGACCACTATTGTCAGACTACCTGTATTGAGATTTAACAAGATTTAAGAAGATTTGCCATCCAAGCCAAAGGCCCAGATGGCAAGTGGACAAGGAAGCCATTGGCTTATCGAGAGTCCAACAATGTTCATCTACTTATAACCCGCCCTCCTGAGATATGTGTCAACCTTGTTTTTAAACATATTCACGCTGCTAGCAGTTACACAATCTGTTGACAATTTGTTCCATTCATTTATTGTCCTCTGTGAGAACGAGTGCTTCCTGATGTCCAATCTACATTGATCCTTTACTAATTTTACCTCATGTCCTCTAGTTCTGCTATCCTTCTTGAGTGAGAAAAACATATTTCTATCAATATTTTCATACCCATTCAATATCTTAAAAACTTCAATCTGATCTCCTCTTAACCTCCTTGTCTCTAGAGTTGTTAAACCACATTCTTTCAGGCGTTCTTCATAACTAAGGTCTCTCAGTTCTGGAATCATTTTAGTTGCTCTCCTTTGTATGCGTTCAAGCGTATCTATATCCTTCTTACGATATGGTCTCCATGCTTGTATACAGTATTCTAAATGAGGTCTAACTATTGCTTTATAAAGAGGTATAATTAACTTTTTTCCCTTGTATGTTATGTTTCTTCTAATCAATCCAAGAATTTGATTACCCTTTGAAGCTGCAATACCACACTGCTCTGAAACTTTCATATCAGCGCTTATTGTAACTCCTAAGTCCTTTTCTTTTACAGTAGTACCCAGAACAGTATCTCCCATTCTATAGTTTACATTCAAGTTCCTATGTCCTGTATGTAGGCATTTACATTTCCCAAAATTGAACAACATCTGCCATTTCTCAGACCATTTCATTAATCTGTCTAGATCGTTTTGTAAATGTTGTTTATCACCATCAGTATTAACCTTTCTAAACAGTTTTGTGTCATCCGCAAATTTCAGTACGTTACTTGTTATACTGTCGTCCAAGTCATTGATATAAATTAAGAATAATATAGGTCCTAATACTGATCCTTGAGGTACCCCACTCAAAACCGATTTCCAATTTGAAACTTCTCCATCTACTACAACTCGTTGTCTTCTGTCAGTCAGCCATTGTTCTATCCAGTCAGTTATGCTATCCCCGATACCATGGGCTTTTAATTTAAGTAGTAATCTTTGATGTGGCACTTTGTCAAAAGCTTTCTGAAAATCTAAGTAGATAATATCTACTGGCGATCCCACGTCTATCCACTTAGTGATTTCTTCCAAAAAACATAACATATTTGTTAAGCATGACCTCGCTTTAAGGAATCCATGTTGAGATGAATTTAATAATTTATGCTTAACGAGGAAGTCCACCATATGGTCTTTAATTAACCTTTCTAATAATTTACAAATCACTGACGTTAAACTCACTGGTCTGTAATTCTCTGACTTATTTCTCGAACCCTTTTTATAACCCTACTGTCAGTGACTATCTGTATTGAGAGACTACTACTGTCAGGAAGTATCTGTATGGAGACACCCTACTGATAGAGATCAGTTGTCTTGACTGTCTGTTGAGACAATGCCTTGAGAGAACAAAATGCTTTGAGAGCACAGTGTTAGCCATTCATCTTTCAACAGCCTGTAATACAATTAGATGGCCAATTATACTGACATCAGCTGTAGACAGCCAGTCACAACAGTATATGATTTGTGAGTTACTTTTAGAACTACTGCATCATTTATTCAGTGCGTGTGAACCCAAAACAGGGGATTCATAACAAAACAACATGGCATAAATTCCTTGTTAATCGAAAGGACATATCGTTCCATGGACTGCTGCATGTTTGCAAACGTTTGCTCTATTCCTTAAACTACAGACTTTTAATAAAATGTTATGTTAAATCTACTCACATGTAGCATATGTGAAAAAATAACATCTTACAAATAATTTTTTTTTACATTCAACAAAGTTACTTAAATATTTAACAAAATGTATCAATCATTTATGCAATTTTATGTAAAGTGCCAAAGAACATTTTATTTTATGTGGATTCAGGCCTTGAATATAAATTCCTATTACTATTATTATAACCAATCTGCAGCATTGGTTTGGCCATAGAAGCAGGCTGTCCTGGTGAGATTGCAGCTACACAGTGAAGGGAGGCAATCAAATGAGCAGCAGTTAATGAACACTGATAGCTTAATGATGTTGATCATTGCAAGCACACTGACCCACAAGACTTGGTGATGTCACACCTGACCCCTGTTCCAAGTCACTACAAGCCATGAGTCAGGCTAATGCTGTGATTCTAGCCTGCAACCACAACTCTTCCTCCAGTTGCACATTGTCACTGGTCAAGCACTCGCTACTAAATACTTGTCAAGAAATATGAAACTTGTCAATGACGACAGATGTGTGATGACAGACGTGTCACAGAGAATTGCCATCTTAGCAATTGTTTGTAGAGTTTTAGCACACATGAAAGAATCTAGGCAAAGGAGTTTGTACCCTTAGTCCAAGTAGCAATATTCTAGGCTTGTGAATAATTCAATTCAACAATGTAACAACTTATTTACTCAATTTAAATTTACTTGAGTTTCTGAATAAAAATGAGACACTGGCATCATTAAATTTGAATCACCCAATAGGCATTTGTATTTACTAATACCAGGGTTTCCCCCAGCATGTGCAGAAAATGACTGGTGTCATTCGGATCAAATGGGCTAACCTACTTGTTAATTTTTTCAGATGACCAAGAACCACGCCTGCATTTCAACTGCGTCATTCTGTAAACATGGTGCACAATGGCGCAAAAAGTGCCCTGTCACATAAACAAATGAGACTGTGATGTACAACGAAACAAAACTGCACAGAAATGTCACTGTATCGCAACTGCTTTTTGACTGCACAACTTGAACATTGTGCCATTCATATAAAGATGCAGTTGATTACAAACTGTTGCCACTGTTCCAACAATAATGTTGTTGTTGTTGTTGTTGTTGTTGTTGTTGTTGTTGGTGGTGGTGGTGGTGGTGGTGGTGGTGGTGGTGGTGGTCCAGTGGCAAGTTGCTTTTTGTTGTGGACAGCTGAACTGATTCCTCAATATTGGCTTTTACACTTCACTCACTCCTTGCACCATTGTTGACTGCACTCTTGTTGATTGCACACATGATGATTGCACTCTTGTTGATTGCACACACATGCAGATTGCACCCTTGTAGATTGCATGCTACTGTAATTTATAAAAACAAGTGTTACTGGTTATATGCAGTGGTGCTTAACTCCTAGCTGCACATGTTCCTTCCATCTTAACTCCTAGCTGCACATGTTCCTTCCATCTTAACTCCTACCTGCACATGTTCCTTCCATCTTAACTCCTAGCTGCACATGTTCCTTCCATCTTAATTCCTAGCTGCACATGTTCCTTCCATCTTAACTCCTAGCTGCACATGTTCCTTCCATCTTAACTCCTAGCTGCACATGTTCCTTCCATCTTAACTCCTAGCTGCACATGTTCCTTCCATCTTAACTCCTAGGCCTAGCTGCACATGTTCCTTCCATCTTAACTCCTAGGCCTAGCTGCACATGTTCCTTCCATCTTAACTCCTACCTGCACATGTTCCTTCCATCTTAACTCCTAGCTGCACATGTTCCTTCCATCTTAACTCCTACCTGCACATGTTCCTTCCATCTTAACTCCTAGCTGCACATGTTCCTTCCATCTTAACTCCTAGCTGCACATGTTCCTTCCATCTTAACTCCTAGCTGCACATGTTCCTTCCATCTTAACTCCTAGCTGCACATGTTCCTTCCAGTTCCATGTTACACCTGCTGATTCTAGAACAAGCAGAAAACCCAGCCCATGGGAGAGAATTCAGCCCATGGGAGGGAGCCCAGCCCAAGGAAGAGAATTCAGCCCATGGGAGGGAGCCCAGCCCATGGGAGAGAATTCAGCCCATGGGAGGGAGCCCAGCCCAAGGGAGAGAACCCAGCACATCGGAAAGAACCGAGCTTAAGGGAGATAACCCAGCCCATGTACCAAGCTTAAGGGAGATAACCCAGCCCATGTGAGAGAACCAAGCCCATTGGAGAACCCAGGCCAAGGGGTTGAATGAAGGGAGAGAACTGATCCTGTGGGAGGGAACCAAGCTTAATTAAGTAAAAGAATAGAGCCTGGGATGGATAGAAGACAGCAAGATAGAGAGGACCCATCATGAGGAAGAGAACTCAGCTCACTGCCATATATCGGCAGTGTATTTGACAATGCCTGTAACAGGAAGGAATTCAGGGCAGTTCTGCTGTTTAGGTAACTGCAGTTATTGATGCTGATCTGTGATCCAGGACAACAACACCCCGCTACGTTTTTGGGTCATGGTCTAGGGTAAACAATACAGGGGTAAAGTGGTCACATGCCCAAGATGCTGAGACCCAAAATAGTCACATACATGTAGCTGACGACTGACCAATCAGTCTTCAATCAATAAGTTTCCATGCTCCAATGACTTTACACTGAAGGGGTGAAGAGCTCAGTGGGTCAGGGGTGTAGTTTGTAGTTGTATATGTAGAGAGAGTGGTGATTCTATGGGTGGCTTGACAGATGTACAGATAAACCATTGAGGACACTGTGAGCGCAAGGCGGCTGTAGGGCATACACTAGACATGGCTATCTCTTGAATCTCTGCAAAGGATGGGCTTCATGCTATGAGCATCACCTATGTACGTGTGCAAAACTGTTTCCTACTCTAGACAATACTGGTAAACAAATGCTGATACACACTATTCAAAACCCACCAAGTAAAAACCCACCAAGTATGTGGTGATCAGTACACAGATACTGTGCCTGTTTACCCTTCACCCTGCCTGTACCCTGGGGCACTCGGGAACACTGTTACATCACAGATCCTGGTTCATACAAAGCCACTCTTAACCACAGGTGACTGGTGAAATGTAGCAACTTCGTCAACCGAAACACCAGTCAATGCTCTAGTGAAGTTCATACAGAGTCACAACACTGCCACAAGTCATTGTCACTGTTTTGTCATGACCTTGGGGTATTCTGAAGAGCAACAATATATAAGCAGTCAAAGAATAACTAATTGCTTTTTAATCTGAGACATCGAAAAAAATTACCACTGGTATACTTTTAGTTAGAACATCAACATTGTGGAATAGGTAATCAATAAACAGCCTTGGAAAGCAGCAATCATTCGTGCGTGCGTGCGTGCGTGCGTGCGTGCGTGCGTGCGTGCGTGCGTGCGTGCGTGCGTGCGTGCGTGCGTGCGTGCGTGCGTGCATACTTGACACTCCCACTGTGTGTACTTTACCAAATAACCATAATGGCCTACTGATGACCTGATGTTGATTAACATCCAAGTTGTTATACATTTGTTACATACGTGTATACTATGTAGTTATAAGTTATGTTCACAACTTTCAATTCTCACTTGTAGGCTTTACTTTGTATGTCACACTATCCACTGTGTCTGTCATCACTCAGATACACCAGTATATTCCATCTACAGGTGACTAAATCTAAATCACAACTTTCATGATGTGAATATGTATGTGAATATACATATTCACACATGTAAACTGGAGACTGGAAGTTAAATTCACTTCAGTGCAGCTGACTATATAGCAAATAGTGCCGGGTTAAAGCATCTAGGGTTACAGTTCTTGCAGTACACAATGTCATGTATTTACAGGGCTGAAAGTTGGGTGAGAGTGGGGTGATTTTATGACCTAGTCTTGCCTATTTTTACTAAGACCTTGTACTTGTTGTTTCAATGTTAATGCTTGGTTGTTTATGCCCTCTTCTCAAACAAGCCTTAGTTGGAACTGCTGGGACAGGGCAACTTCACTAAACAGGCCAGAGAATATATTGCTGAGTGCAAGTTTGCAACATTCCAGGCCAGTCAACAACAACATTGCTATTGCCAGAAGTGTCAGAGAGTGGATCTACACAACAAGTCAGGTCACTTCACGGCCATAGCTGCATCCATTCTTTAGCGCTGACATCATATGCACTTGATGGCTGTTGTGTACTTAAGTGTACACATCAGGGATTAGTGGTCACAATTAGCATTTTACATTATATAACACACTTGTCAAATTATTTATCGGAAATTGTTGGTGTAAACTCTACACAACAGAGAGTCCACCACTAATGCATAACTTCCTGTGTTGGAGAATGTTCAGTATATTATCATCACTACATAATATAATTATGTAGATTCCCTCTGTGCACCACTTATCCCTTGGGCAGTGAGTTCCAGTGTCACTCCCTAAGGTACACAACAAGGACATCTCTATGTGTACGATGCTACGATGCTAAATGCATGCATTTACATGCAAGAGAGAGTGTGCATGTGTGTGTGTATGTGTGCGTGTGCACGTGCGTGCACGCGTGCGTGCATGTGTGTGTGTGCACATCTAGCAGGGGCAGCAAGACAATCTCAGCCAGGGACAGTCATGGTTTGTACAAGACAATCTCAACCAGGGACAGTCATGGCCTGTACTAGACAATCTCAACCAGGGACAGTCATGGCCTGTACTAGACAATCTCAACCAGACACAGTCATGGCCTGTACTAGACAATCTCAACCAGGGACAGTCATGGCCTGTACTAGACAATCTCAACCAGACACAGTCATGGCCTGTACTTGACATCTCAACCAGGGACAGTCATGGCCTGTACTAGACAATCTCAACCAGGGACAGTCATGGCCTGTACATGACAATCTCAGTAAGGGACAGTCATGGTATGTACAAGTTAATTTCAGCAAGGGACAGTCATTGTCTGAACGAGTTAATCACAGCTACAGACAGTCTCAGCTAGGGACAGTCATAGACAGAACAAGTCAATCTCAGCTAGGGATGGTCATGGTCTGGTGGATGGACAGTCACGGTTAGTTGGATGGACAATCACGGACTGATGGATGGACAGTCATGTTCTTACTATAATTAATAACCTTTCAAAAGGTATGTCAAAGTTATTCATATTGGGGGCAATTTTGGTGTTATGGACATACATTTCACAGAATTTTGGACACTTTGTCAAGACGTGCAATTCAGTACTGGAATAGGTGGATTTTTAAATGGGCATAATGTGTAACCTACCTAGTACTACTAACATGCCAAATGGTAGCACTCCAACTTTACTCTTTTTTGAGAAATGTTTTAAGAATAGCTCCGTTTTGGACATACTCAGAGAAAATTATTTTTTAAAGTTGCTTCAAACATTTCAAAAACTGTGAAGTATGAATGCATAAAAATATAACAAAACTACGTGTCTGCACACTAGACTTTAAGCTTCCTAATAAAGTAGAAATTAATTAATTTCCTGCTAGTAACTAGGTTACAGGTTCATGTCTGCCTTTATGGATGTACATTTTTCCTGTTATGGACGTACATCTGTGAATGTTATGAACGTACACTTGATATTCAATTTCACTATTTAAAATGCACAAATTACATAATATCAACTTCAAAACATTACTGATTGAAATAAAACTTCAAAAATGCACATATTATTTTGAAGAATCAGAATATTCATATAAATTTATTTAATGTTTTATAAAAAACATCATAATTTTGAACAGTTCCACTGAAAGCATGAGTTCAGACTGTGCTCTTTCTTTTTATAGTCAAAATCTGTTGAGCTTTTCAGGAATCCCTTTCGTTAAGGCTCATGCAGCATAACTAATAAGAAACAGGCTCAAGAAATCATTATGACATAAGATTAAACATAATTAACTGTGAACAATCGGAATATTCAATAAAACATGGATGCATATCTTGTCCCATAGTCAACCATTAATTCAATAAATAAGGTCATGCAACTTGGTATTTAATAATAAAAATTGTTTTTTATCAGAACTTTTAGCAAACTGACTTTGATGTTATCAGAGAACAAAATGATGTTCATGACCTCGTATATTTGAGTATTTATGTTCCTCCTCTCATTGTTCTCTTAATGTTTTTTTTATAGAATTTCGCTCTGTTTATTTGTTCTTCTTGAAAACAGTTAGAATAAACTATTTAATTTTAGTATGTCGTATCTAAAAACACTTTTTCAGTTCTTCCAATTTGTTGCATGTTTATCTTTCTTTTATCCCAAATGAACCAGATTCGACTAAGGTGACAAGACACTTGAAGATAAACTGCTCTAGGAGTTGGGACACTCTATCTCACAGATATCCTTGGTTAACCAAATTCCTTTGCTAGGATGTTGTATTTCACATACATGTACTCCTTGCTGTCCCAATCGATGTATCATGTACTCCTTGCTGTCCCAGTCGATGTATCATGTACTCCTTGGTGTCCCAGTCGATGTATCATGTACTCCTTGCTGTCCCAGTCGATGTATCATGTACTCCTTGCTGTCCCAGTCGATGTATCATGTACTCCTTGCTGTCCCAGTCGATGTATCATGTACTCCTTGCTGTCCCAGTCGATGTATCATGTACTCCTTGCTGTCCCAGTCGATGTATCATGTACTCCTTGCTGTCCCAGTCGATGTATCATGTACTCCTTGGTGTCCCAGTCGATGTATCATGTACTCCTTGCTGTCCCAGTCGATGTATCATGTACTCCTTGCTGTCCCAGTCGATGTATCATGTACTCCTTGGTGTCCCAGTCGATGTATCATGTACTCCTTGCTGTCCCAGTCGATGTATCATGTACTCCTTGGTGTCCCAGTCGATGTATCATGTACTCCTTGCTGTCCCAGTCGATGTATCATGTACTCCTTGCTGTCCCAGTCGATGTATCATGTACTCCTTGGTGTCCCAGTCGATGTATCATGTACTCCTTCCTGTCCCAGTCGATGTATCATGTACTCCTTGCTGTCCCAGTCGATGTATCATGTACTCCTTGGTGTCCCAGTCGATGTATCATGTACTCCTTGCTGTCCCAGTCGATGTATCATGTACTCCTTGCTGTCCCAGTCGATGTATCATGTACTCCTTGCTGTCCCAGTCGATGTATCATGTACTCCTTGCTGTCCCAGTCGATGTATCATGTACTCCTTGCTGTCCCAGTCGATGTATCATGTACTCCTTGCTGTCCCAGTCGATGTATCATGTACTCCTTGCTGTCCCAGTTGATGTATCATGGTAGCCACTAGGTATGTGTGACTATATTTCAAATGTGGCATGATTCCAACATTTGTAGTGTTTAAGCAAACAGGTATGTGCTATTCTTACATTTCTTGACAATCGTCATTCAACATATTGTTGTTCTGTCAAAATACCAATGTGAAGCACAATACCGTATGTCATTTAAATAGCACACCAAACATATTGTACCTTCCCAGTGACATAACCAACCTTACTATGATACTGTCAAACATGTTATGTTGTCTCTGTTCTTGTTGTCCACAACAGCTAAATATTTTACAATGTCAAAGCAGCATATTTAATAGAGAAAATATGTGTTACTCTATACCAAATGATATTTAATACCACGCTGATGGCAGATTAACATAAATTTTGTCAAAATTGCCAGTCATTGTGACATCTGCAGGCAACTATGCCATTTATGTATGAAAAATATATAGTGTCTTGTTAACTGCAGCCATGCGAGATTCCTGTCTAAGGTAACAATGACCTCAAGTTAAAGCCTGTTTTAGATGTGAGGTAGCATGCTGGGTTCAGTAGAGAGGTCTTTATTAGGTGTTGGTATTGTCTAGTATACCTACTCTTTACGTAAACTGCTCCTACCACAGAAAGTTAATGATCTTGAAATATTGAATACACAGCAGCCATATGGATTTCTTGTTATGACAAGGTCATCATTCAATTCTATGTGTATGTTATTTTATCTGCAATAATTTTGCATGCTAATAATACGGTAGCTTGAAAAAGATATACTGTAATCTAGCTGGTTTCATAATTATCTTGGTCAAGTAACAAGTATACATCCCAGCAATACTGTAGCAGAATTCTTGCTGTATTAGTAAGCTATCGTATCTCACTGCTAATAATAACAGAACCTGCAGCAATGACTGATGCGGATATTGTCTGTCTCAATTATTCAAGAGTTTGTAGCCTGTGAAAAGTTGCAGATGTGTATACACTTTGTATATTTACAGCCGCCTACCAGTTTAGCTGAAGGTTACATGGAAAGGACAAATACTATATTGAGCCATTTAAGACATTGCACTGATAACCACTTCTTTGTCTTACATAATATAACTTTCTTGACACTAGCCTTTCAGCAATACGTGGTATTTGTGTTTTTCACATCTCGCAATGTCAACATGTTTCCAAATTCAATTAAAGATCTCGTAGAGCTCATTAGTATAAAAATATTAGTGATTGCGAAGAAAGATCATACAGTACCATCAACCAAATAATTTGTTTTCAGAAATACAAGACACCAATTTTCTAGTCACTAGAGCATCATATCTGTCAATGTTGTTACAATACTGATGCAGGTGACATTTAATAATAGCTTCACCCACTGCTGCAGTATCCCACTGCATAAAGTGTAACTGAGATGCACCATACAGCCTGATTACCCCTATAATGCCTAAATGACATCTGCAAAGACCACTGATAGCATCAGGAATCACTGGGCCCAGGTCCACTGTCACTAGCCTTCACACAACCTGCTGTGAGCAACACAACATGGAGGAAAGACTCAGCAAGGGACCTCATGGCTGAACAGCAAGGGACCTCTTGGGAGAAAGACTCAGCAAGGGACCTCATGGGGGAACAACACAGCAAGGGACCAGTAACCTGTTCCTACCCACATCCATGGATTCTTGGTGAAAATCTATTTTAGTAAACACCAAGGCAGCACACACCTGACATCTGATAATCTTCTTTAGCAAACAGCACCTGTCTCTGCCCAGCATCAACATGTTTTTGTTCAAAATCTATTTCTTGCCGCTCTAGCTAGGTAATAATCCATGCGAGTTCAGCACTGATGCAATTTTGCTGGAAATCTGCTATGGCCAAATCAATCATCTCTGGCTAGGTTTGATGTTTACGTTTAGGGTGTAGACGTGGAGGTGCAATGACTTGTGTTGATGCTTCATACATTTAGGTATTTAGTGTAGTTGCATGCATGAGAACTTCAGATTAATATTTTTGCATTAGTCATTCAATTTTGACCAATACATATGGCATAGGAAATTAGACAATAAATGTTTCAATTATCATTATTAACATAATGTCAGAGAACATTTCATGAATAATACACAACAAAGTTGATAGTAATTGTGTATAATTTATATATATATATATATATATATATATATATATATATATATATATATATATATATATATATATATATATGTATATATGTATGTATATATATATATATATATATATATATATATATATATATATATATATATATATATATACATATATATATATACATATATATATATATATATACATATGCAATGTATAGTCTTTAGTCTAGCATATAAGAATCATTTCCTTTATATCTGACTTATTACATGGAGGCCTACATTAAAATAAGGTTATCACTGAATAGTATTCACTTCTTTAAATACACTAGTGACACATCTGTATTTAAAATAATTAAAAGAAAAAAACAAATGTTAATACCCAAGTCTGTGGTGCTATCTACCCAAAGCCTGTGGTGTTATCTACCCAAAGCCTGTGGTGTAATCTACCAGAGGCTTGTTGGTAGTCAGTAGTCCACAGAAAAACAGGAAAATCCACTGACACTAACCTTTGAATAATAAACAGTTGAAATGTGCCTGGTTCAAAACCATCTACGCAGAACTATTGATGATATTGATTGTGGATCTTGAGTCCAAATAAAGATGATAATAATAATAACTGTTGTTTTTGTATTGCAGAACTGAACATGAATGATTCAAAGGCACACCATTTATTGCACTGACAGAATAGTCTGAATTCTTCTTTTTGTGGCTAAGCACTAAACATGATGTTTTGTTTTTGGCTGGTCTAAAACATGTTTTTGCATGTAAAATGGAGAAATGAGAGAGTGATTCGGTTTGCACTACAATCCACCTACATAACCACCACTCATCGACACTGGAAAGAGTCTTACATGCCAACTCTAACTACAGTTTACCCCTAACCCTAACAGATTTACTCAAATCTGAAGATCTTAGGAGTTATACTTTACAGTTTTAATGCCATCTGAAAAAGGTTGTTTGTATTACACTGTAATTGACAGGTCTGTGTTGGCAGCGAATGGCAAAACATCAGTTGAAAACACGTTTGAAGAGTGACTCTTGCAAATATTTTAGCTGTGCACAGTCAGCTGCTAATCAGTACATCCCAGTTTGCACAGCAAGCTCCTTTTGAGCATGAATGGCAAAACAGCAGATGAAGATAATCCTACGGGTTTGCTTGCAATCTACCTGGTAATGGATATTATCTTGGGAGATTTTTAGCAATTCATTTCAGAGCATTGTATATTTTGAAATACCCAGCACCCAGGACAACACGTTAATTGTAAAAAATTGACTGTGTCACCAAATACCGTTATTGTCACCAAATACCGAACTTTTATTATGCTATCTTAATCTAAGTTTTAAAACAATGTTCCAATTGGAATTTTTTATTAATATATGTTATATAAAATATTCATATAATTATTATACACACAGAACAAAATTATACTTTATAAATTATCTTGATGTACTGATTCACCATTTGCTTTTCTAGAGGGATTGCACCCAGTGTTACTGAGCCCACATGCCTTAGCAGATGGTCACAATGCCCAAATGACCAACCACACTTGACCAGTCCCAGCCATTTGAAGTTGTTTACCACACAGACATTGACCTTATCAGGACAAATCAGACAGGCTAGTGGTCTTGATCTAGGCCAGTCTTGTGTGGGGGGGGGGCACAGGCCTCTCATTACACCTACAACAACAGAAACAGTCCTGCTATGGAAATGAGATATGTGTAATAAATATTTTATTGGCCATCTTACCCTAATGCTTTGCCTTACTGAAGACCAGCCATGTGGGTGGGTGGGGCTGTCAACAGCAATAATTCACAATGGACTACCCACAAGCATCTTGCATCTACAAATGCTGTTTAATTTTATACAAAAAAACATAACTTACTTGTCCAGAATTTTTTTATATTTTCATAAAAAATATCAATGATGATTCCATGTTGTTTACAACAATTCATGCAAATGCAGTAAATCTTAGATGATTGGTATTAGTGCAATTTAGTGGTAAAATAAACAGTAACTTATAAAAAAAAATATCTTACAAAATGTGATTAGTTCTAAGCAATGAAGTCCATGTAACAATTCTGATGGAAAGAACAAAATAGGTTTCAAGAACTGCCAAGGAGCAGGTGAAGAATGATGCAGATAACTTTGGATTACAAGTTGCAGTTTGCCTAAATGACTCAACTGCACTGTGAATATCAGCTAATCCCAATGAACTACAAATAGCATCCCTTACCATGCTAGCTGACCCCAAGCAATAAAGTATATTTGTAGGTAGTGGATATGCAAACAAAAGCCACTAAACTGGTACCCAGATTGTTTAATTATCTTACCTTCTCTTGCCCACATTTCAGCTCGACAACATAACTGAATCCTGGATGGGAAATGTAAGCAGCTCATGTGCCACCCATTGGATCCACATGGACCTGTCCACTGTGTATGGCCTCAATCGAAACACCGGCATGTGACAAGGTTATTAGAACTCTTTAGAATCTCACTTACGCTTGCATCTCTATTAAATCAAATGGGGATTTATTTGTCAACATATTATTGTTATGGTTAATCTCATTAAAACAAAATCAGACACGCAACTAAAATACAGCATTGTACGACAGCTCGCATCATCCAAGAAGGATCGTGGTCATTGACGCCCGTGTCATTGCCTGTGTTCTATGGATTGATGGCATCAACACAGCTTCTACTACTGGGAATAATGTTGGCACAACATTCTCTTTCAAAGAGATTTTAGCACCAGGATAACCCAGGGCCGCCATCTTCTCTGGTCCGGATCGTAGTCGAAACAAGTTTTCTCGAAGCGAGGAAAGTCGGTTGTGCTCTATCGGCTTGACGTTTGCTTTTTTAAAACAAAATTAGCTCCACAGGGAACTTAAACGAAATACATGTTACTCTATTCTTACTACTTTTTGCATTACAATCGAATGCCGCACATTAAGCCACTCTAACGCTTGCTTCTAAACAACTGCTATCGATGTCAATGGTACGGTAAATGAATGGAAAGTCCCAGCCTCATAGCACTTCCTTGTCATCAGTGATGTCACATCAGAGCTTGCCGAAAATTGCGGGGGAAAATATGCATAATTGAGGCATGCCGGTGCTGTAGAAATGGAAATATACCACAATATAATATAATATGATTTCAAGCAATCATTCTTTTTATTCCCTTTAAGGACATGTATAACCCTGAAAACATATCTTTCTTATTATAAGTCTTACAAATATGAAGTCTGTGACAAATAAGTATAATAATGTCAGAAACAAGAACTGAGACAACGACCCAATTATGACAAGTCACATGATCCAAGATGGCCACCAAAGACAAATATAATATAGGGTATTTTCATTTCACTATTTCAAGGCTATTTCTGGAGATGATCTACAAGTTGAAATTGGAACTGTGTGTTGGCAATAAGTTATAATTCAATCTGTACTGAAAAAATCAACTCAGAATTATCACAAAAATATCAGGTAAGTTTAACAACAAATATAATTTTCAATGTACAAACTTTACAAAAACATATTTTTAAATCTAGAAACATATTTTTATAATTTACAAAATATGCCATATCTCTGTAAATAATTTAACACTATATCAATCATTCTAGTTGGTGTTCTTCACCCTGTAGAGCTTCAATGGCATGTCAATTTGTGCAATGCTGTATAAACATCAGCTAAAAACATTTCAAGATATCAAGTGATAAGTCACTGGAAATCACAGAAAAAAACATTGAAGGAAGTAGCATTTAAAAAAAATTATTATGTAAATTGTACATAATAAATAGCACTTACATTCTCATTTCTTGCTATATTTATAAGCTAATTTCTAATGAAAAATCCTAACTTGCATGTTTTTCAAAAACTTCTTCAATCTAGGGGTTATACCTATCCTCAAGAAAGCTTGTTTCAATCACGATCTGGAGAGCCTGGCAACACTGCATTATGAGGATGTATTAATCTTGGTTATCCCAGTAGTAGAAAGTATGTTAATGATGCTATCAATCCGTATACATAGAACATAACTTAATAAATGAATGAAGTTTATTTCAACACAAACAAACAAAGCAGAAAATTACAACTATTAGTAATGTCAAAATCAGCGTGGTAATATTGTTGTTCTTTCCTGACACCTATGCCGAGCCCAAATTTAGGAGTAACCTTTGTTAATAATTTAAATTTTAGACAGCATATTTCACAAATTTGTTGTGAAATATGCTACTCTTGCTAGCAGTAGACTTGACGACTGCAATTCCCTTTATCATAATATTACTCTCAAGGACATCTTGAAATTGTCTCCTCGTTTCCCTCACTCAGTACCACTTCTTAAATAATTGCATTGGCTCCCTGTCTGATATCACATTATTTTTAACATCTGTACAATTACCTATCAAGCACTTTCATCCATTCAACCAGCATATTTACATTCACTGCTCACTCCTGCCCAGACATCTTTGATCACCTAATTGTAATCTACGTTTTGTTCCCTTTGTTAAGACAAATGTCGGAACTAGAACTTTTTCAGTTGCTGCATCAACTCTGTAGAACTCAATCCCTGTTAGTGTTAAGTCTGAAGGAAATAACATTTTACAGTAAACTAAAAACCCACCTGTTCAAACTTGCTTATCCTCCATAGCTCCCCAGTGTACAAATCCAACTGTTTACAACTGGAACTGTTTATCAATTATGACCTGCTTAACACCTTTTGTTCTGGTGTGCTGTCGAGCTTAGGTCTCCCAAGGATCTTAGTGCAGTAAAAGTATTTTATATATACTATTATTATCATATAATAAAATGTTGAAAAAAGGGCAGGACGGAAGTGTATTATTTATAACACGTGCCCGACTGCAATACATATTATGATAAAACACCGTCCACATCAGCAAGAACTGTTAAAAAAGTTCTTATTTTCCCCAAACAATAAAATATTGGAATTCACTACCAGACACAATAGCCAGCATCACAGAACCACAGCAATTTAAGCAAGCTCTCACACACTTAGTCCCAACCAAACAAGACTAAATGGCATGCACACCCAACCCTGACCGTTTGACTCCATAGGAGTGTTGGCCAGTACCACTACAAGACAAGACAAAACATAATGATACTTTTGATAGTATATACAGTAGCATGTGTGAGTTACAATATCGATTATCATTTATGCATTATATACATGACTAGAATAATTAGTGTTTTAACTATATATTTATTCTACCCTACAATCAAACTGATGAAGACCAATATCATTAAAATGATGTTAAAAGTAATGTTACAATAAATTACCTTTCCTCCACCAAGAACTGTTAAACATTTACTACATAACTATTTAGTATGTTATCTGTATATTTGTTTTTAAAACATGGGCATTGACAGGTGTGAGATCACCTTAAATCCTTACCCCCGGGTGAATATTTCATATTAATTAATTAATCACTTGTATTTAATAACCATTGCAATTATCGTTATGCCATTTCAACACCATGACCATGGCTGAAACATTCATTATTTTCTAAAAAAATAAAATATTTTTAAAATATGCTTTGTGATTTTAACTAAATTTTATATAATAGATATCTCTATATAAACCCTTTCAAACATGTGGATATGTAAATGGCATGTATATAATCTGACAACAATATTAAAACAAGGTAATACCCGACATACACTGGCGACTGGTTTGACATTTGCCAGGTTCACACCTAGATGCTAAATCCACCACTGCTGTGTTCATTAAACATATTACATCATGTCACAACAATTTATTTTTTGAAAGCTGCTGAGGACAATACCATGTCATGTGACTACATGTTTACCGGACAGCCGCTGCTCACCGAGGGCTACCAGTGTTGTATGTTGCCCTTGGCTAGAGGACAGGAAAAAAAACTGCTACTCACATTCAAGTGATACACATAAAAACATTATCAACAGTACACTTGGACTTGGTGGCACCAGACAGGATGCCATTACTGCATTCACTTCACACGGTTGAGTGGTTTCAGAACATGTACATACAGCGTGGTTGAATGGATTCACAAAATGCACATGCGTTACCTAATATCAATGGTAGCAAGCATGAAAAAATGGGCCTGACTTCACTGCATTACTTTGATAAATAAAATATACAATGTGGTTAACTGTTTTACCTAAATATAAAATCATATAATGGTAATATACATAATGATGTACATTTGCAAGTTGCCAAATAGTGAGATGCTTAAATCAGTACACATAATAGCACACAGGCAAAAAGGTCTGTCCAAACAAATATTATTAGCTTTTCTGATCACAAATTAACAATTAAAAAACTGTATCACAAACATTATGTAATGTCTTTGTATTAGGAACAAATCTGGTCATATGTGTGCACTTTAACTGTGCACTCTGGACAGAAACCAGCACGCCCCACCATCTGTAGAAATAATGTGGTTAAAACAATATTTATATAAACTTAAAGGTTACAGATATCAGGTAAGCACTGATGAAATATCTGCTGTATATCCTCCCTTTTTCAGCTAATCCAATGCAGCTCATTGTATCAAGTTGGAAAGGTGTAGATTTTACAGTCTTACAATTATATGGGTTGAATAAAGCAGTGTTAAAAGCACTGATGTAAACTTACTATGATTGGAAACCAAACACCTTTCATGACAATGACATTGGTGTGTGTGCACGCGCGCGCATGCGTGCACGCACATGCGTGCACGTATGTATTCTAACATACATGTGACATAATAATATTTATAACTACTTCCATTTGACAAGCATGTACATCTACTTAATCACCTTAACAATAACATACAATTTGAAAATCGAAACTTTACACAGTGCATCACACAGTGTTTTACACATTGCACCCCTTGGTCCATTCAATCATGCATGAATAATTAACAAGCATGGCACATTTTCAATAACATTTTCATCAAAATTGTTGATGCATAATTAGTCACCTACATGAATGGCTGGCGCTATTTCCTGGTGATGCTGGGAGCTACTTGGTTTGATTGTACTGTTTGTATGGCAGTCTTATTGTTGAACCAGTCTACTGGCCATGCAATAATAACATTGCTATAATCTGCACTTACAAAGCAATTAACTAATTAATCAAGCATTGCACTTTGCAGAAACAAGGGAGTTACTCACTCTTTGTGTTGCAGTGTGCCTACAAACAGCACAGCATGTGAAAACTGAGCATCTTTTTCTAATACTGACAATAATTTTAAGATGACTATTAAAAAAACACCACAATGAGTGATTTCAATGATAAACAGAAACACAAAACGTAGTGTTTTAGATCTGCCAAAAAAATTAATATTGTCTGAGCCATTCAATATATGTCAACAACCTGCATTTTGATCTACTGTGTCAGAGTGGGTAGTTGAAACGAGTTGGTCTGATCTTCGTTTATTTTTTTTATTTATTAGTATAATGTTCTTGATACTAGAATAAATAAGTTCAATGTATAATACAGCCCACCAAAACATGCATAATAAGGCTAAAACATTTGTTTGTATTTTGCTGGAAACAGTCAAAATCGGTGAGCAAAATCCAGTGTTTAGCGGCTACAGAGGAGGCAGGGCTTAATCCTCCGACCACATTAATGTATGCACAAGCAAATGATGCCAACAACTTCAAAAAGAACTATTATGACAGGTAAAAAAATGGTATGGTATTATAGATAATGTGGTAAGTACTAACACATTTTAGTCATATACATGAAACAGTTCGTATTAAGATGATTACGGTAGTCCCTGCCTTCGACAGACCCAGCACATCAGCTGCGTACTGGAAAATGTGGAATTGGTGTAAGGTGTATCGATGTATCAAGTGGCACGGGATATGTACATTCTGAAATCGATGCTTTGAGATGAAGTCAAACAATTATCGATTGTACATAAATTATTGTCATTTTAATGCTTAATAAATTTTTGCACGGCGTGTGTCAACTGCTGATATGTTTTCAGCTTTTCATCTCCAGGTTATTATTTTCGATTGCCATTAGTATCTTAAGCTAAGCTTCTTAAGCAGAGAGCAATATAAACACCATTATATAGAGCACCACTGAACGCTCTTCGTTGTACCACCGTTCCGTGCTGGGTGATATGCTACGCTGTCAGTTGCCATGGAAATTGTTTATACAATATAAGTGAAAAGCGCTGACATTTCAAAGCTCTGCCTCTTCCAGCAATGTCTAGTTTTGTGAAAATCTGAGTTTTGATTTAAAAATTGCTTCTTCATTTAGGCGGTCAGTGTTATGTAAGAATATATAGTTATACTATAATTATAACTTAATTTTACGATAAAAACGAGCTTTAAAATAATAAAACATTATATTATGACTCTTGAAAACAATGAATACATATAGTAATTATTGTCACGTGTTAAGCTTTGGAATGCCAATAATAGCATTACTTTGTCTGAAAATATAAAATTGTTATGATATTTCAATTCTCAATTGTAACATAATTTTTAAATTACATAAAGTTATTTTAGGGGTTAACTGGATCCCAGACACATACCCTATTTTTAAATAGAATCCTGTTCACTGAATAATATAAACGAAAACACCAAAATAAACCCTTACTGTATGCACACTGTATCGTCATAAATGTCAGATTGCCTGAAGGTGTTTAACTTTTCACATGAACAGTCCTGTGAATGCTCTAAAGTAGTCTCATAAGCAAAAATACACTTCAGCAGCAAAAAGGTCAATGATGTTTGCATGGTACTGATAAACAGCAAACTATTAATTATATAATTGTTTTATGATTATTCAGGTTTAGAACATTCCTTTTTAAAATAGAAACAAACCCATTTTCCCTTTATATTAAAAGCAACTCATCTTTCCACTTTTAATAAAAAAATTACAAAGTGAGTGCAATTTTGTTCAGCTGTCTTAAATAAATATTTGTACACTTAAACATAACTGCTATCATATTGTTATTAATAAGTAGAACAAGATGAATTTATGACCAATTTAAAACTATAATTGACAATATGTCAACAAGTTTCTTCAACCAACAAGTAGTGTACCGCTATAAATATATGTCAAACTATTCATTTCTCTTTCCATGTAAGAAATGGATAACTGTTTCTCAACATACCAGCACAATGCTTGCCAATTGTTAAAAAAGTCATCCTATCAAGTTTAATTAAATTGTTAGTGGATTTAATAAGAACTCTGTAAACGAATTTAGTTGAAACCACTTAAAATTATAAATGACAAGCGCGGGTAGATGCAAGTCTTGTTAGTTAGTACTCCACGGGGAAGGTGTTGCTGGGATAATTCCCTCAGGTTGGGCTGCTTGTTAGTTAGTACTCCACGGGGAAGGTGTTGCTGGGATAATTCCCTCAGGTTGGGCTGCGAATAAGCTCATAACATCTCGGCTAGGCAGACAGACACAAACAAGACAATCGATCACGCCGACCGTCACTTACCATGCTCGACGCGTTTCTCAGCGGCTGCCGTCACTTGCCACGCTCCAGGTTCCGGGCCCAGGTGAGCCAAAGTGGCGATCAAGACCAGGATCGTAAGACCCCGTGGATCCATGTCTCAATAACGTACCCAGTGATGCGCAACGTCTTACCGACGCCTTGGATCAAACCGATAGTACAACGCAGTGCAATGCCAGTGGATCCAGCGTTTCGTAACACGATCCATGAATCCGCGATATCCGTAATGATGTTGCCGGCGCGTTACACGTGTGGGTACAATTATCGAGTAATATTCATAAAATATGTCGCCGTAGTAGTGACAGGCGGGTAATTAAAGTCGCTGGCGTCTGCGTACACGGACACAGCACACGGCAATTAATGAACTATTCAATACACGAATGATATTCACAAATCACGGCGAGGTAAACAAGCACATGCTGCGTGTATGTGCAGACGCTAAAATTCACGTGCATCTACATAATACAATATGTTTCGTCGTCTAGCACCCTTAAAATCACAGTTCCGACGTGATCACCGATGGCGTCGATACAGAGAAATCGGAAGATATAAAGCGCACATTTTTACACTTATCGTTGAACCTTGGTTTCTGACAACAGGCTCGGTCAATGCAGTTTCGTCGTACGATGAAGGTTTACCATGAACATTTCTACGTCCACCAAAACAATTGTTCATTGGCGGGAAACGTCGTAAATTCGTTGATTACAGCTCCGTCACATTCATTCGGTCAACGGGGTCGACGAGACGCTATTTTGTAAGCAGATAAAACTTCTACAACAACCCGTTCTTTCCCCAGGCGGAAAACAAGACGTAAACAACGTCGGGCGCTGATTGGCCGAGATGGGCAATATGGAGCTAGCCGAGCACTGAGCCGAAGATTCGTAGCGCCAACTAGACGTAAACAACATTGCCTGTTGGTGAACGTTCAGCTTGGCACGAATCCATGTCATTATCGCGGCCATAGCCTAGACAGACGTCTATCCTCACAACAATAGAAAGTCGGCGGGTTCTGAAGGGCACAGAGGGCTCTACATAGGCGAAGCAGGAAATTATTATAAATACAATTTTTTAAATGCATAAATTGTTTTATGAGCGCACATAAAAAAATCGTTTTACCGAGGTCGAAGACGTCATACAGTCTGGGACGTGTCCCAGGCTAGGTTCACCTAGCACTTAGTCTCGAGGCTACCTAGCTATAGCACTTGGTAATGCATCGTACGTATGACCTATTTGTACTGAACTTCAAGCGAAGTATTTTGCGCTATGGATTTTATAATTACCCGCATGTCGATTTTAGTTGCTACGATATAGTGCACGAGGCAGATGTGTCAATTAATTAGCATGCGTAATTAGAGAACATATTTATGCTAATTTTGTTATATATCCTGGTTTTCCTACGTTTACAAATAATCTCCTTCCTTCCTTTATTGAAACAATTCCTGCCAGGTGTATGCCTAAAAATGCACGTAATACAAATAATTATATATTTTTTTACATTTATAATTTGCGTGGTTATATTTTTTATTTTAAAAAGTGGCTACATAATGCATAAAATGGCATCCCTGACACTTTACAAAAAACTGGACAATGGAGGGTCATTATATTGATCGCCTACGCCTGCAACAGGCACGGGACTCGATGATTATACGATACTAATTTGTCCAAACCATTTCGTATTATGGACAGGCGGATTCATTACACACATTCCCCACACCGCATGGTTGTGCTTCAATCGTTCCGTTATTTCACCACCAGCAGGAGAATCCCCTTCCTCCTTTTTTCTAAAGCGCTAACATTCATGCACATCCTTTGGACAACATTTGCAAACTGTTCGTAAATTGGTATACACCAAACAAACGGTGTTGCTCTCCTCTTTACCCCCAAGTCCGGGGTGAGGCTGACATCGCTATAGGGGTGGCCATGGCTAGTTGTTTAGATTTTCAGTTAAAGTCACGTTTTGTGCAACGTATATTAGATGCATTATTTCTTTCAACGTGTACACACCAAATTTATTATTCATATCAATGACATTTATTATACCAATGATATTCCATATTATAGTAATTAAGATATGTGACGTTTCACAGGCGCGGTTAACTGACAACTATAGCCCCGTATGCGGGGCAAGTTGTTACATCGTACGGACACGTTGTTACAGCAGAGAATGTGCATGTGGTCTGCAAATCACGTGTCACTCGTATAAGTTACTGTTATTACATCAATCGGATTATACACACTTATACATCTTTATGTTTAAAAACAAGGTAGACACATATCTCAGGATGGTGGGTTATAAGTAGATGAACATTGTTGGACTCTCGATAAGCCAATGGCTTCCTTGTCCACTTGCCATCTGGGCCTTTGGCTTGGATGGCAACTCTTGTTAAATCTTGTTAAATCTTATACGCAGTGTACCTAACAGTGTCATGGGTATCAAGATATATGTTCGTGGAAATGCGGGAAAATCCTCCTCCACTCAACTTCCGTCGATTTTTTACCGCAACCAAACATGTTATTCTTACAGATCGCCATTTTTATTTGCCGTTCTAGTTCGCGGTGAACACATACACGATAAACTATGAAATCACCTGATACCTTATAAATAACATGTGCACCGAACGGTATCGTGTGCGACAGATATATCGATTTTAACGTAAAAATTAACAATTTAAAAGTTATAAAAAGCAGAAAATGTCGTCAAATAGCGGGAAAGCGGGAACGAGGCGAAAAACGGTAATGTTGACACCTATGCAATGTTGGTGTTCAAACCTTCGTGTACTAATTGCTTTTCATTTGTAGTTGCCAAAGGGACACATTCCCCAGATTCTTACATAACAAACAATTGTGGATGGAATGTGAACTATTAAATGGAGTATGAAACAGTGAACGGCAACGATGGCGTATCTATCTGTATTGCGATTCTTACTTTATTGAATGATAGATACACACGAACATCCACATTTAAATGAATCAGGCAATATTTGTTAATTGTTCAAATAGGGCTTCGGACCAACTATTGTCGAATGCAACTCCACATGTGTGCTGTTTTCGTAGAACTACTTTGTAACAACGTGCGCCTGTAAACAACTACGTCTCACCTACTGGTCCTCGATTTTAGTTTTTTTTTCTATTTCCGTCGCTAATCCTTTTTCACTTCCGTCTCCACCACATGTCTCGATCCACTCCCCGCCCCCCCCCCCCCCCTCTCGTTCTCCACTCCCCTTCCAATCCCGCCAAATCTTTCTTCAGTCCCCACATCTCAGTAGTGGTCTTCCTGTTCTTCTACAGGGCCGTAGCTAGGCATACATTCACGTTGAAGCACACATCTAAGAGGGATCTGGGTGTCCATTTTTAAAGGCAAAATGTAGAGATTTGCAGTCTGATTTATTTTGAAGTCAAAATTAAAAAAGAAGGAATTCCAAAAAAAGGCCCCTCGATCCAGCCACGGAGAAAAACATGACCACTCAATTTGAGACCCATTCCTGGTAAAAGGTGGACGTGAACCTTCAGTATATGATATGTATAACATGGACTTAGTCTTAATGTGCTCAGATTTTACAGTTTATTAAGATTTTTTTTCACGCGTCAATTACCCTTCAACAGCTAGCCACAACAAACGTTAAAGAACTTACGCATGCACTATCGCGATACAAGTGGGACATTGTTGGCCTAGCAGAAAAAATGTGGACAGGCGAAGGAGAAACATCAACAGAAGAAGGCCAGATAGTTATTGTACAGTTGGGAAAGAGAAAAACGCCAACATGGCGTAGCCTTTGTAACAAGAAAAGGCGAACTACCGATTCTGAACTAGTAATTGACTTGTATCCATTTGCCGCAGCAAATGATCCACGAACGGCAAATACACCGCATCGCGTTCATCCAATTCTGGCTGGGCCTGTCAGTTTTGTCAACGAGCATATTTTCAAGGACGGCGCCTCTATCAACCGCCGCTGAGAGGCGTGCTCGTCCCAATCTAATTTTTTTTCTGCTTTTACAACAATGTCGACTAACGCATTCCATACTTGTGGGTCGGCCCTCTCCTACTGCAACTGGGCGATTGTAGTGGTTTCCTCTTTGGCAGATGTTACATTGTTTGGTATGTAGGAATGTGGTCAGAGGAAGCAGACTGTGGAGGGCATGCTCAGTGGCACTAGTGCTATGATGAATTGCTATATTTGATGGACAACAAGTAGCGTCTGGTTTTGCCGTCCTCGTCTTCCAAGACAGTACACTGCAGTGAACGCAGACTTGAATGCAACCAGAGCGTTCGTACCATCTTGCCTCAGAGAGCGATTGAAGATTTCTTCTGTTGTTCATACCAGCTTGTGCATCCTAGTCTTAACTCAAGCTCAGCATGTAGGGAACCTGGGGCAGTGCGCCCCCCTAAGAAAGACGTTCAAATTGCAAGATGGCCGCCTGCCTGGGGAAATACGGTTAACAATGGTCCATTTCCCCGTGTTTTTCGCTTATATGAACAAACCATTGCATGGAAATAAAATGTATACATACAAATAGTAGGATAGTAATATATGTCCATTATGTCCTGAGCCCATCGTATTTCTGACTAGTGGCTCTTCGCTGACATGCACAATAGTCAAGTTAACATTGTGTCCTTTGCAGTGAGCTTATCAGCTGTCTGATTCGTGCTTGTACTCCATGATGGATGCCAGCCAGATTAGGAATGGACCATTCAATTTCTGGGTGCGAGTTGGATTTTAAAACATAGTTGTATAGCCACCGAATGGAACAGTTGTTTGCCATATTGACGTGGAAGCACGTGCGTACGGCTACCTACGCGCCTGTCTACCTGCCACTTTGAACACGTCCGCTCTCTTCGTCAATCATTCCCCTTTCATTCGCTCCACGTTCCCAGCCCTCTTTAATTGACTCGTCACCGGTTTCCGCCGTATAGGTAGGCTGGTGTGACGCACGAGCTATAATATATATATATATATATATATATATATATATATATATATTTATATATATATATATATATATATATATATACATATATATATATATATATATATATACATATATATATATATATATATATATATATATATATATATATATATATTTATATATATATATATATATATATATATATATATATATATATATATATATATATATATATATATATATATATATATATATATATATATATATATATATAAGATGTTAACAAAAAATCTGAGCAACAAATATTAAAAAAAAATTGCGCTAGGATGGGTGACTGATTTTTTTCTTAATAAAATTTAAGCGATACCACGCGAAACGTATTTTTTGCGTGTGCATTCAGCAGGCCGGGAAACGTATTTATTTAAAATGTTGTATGATGCTGTATACAAGGCTTAATATCGTTTGCATGTACCTGAGTGGCTAATTTGTGTACATTCTCAACCAAATATAGCTGTGGTCATCTTCCTCCAGTAAAAATTAAAATGGTAAAAAAGATGCGATACCACCCGAAAACCTTTTAATTACAAATAACTTCAATCCTGGCTGACTTATATCGATCTAAGTTATGTATCGATACCACGCAAATACGATACCGTGCGAAAACAACATTTTTGTCACGGAACACCAGCTTAATGCCACCGAGCAGTAACGTCCTGAACATCCTACCAACACGCAGACGCATGGCGCCATTAAACATGTGACGTAACGAAGGATTAAAATGTAACTTTTGCTTTTTTAAACATCTGTCGTGAACAAATGTCGAGTTATTATAATCATAATATATTGTAGATATCACAAGGAGATGAATTTCAGTATGTTGCGGTGGATTTGTTGTGGAAATTGACGTTACATAATTACGCTTCGCTTAGGAGATACTATAGCACATGTCCGTGTTGTATTACGTTCGTTATGCTAGATACTATAGCACATGTCCGTGTTGTATTACGTTCGTTATGCTAGCCTTAACTAGGCATTTCGCGCGGTAACGTTCGACATGCGTTTCGCGCGGTATCATCTCACAAGATGTCTCCCGTAGGCCTTGATTAAAATCATCATGTATAATGTTACATACTGCTACTTGATATTTAATACAATAGTGGCCCTCAGTTATTATGATACTGTTGTCGGGTACATAATAGATATTAACGTGTTTTACATCGTAAACATATTGCACGTATCTTGATGTTGTTCACCATTGCGTATATAATAATATCAGTATTTATTGTACAAACACTCTCTTCCGCCAGTATCGTCGCGTTTCGCTAGGTTTCAGTTATTTCTCATACAAGGTATTCATGCTTTGTAGTTTCAATAATGCCGCCTAAGAGACTACTGACAGCCGAAGTCAAACGGAAGAACGCCGCAGCAGCAAAAAATGGCGATGGCGCATAGCTCAGAAGGAGAAGGATCCCTCTTGGCAAAATAGGGAGACGGGAAGAAAGGTGATAAGCATTGTATTACCCGACGTAATAATGTTTTTCCTGTTTAATATTGTCAGAGATTTTAATTAATTTACGGCGATAACACATTTCTCTCATTCACGTCTTTTGGTTAACATAAACATTAAACAAAAAATGTATTCCCAATCTTTTTATACGCTTTATTTAATTACAGCGGAACCGTAAGACAAAGGCCAATATGTCCGAAGAAGGAAGGCCTTAGACAACCGCCTCTGTCGTGCCAAAAAAGGAAAACTATGCATTTTATTTATAATTTATATGCATACAATTCTATGCAATTTAACAGTTAATTAATGTAGTATTAGTTGCAAACCGAACTGTTCATCATTTCAACAATTGGTACATACCTAAACTCAATGAATTTTTTTTATTTATGCGAAACTCAATGAATTTATGCTGAATTTTATCGTTTGCAGCACTCAACAAGCTGCATTCAGAATGGAAAGATCGTATGTCTGGAAATGGTTCGATTACACGTTTGTTGCGTAGCAAACGGACTGACGAGCCCCTTGTCTATTTGAGCCCACGGCGCACGCGGACTGTTAATTTGGGCCTCCACCCTGACGAGAGGTACTTATAATGCTATATAATAAGTTAGGAAGAAAGGTACTTATAACAGTATATATATTAAAGTTAAAAAAGGAAGGTACTTATAACGTAATATATTTTAAAAGTCTTGTCTTGCGTTGTATGTTACTTAATTGATTAATGTATTTCTATTTACAGAACGATCGTCGCCATACCAACGCTGTTAACAAATTCAGGAAACTTAAGCGGAAACTCATAGCAACGGTCGACGAGAACAACCGTCTGGAAGCCACATTGCCACGAGAGTCATCTACCACTCCACGAGACAATGCAACTATACCAGTGAAGGAGGCGCATGCTCTACTGAAGCAACAGGGCTTGACGCCATACGCATACCGCGACAAATCCTTTTTGCCCTATACAATGACAATGAAGTATGTGCGCATGAGCACTCCCTCCAGCAAATGGAAGCTATTCAGAGCCAAGTCCAAGGGCCTCACTAGAGTGGCAAAGCAGTTAGCGCTGAAGGTCAACATGCGGCGTGCAAACACGTTCCACCCAAAGAAAACCAGCAACACTCGTAAACTCGCAGCGCTCAGAGTTGCCGGAGAGATTGGCACCTTCTTGCGCCGGGAGGATAACAGCAACATGCTCCCGGAAAAGTTGGACCACTGACGACACAACCATCGCTGATGACATGACCTCCACTGACGACGCAACCACCGCTGATGTCCCAACAGGTGACGCCGAAGAATCTGCCATTGTTCATCCCACACATGGCGAGATCACCAACGACGAAGCCATTTTCTAAGCCCTCATTTTGTATAAAAAAAATTATCCCACACATACAAATTCAATACCATTGCAAAGCCATCTTCTTCTAGTTAATGAAAAATAACACCACTGATTTTATACACCACATAAGCACAAGTTATGACATGATATATGATGTACAAAAACTATAAACAGTAATGATCAATGTCAAATATAAAAAAACAATTAAACCCTGCGTTGACAAATTGTGCAATGACGTTTCACATGAGCGCTAACATGTCTTATGCCTAAGAGAACCATCAAAAACAGTGAATGATTAATATCGTAGAGACACGAGATGATGCAAAAAGGACAGTCTATGAGTATCGCATGGTATAAACACCTCCCTCAGGCGCAAATAGCCATCTTAAGCTGTCCCGTATGTTTTTTAAGATCATCAATATGTCTATTATATCATATTAAAAGATGAAAACAATATATGAAAGTCACCAGATTGACTAAGTGTCCAGGTTTCGTGAGAATCGACCACGCACGCACGCACGCACGCACGCACGCACGCACGCACGCACGCACGCACGCACGCACGCACGCACGCACGCACGCACGCACGCACGCACGCACGCACGCACGCACGCACGCACGCACGCACGCACGCACGCACGCATACATTATATACAATGTCATACACACACTCAGTTGTAATGTTCCCAAATCCTAAGCGGTAACTCTGTATAAGCAATGTCAAATCCAAGAGTGACATTTCATTCGTGACTCTTGCTTTGTAAAGCATTTTTCTGATGATTTTAATATCGATATTCTTAATAATTAATCTTAAGTTGTATGCATGATATGAAGTCCACCAGCAGACACACTGTCCACAAATCGGGAGTCAAGAAGATGAAATTAACGAGGTGTGGGCAAAAATGACGTTTTAACCAAGTAGAACTTTTTTGGTATGACCACATGATTTCATCTCACGCAGCCACTTTGTTTGTTTCGTCAATGAAACTTGAAACATGTTTACTAAATAGTTTAATAGGTTATGCCAAGTAGAAGTTAAACTGAAATTCAGGATTTGTTATCGTCCACCTGCCTTCAACTGCAAAAATTGTGTTTGGGGCAAGTTGTTACAATTGTATCGGGACAAGTTGTTACAACTGTAACAACGCTCGGGTGGCTCGTAGCGATATTTAACAAGATTTAACTAGATTGAATAAGATTGGCATCCAAGGCAAATGCCCCGACAACAAGTGGACAAGGAAGCCATTGGTTTATCGAGAGTCCAACACTTTTTCATTTACGTGTAACCCACCCTCCAGAGATATGTGTCAACCTTGTTTTTAAATATATTCACGCTATACAAAAAGAGACGACAACTGACAAATCTCATCGACGAATCGCGCTGCACGGCGTCCTTGGCGTCTGCGCCGAGCTGTGACGTCAGCATGGGAGGCGAACCGAGTTTTATCAGAAGAAAAAACGGCAGGTGTAAAAATAATAAAATTGCTGACGTAGGCACTATTGCGATCTTTTGTATCGGCCCAGTGTGATAAATGTTGTGAAAAGGACCCATCAAAGGCCTGAGACGGATTGCGTCATTTTGTGTCAAAGAACAAGTGGTAACGTGATTGCTTTTGTGAAACATCCATAAGCCAAGGCCAACGCAGACAGCTGTAGAAGCCTGACACAGCTACAGGAGCATTTCTGTTTAGCACGACACGTTATTTTATACAACAGTCAGAATTATATTTCTTGTGTAGCCATAGCCTTAGTTAAGCCGTTAGCATCTCCTTGCAGTCTCTCTACTCACATCGAGTCCACCATCTGTCCAATGCTTGATGTCAATCCATCCCATCAATGGCGTAGCTAAGATATCGCGGGGGGGGGCTAAAGGGGCACGCCTAATAACCCATGATACAATGTAGCGGCGCACCGGGAAAATATTTTTTTTTTAGCCAAAGGCCTCCCCTAAATACGCCACTGCATCCCATTTTATTTATCATTAAAAATATTCGCACCTGTTATCCGGTCCAGTTCGAACTGAACCGGAAAAGGAATAGAACAGAAAAACGACGGGCCACTACTAGCTGTCTGGTCTGGAGGAGGGGTTCGGGGATCTGGGGGAGGGGTTCGGAGATTCGATCGAACCCCTCCCATGATCGAACTCTCGACTCACACAGATCATCAAATCCTGAAATTTATACACAAATTCAGAAAATATTAAGGGAAAGAAAAAGTATCGTAACACTTTAATGAGCTTTCAAATCACCAGTTAGTACATTATACCAGAACAGCTTAATTTACTTTATAAAAAATATGTATAATATATATATATATATATATATATATATATATATATATATATATATATATATATATATATATATATATATATATATATATATATAAACGCAGTACCAGGTGTCTAAACGACTTCTGTTAATTCACTGAACGTGTTTTATAACTCGTGGCTGATATAGCGTAATGTCGATTTTCACTTAATTAACTTCCATTGCAGCATTCGTGAGGGAAGAAAATAAAACAACGAATGCAGAAAAACAATTTAGATTTATTACACATAAGCGAGGCGAATGGTTAGATTCACGTGAGCTGAGAACGTAACATGAGTAATCAATCGTGAACAAAATGTCGCAAGATATTCATGAACATTCATTTATTCTGGAACATAAAAGCAAAGAAAAGGGCACGCGTTCGCGTCGGACGTGTCACGTTTCATTACTGTAGTTTTTGTAAGCTAAACTTTATCGCAGAGCAGCGCCATTACCGGCGTCAACAACTGACAAAATAGTTTTTCGTATCCATCAACGTAATTTGAAAATGGAAGAATCTGGGAAGTGATCATCTTCAACAGATTACTTGGCATTTACTGCCAGAAGTCTAACCCAGCCAGTATTGAACCGTGCTGTTGAATACGTCTAAGGAAAACATGTTCATTATTTTAAAATAGAAAAATTAAAATAGTAGTCTTTTGGATGCCAGAATACGCAGCACAGTGATTTTAAATACGAAGAGCCAAGAAGAAAAAGGAGTACGGAGTAAGCACTGTCTTTGCAAATGATGCTATGGTATGGTGATAGTGATGCAGATGATACACACACACGCACGCACGCACGCACGCACGCACGCACGCACGCACGCACGCACACACACACACACACACACACACGAATCTTTAGAAATACCCGACATGACAGATGAAATCTTCTTTTACTGCTGTGCTGCAGCTCCGCCATTTCAAGTGGTTAATAAAGACAATGGCGAACAAATCCGCAGACGACGGCGGATCACATAGACACTAGGGGGTCATGCCTCAGTTAGACTTCCTTCGAATGCACGGCATAGTAAGTTTGGATATAGGACGTTTTAAAAAATGTATACGATCTGACATAAGTGCATTTGAGCGGGGACATTACCAGGTTTGCTGGTGGAAGCTGTGGAGAGTGAAATGATGGATTTTTAGATGATTTTAATAGGCGGATATTTGCGATTTTTTTTTGGCCACTAGACACGTGTGCGTCGTAATTCTTGCCAATATTGGTAAACATTGAGGGGTATCGCACATACAGGCATATTACAAGAGTTAGAAATGTCTAATTTTGACAAAACTCGACCAGCATGTCAGTGGGATGATGACAGCGGCTGATGAAAACTTTTAGAATTTTTGATGGTCACGTTTTCTTATAATTTTGCAAAACGTTAACATGGCCACCAATGGGAAATGTAACTGTAGGGTGCAGACCACAGTAGAGAATTGTATTAGTGGCCATGTTAACGTTTTCTCTGATTATAAGAAAACCTGACCATCAAAAATTCTGAAACTTTTTCATAGCAACTGCCATTATCTCACTGACGTGCTCACAAGCTATTATCAAAATCACATACCTCCAGCTCTTTTAAAGCGCCCCCACGTGCGAAGTCCGTCAATATTTACAAAAATAGCCATGTATTCATGCGCTCACGTGGCTCATAGAAGAACAATTCCCATAAATCCCTCAGCCAGTTAAACTCTAATAAAAATGCATTGTTTCACAGCCAATAGCTTCTACAAACAAACCTGTGAATATTCCTGCTCAAAGGCACTCATGTCACATAATATGAATTTATTAAGTTCCCATTTCACAATTTCATACGCCCTACATTCGTACTACGCCGATCACATAGACACTACCAAGGCGCCATTTTGTGGATGGCTTTGGTACTAGTGACACCCTGGCGGATATTGTATGGACTAATTTTCGTTAAATCTACGGTGTCATCTACGGGATAGCGCACGCAATAATTGTTGTAGTAAGAAGTGCCTCTACAAACCAGAGACGAACTAAGCCAGGTACCGAGAAGCGCCTCTATCGGACATTATGAAGCCTCACCACATGACGGACACATCCGGTTTCGCTTTCTGGCCGCTAGGCGCCACGTGGTGGATACTGGTTGTACTGCAGATCTGTTCAGATATCGTCATCTAGCTTTTAGGGGTAAGACCACAGTTAACCTTCCTGTTTATTGTTTCACACGAATGTAGGGCGTATTAAATTGCGATATGTGAATTTAAAGAATTCATATGATGTGACATAAGTGCAATTGAGCAGGCATATTCACAGGTTTGTTTGTAGAAGCTATTGGCTGTGAAATTGTGCATTTTTTTAGAGTTTAAAAGGCGGAGGGATTTATGGGAATTTTTCTGCTATGGGCCACGTGGGCGCATGAATACAAGGCTATTTTTGTCCAAATTGATGGAAATTGTGTCCTCTTATATCATTGAAATTGCCCATTCGAGACCTTGCCCTAATGGAAGTTGACAAAAAACGCACTGACAAAAAGACGTGGGTGGGCAATTTAGCATGACTGGGGCAGGCAAATGGAAGGGCTGAGGGTATTTAATATCCGCTATTTGGTATTTTTAAATGCCGTGCACTAAGGGATCATTTCAACCAACTGAAAAACTTGCTACAGGCTCCACCCAGCGGGCGACATGCTAGATTTGTTCTGCCACCTAGTGAACAACAGCATAAATACTTTCTCACAAACGTGACAGAATCCGAGATAAACAGAAAACAAACTACTACATATTTTTATGCAACGATAGACATGATATTTTTGAATAGATAAATAACTCAAAACAATTATACAATATCACTGTGAACGTTGTCTAAAAACATGTCCATGAGACCCAAGTGCAATACACTGGATTCATTTCAGGCCAGAGAAATTCCATTTTATAAAACAACCGATTCAAACAGCCAATTAAAGCTGTACATTTTAATATAGTGGGAACAGTAAATGATTCTGTTCCAGCCAATATATTTGATTTTAATAATGGTTGATTCTGTCATCTGTGATTCTGTTAATGGAGTCCACTGTAGTTTGACAGACTTGATTTTGTACATAACGTATGGTTTGTCATTCACATTCAATATATTATTTGCAGAGAAGGTAAAACACGCTTTCTTTAACAAGAAAGTGATGTATCACAGATATAATGTCATAAAACTGCAGCACATGAAGGTTGACAAACTACTGCAGAAATTAACTTTATTATACTATTGGGTTATCCAATCAAATTACACCAGTGTATGTCTGCTGTATTGCTTTGATTTTTTCATCAATGTTTGAGTAGTAGTTCAATTTAATGAGCAGTCCTTTAGCATCTTCAACTGCATCATTCTGAAACGCTGTTGCAATTTCTGTAATGATATCACTCATGGTTTGATCATTTTTTTCTTTGATCCGGTGAACCACTTCTAGAGATTGCGCCTCCTCCAGCTTTTCATTTATTTCCATCATCTCCATCAGAAAGGATGCATCATCAGATTTGTCAATCTCTTCCACAGGGTGCCCAAGTACCTCAAGCAAGTACTGGCCACGATTGAGAGGCTTCAGTAGTGTAGAGTATGCTTTGTTGACAAGAGATGATTGTTGTTCCGAGAAGGCACGTTCCATCTGCAAACAAAAGCAATTGTCATTTGATTTACTGTGCATATCACATTTATACAACATGCGCATTACTTTTGTTACCAAGCAGTCACACAATGTTCTCTTTATATGATGTGGTAACAATTGCTATATTACTGTTACAGTGGTCTCATATATTTTCAATTACAAATTCACCATATTAGTAAACAGTGAATATATATTCCACTGCCTAACAGCAAAGTAAAGTTAAATTCAAATAACACAGTTTCTTATTATGAGTAATACGGTAGTCACTCTACACAGACATATCACTCTGGTGTGTGCCCCCTGCGGACGCACCCTGGGTGGCCCTTCAGGAGATCATCGTAAATGTGTAAGAGTCGGTATCGGCCCACATCTCGATTCATGCTGTCTTTGGTTTTTCTTATCCATATCGCTTCTTTGATGCCTCTTGCTCTCCATTCGACTCTCTGTCTACAAATTTGGCCCCCTCCCAGTCTACTATGTGATTCTGCCACCAGAGTGATACGTCTGCATAGAATGACTACAGTGTCGCCATCTAGCAGTTGTCATCTGAAGAAGATAGCTGATAGCGATCGAAACGTCACGAGAAGAAAAAGGTAAACTGACTGTGAAAAAAGTGTTACTCATTTGAACCATCCAGTCTGATAAACATCTTCACTCAGTTTCTTATTATTTGTACACAAATGCAGCATAGCCAACTTGATTGTTTTTTCCCTGACACTTATGCTGAGCCAGAATTTCACACCGGCTGTCTCAGCAGGGAATTTAAGAGTCATCTTTGATAATAATTACAAATTTTGGACAGAATATTTAACAAACTTGTCGTTGCTGCTTTTATCACATTTGTGACCTTCGTCGTATCCGTCGGTATGTCTTTTGCTGTCGCTAAAACTAATGCAACTGCTCTTGTTAGCAGTAGACTTGATTATTGCAATTCCCTTTATCATGATATTGCTCTCAAGGACATCCTGAAACTTCAATATGTGCAAAATTGTTTGGCAAAGGTAATTACTCGGTTTCATCGTTCCTCTCATTCGGTACTTCTTAAAATAATTGTATTGGTTCCCTGTCCGATATTGCATTATTTTTAAGATCTGTACAATTATCTACCAAGCACTTTCAGTGTTAAGACAAATGTCAGAACTAGAGCTTTTTCAATTGCTGCACCGACTCGGTGGAACTCACTCCCAGTTATTTTTAAGTCTGTAGGAAATATAACAACATTTCTCCATAAACTAAAAACCCAACTGTTTAAACTTGTTTATCCTCCATAGCTCCCCAGCGTACCAATTGAACTGCTTACAACTGGAACTCCTTATCAATTATGAACTGCTTAACCCCTTTTGTTTTGGTGCTGCCGAGCTTAGGTCTCCAGAGGATTTAGTGCAATAGAAGTATTTTATATATTATTATTATATTATCTTGCATTATTCTTGAAATTTATTCAAACCAAGGCCAGTTTGAGTACAGTACACATCATTGGAAGGGTGCATTGTAAAGTACTATGCAGTGACTCTGTGTAATTAGACAATAATTACCAATGACAATGTAGGCAGAAAGGAAATCGAAAATAAGACAGCTGTCTAATTTCTTGCAAATACATGTCTTACTTGCACAGTAAATATATTTTTATATACCTTTGATTGTTTCGAAAACTTGTCAGGATGCAAGTCTTTTTGCAAATTTCGAAATATTCCACGTAATGTGGCTGGATCCAGCTCGAACGTCATTGACACTCCCATGACATCAAAGTAGTTCAAGCACTCATTAACAGGCAGTACCACACCACATTCACAAAAGAACTGTTCGACACGCTCTTCCAAATCACGTCCACATTTCCAGCATTGCGACTTGTGTGCTGTGACATACTGGCGACGGTGCATCTCTGGAGCGAGCGAGTGAACTTTTCTGTTTCCAAGTGGCAGAACATTTTCATGGACATGGTCATGCTCATGGAGGGATTCTTCCTGGACGTTCGAGGTAGGGCACTGCCAGAGAGAGTGCATCGGGCGACATGGTCTTGCGTACCAGTTGCAAAGCAGGGTCGCTGTCACTCGGTGTACCTTATTTAACTGTGCAAAACTAGTATTTTCTGCAACACGCTGAACAACGTGTTTTATGCAGTACATACCCAGGTGATCTGCATAACCATAAGCGCGGAACATGACCGAAACGGGGACGAACTAAACGGCGGACATGAAAGCGCGGACATGTGAGGCAAGACTTAACAAGAATTCATACGATTTCTGCGCTCCCTCTTTACATGCGTTATTGATGTTGTCGTCGGTTCCTATTGTGCGTGCGTCTGTGCATTAATTGTGATTTCTTTTATCAACATTTGAACAACTATAAAATAATGGCTAAATAACAAATATACATTTGTAGTTACATTGTTTCCGATTCCAATATATTAAAGGTGCTTAATCAATTCGATTTTTTGCTAGTCTCATTTCAAATAAATTTTGCGAAAAACCAAACTTACCTATAGTATCGACTGCAACATGCTAGCTCTTTTGTAAAACTTTTGTAATTAGTTTTTATGAACTCATCAGACAAACTATTTAATTAGGTAATGTTTTTCAAGCATTAACTTAAGTGAAAATCGAAATGCTAAAAAATCAACTTTGTCATGTGATTGGCAAGAGGATCAGCATTGACCCACACTGTGTTTACCATTTTGGATATCCACTATTTTGATCCTTACCAGATCTAACGACTAAGAACAATTCTTTCGATGAGTTGATAAAAAATAGACTATTTGTATTAATTAACAGACTGCGTAGATTACTTAAACTAGTCACATGTACACTACACATTTGGACACCAATGAACCGGATTTACAATATGTTAAATCAGTCGAGGAAGCAGTTTTTAACTGTGCAGCGTTTTTGCAGCGTTTTGGTGCAAATTAATACTAAAAGGTTTGAATGCTTCAACAAAAACTGGCCCTTTGATTACAACTAATGATATTTCAATTCTTGGTTTGTTTTAGTGTTGTTATTTTTATGTTGATATGTAAAATAAACCACATGAATAATATCAAACAACAAAGAATGTTTTGTTGCAACGATAGCAGTGTATTTTAATGAACACAAATAAAAATGATTCTGATGATAATTTCATCAATGAATCAGTGACAAAACATGAATGTATATTATATGCATAGAACATATTATGTAGAGTGCTCGAAGAAAATTTACATACAAAAATACATTAACATAATTTTTTTCTTCATTATTTATATTTCAGCAATTTTTATATTTATATGTAAAATTAGCCAACAAACCACATGAATTATATAAAATAATAAACAAATGTATTTTAATGAACACAAATGAAAATAGTCAGTGTTTGAAAGAAATCTACATACAAAAATCATTCACACCAAAAAATCAAGACAGAAACATGCTAAGTGAATAAGTAATTTATGTTGTTTTACTTAAATTAGGAGCTTTCCTTTGTGTTTTACTCTGACATCAGCAACAAAACCATTGTACCATCTCTGGTAAAGGGGTTTTTACAACATTTCTGATGAAACCTCTTGCTACACCGTTAGCCAAGTTATTACATCAATCAATTTAAATTAATCGACTCACACTGACAAACAAATTGAGCTAAAACCAAATACTATAGAAGTTAGATCAAACACAGTTAAAAGACTAGAAAAGCCTTCAAATTCCCCACCTTACTGTGTGGTAATTCTGCTCAATAACAAGGTTTTCACGAAAAACGTTACCTTTAACCAAGTGATTATATCTTTTCCTGCCCTACACATGTATATTTGTTATTTAGTCTTTAACAACGCATGTAAACAGGGACGGCACAGATTGTGTGAATTCTTGCCCCCTCACGTCCGCCCTTTCCTGCCCGCCTTTTAGTTCGTCCCACTGAAACGTGTTTACAACCTACACTACACCTCTCGTTCACTGATCACATGACATTAAATACAAAACATTGTTATTCAGACACTAAATATTTAACAAAGATCTTATTCCTATGCATATTTATTAATATGTGTTTCGTTTGACGTTAAATTATACACAATGTCGTAAACTTATTAATTAACACGTACGGTTTTCGAGGTTATACAAAAAAGGGTAACTAGACGCTTCGGCAGCGTTACCTCTTCGGTTTCGCTGCCCAAGTGGCATCGCCTCCGACTCGACTCGAAACCGCCGAATGTTGGTCGTTTCGGCGCCGTTGTTTTATGAAACGGTTTGGACGTCTTCATTACGATAAATTAATTATATTGTCATTATTGTTAATTTGAAAACTTAAATAGTTTTACTTAAAGTGTATTTGAATGCAGATACAGTACGTTACTACAAGATGGTCAAACACAAAATTGTAATATTAAAAATGAATTAAAACATTATTTTTCATTTACAAATGCCTACTTCAAATACAAAAATATTAAAATAGCCCATGGAGATGATTTGTATACATTTTCCTATGGAATCCATGAAATATTATATTTCATATAAAGAGAACAATATCATTTGTTCATCTTTATGAGCATTTAAGGTGTGTCCTTTGATTTGTGTGTTATGAATGCGTGGAGGCCATATGGCCTAAAGTGCTGCCACAGTCTATATTAATTAATTATGTGTTGACAAGTGTACTCTTTATTAACACATAGCGATTTTTTTCCTAAGATTATATTTGTAAAAGGCATACTGTAGTTATAAATGTTATTTAATCGTAATTTGGAATTTGCAATATTAAGAGGAGACATTCTAGGTGAAATGGTATAATGGCTTTGTAAATTTACTATGATTTACTGTGCATAAAGTTAACTTTTACAACAATCACATACCTCAAAATCACTTTTATTCACGCATAAAGCATGCCTCTTTTTTAATTTATCTTTTTAACTAATAAATCGTTTTTCAATCTTTGACGGCTGTTTGCTCGAAAACACATTTTCTCGTTTGGGAGAAGGATATCTCTGGAAGTAAATATGCTACCAAATAAGGTTTTGACTGTTGTTTTCTCTTATTCTATGCACAAGTTTACAGCTGGCAGAACACCTTATCGAGACAATCAAAAGTTTGAAAATTACCTAAGTATTTCTTTCTAAATAACAAGTAATTTTTCCTGTTACATAATTGCAAAAAAATATAATAAAAAAATAAAATAACGTGTATGTTTTCTGCCAGTTGTGTAATAGAGTATGTACTCAAGATGGTTATGCAAGAATTATAATAATAATTTTGTTCAATAAATAATGGCACTGATTCTCAATTTGCCAATATTTTATTTACCCACAAAGCCCTATGAAAACGTAAAACATAGCGCCATATTTTATAATAAAAGGGCATGCGTGTGCCAGACAATGGTGACATGCACAGACCCGACTACATTACACATATATTGCGGCGACAAAGCTTCTAATTAATTTGTCGAAGCGTTCAAGCATGTTGCCGCCGAAGTGGTAACGCTGCCGAAGCGACCAATGTTATTCCGCCGAATCGACTAAAATTTGCCGCCGAAGCGACCAATTTTTTCGCTGAAGTGTCCAAGAATATTAGCTGCCGAAGCGGTAACGCCGCTGAAGCGACCTGGAACCATACAAAAGTAGGTCAGCGTGTTCGCTTTAGCGGCGTTTTATGATTCCGGAGTTTCAGTAGTATTTATTTATTATATAAGGAATCTATTAAGGATAGTATCAAACGCCCAAGCACATAGGTATACCATGATAAATGTGTTTTTATTTTTCCATTCTCTCAGCTTATAACCTGCGGTGTCACGTTAAATGAAGGAATTACAAATGATGAACGGGTGTTTACTGGGCGATAATATGGTATTTTATGATACCGATAACGCTATTATTGACATTAACATTAGCACTCAGATTTATTTCTGCGTAAGTCCCAGGTTCCTCATATATTTGACCTAGATTCGGCCACATTTCAGATACATAGTAAGTTTTTCGGGTAAAATTGCTGTGACTTATTATTCCATTCTTATTATAATAACGATGACGATGTCGATGACTTGTTATTTGAAGGATATTGAATTATCTACACAATGCCATGGTATGTGTAATTGAATCACTAAATCATGTTGACCATATATGGCTTGGCACATAAACATTTTGAAAATGCATCACAAAATATGATATATATATATATTATAACGGGGTGCTGTGGTAGAGCGTCAGACTTTCAGACAAGTGGACCGGGGTTCTAAACCACCTGTGGTAGAGTGTTGGACTTTTCGGTTGAAGGGACCGAGTTTTAAAACCACCTGCTGCCATTTCAAAACCTGGGCAATTTCGTTCACCCTACTTTGCCCGTGTCTTTCGGAAGAGACACTAAAATCCGTTGGTCCCTTCTGCCTGGTGTTTATGCCAGGAGAAGTAAAAGATCCCACACAGAAGATAAATACATAACCTGTCGTGGACTCAAAGAGTGGTGGTCTCTATCAGTATCTCAAAGCCAAATGTGAGAGGTGCCGAACAGGACTTACAATGCTCTTAAGGAACCCAGTCCTTGACTGGAAAAAGGAATTGTAACTTTTCTGGGCTTCACTTCTTATAGGCATCGCTGTCATACTACATAAAGCCATTAATTAGAGACAGTGGTCTAATGGTTAGAACACCCGACTGTCCATCGAGAAGACAGTGGTTCGATTCTTCCTCCGTCGTTTTGAAGTTTGGGCAATTCCGTTCAGCCCACTTTGCCTGTGTCTTTCGGAAGAGACACTATTTGCTTGTATTTTCTTCTACCTGGTGTCTATGCCATGGGAAGTAAAACATCCAATGCAGAGAAATGGAAAAAACCTATCATGGACTCACTAACTCTAGAGAAGAAAAACTTCAGAATAAACCACTCCTATGCTAGTCCTAGACAGAGCTCTTTTGAGTTAAACATTTTTAAGGCCGTCGGGCCACAAGTTTTCATATTTTGCTGGTCCGGCAATGTGAGAAACTGTCAGAAACTACTTTCTGACATAAGAAACTATCAGGAACTGTCAGTATATAATCTCTCTTATGGATCATTTATGTATGATACTGCTAATTACATGGCATATAAGTAAATCCCACGTTTGGAACACATTCTCAGTAAACTACTGGCGATATATTCTTGATTTTACTTGCATGTGGTTAGTTTTTATTATTTCTTTAAGGTGCATAGCCCCAAAACCATGACTTTTGTGTAATGTTTCACTTTAAAGACAAAGGTACTGTTGTGTTTTGATGTCCTGAGGTGATGAGTATTCGTGTTGCAGCATGAGTCGGAAGCAGACACCCAGTGACTTCCTGAAGCAGATCATTGGTCGGCCTGTTGTTGTCAAATTAAACTCTGGAGTTGATTACAGGGGTACGTGGCATGGATTACATCTTTAAACAGTTACAGTATGTAGCAGATTATGAATATGCTATATCTAAAAAAAACTTCCTTCCTTTGCTCACAAATTTTGATTATTGTAAGTAATGGCTTTGATTCATTAATACACTAAGTTATACTTGGCAGTGACATTAATTTTGGTCATAAAATCTACAATACAAATATTACTATAAATGTAAATGTTTATTCATTTCTATAGCACCATATTTATACAATAATATTCTATGGTGCTGTACAGTACAATAAATAGCATAGTAGAAAGTTAAAACAAAATAGGCTTTCAACAGATATTGATGTAAAAAGGTAAACACTATAAAAAGAGTAAAATTAATAATTTCAGTAGAAAGTATAAACTAGAAATGCACATAAATCTTCAATTGTGTAGTCACTGGTCCCTGTCATTGTAAAACATTAAAATATCTTTCCATGTTAGATGGTTGAATAATTTTGGGTAATACTAGTTCATTGATCAGTATTGTGTCTGTGTAGGCCGTCATTCCAACTGTTTTGGTGCCTACATGGTAGTGTAGGTTTCATGTTAAGTTGGATGTAATTGTGTTGTTGTTGACCAGGTGTCCTGGCATGTCTCGACGGCTACATGAACATTGCTCTGGAGCAGACGGAGGAATACGTGAATGGACAGTTGAAGAACAAATATGGAGATGCCTTCATCAGAGGCAACAATGGTGGGTTTCCAAATTAATTTTTCTTAGAATTCAGTCATGGTTGTTGGATTTGGTCATTCTAGCTGTTATCTTATTCGCCTTTTCTGTTACACTCCTACCGTTCTGTTAATCATGACTTTAAAGCGAAACAAAAGTCATGGTTTTGGCTTTTGGAGCTATGTACCTAAGAGATAATAAAAACTAACCATGTGCAACTAAAATCAAGAATATCATGCCACTGGTTTACTCAAAATGTGTTCTAAAAGTGAGAGATTGTGCTGACATGTTAACCAGCGAGACCGATAAACGCATGCACAGTTCTATGAAAACCGGGTAACCTCGACTATTGTGATGTATTAAAACATAAAACATTTGTCACTACAAGAACATGCGTATAAATTAGAAATAAATACCCTGTCTATTCTAGAACAGGAATTGAAAATAGTTTCACATAGTGTTAGCATGGTCATCCACATGGTAAAGAAACATGCCAATAATATTTGGAAAAAACCTAAGAAATGCATAGAAGAAACTAAATGAAATGTGAAAGAACACAATTTTTTTTTTTATATCTAGAGAAGAAACTTATTTATTAAAATACCACAACACATTTTGCTAGTTTCTTCAATTATCCTATACAATAAACCACATTTTCTTGTTTTTCCATACCATCATAGAACAGCCGCAACCTTCGTTTCGCATAATGAATCTAAAATAGACTCGTATAGAATTTGAAGTCTTTTTTAAGTAAAACAAATCTGAATTTTGATAGTCAGCTGAGCCTCTAATAAACTTAACATGTTTATTATTTTGTATGTTATATGAAGATTCAATATCACTGCTAACAGAAAATATTGTTTCATTATATTAAGTAGGATTGCTGGTATATAAAGCAAAATCAAACATCTAACAATAAGTGTGGATGTGCAGTAGGTTGCCATTCTTACTCTAATGGGTAACAAACCTTGTCAGTATAAAAGGGGACTCTTGTTGCTTTTCTAGTTCTCTACATCAGCACACAGAAGAGGCGAATGTGACGTGATGACATGACATGAAAACCCAAGCTTCCTCTTTAGCAGCTACTTCTCACCTGGCACAGTGATGCTGGGCCCAGGTGGCGCTTATATTAAAATGCCATCAGGACAGACTGAAATCTGACATGCTATGTGTGACTGTACTGTAACTCACATATGATTCGTTCATTTATTTTATATCACAAAAAATGTGTTCACAACAATCCTGGATTTATCAATTATATTTGTTTCAGTGTAAAAGGTTTTGAAAGAAGACGTGATATAAGTTTATAGAATGAGTGTTGTATGCTGTAATAGTATAATGAATGTGCCTATCCATTATAATATGCATTTTCTGATGAAACTTATATTGGAAATGGTATAGTAATAAGGTGGAAGTAACCATGGGGTGTTATAAAGTTCTCTTTTCACAATTGTGTGTAAAAACGTCATGTTTTTACCAATAAATATGTTTGGAAAACATAACTTTGCTATTTTTATGACATGATGGAACCTGGTGTGATGAACTAAAAAATGATGTACTCTATCACAGTAGATTTGTTTCGGAAATTTGAAACAGATTCGTAAAAATACCGGATGCTGTCGTATTCCTGCCAAAAATACATATTGAATATATGGGTAACCCTTCTGAAATGGCACCCCTGAGTATTGCAATTACCAGTAATCGGCGTCGTGTGTATAACATTGGCACCACACGGTGGGCCGGGAACCACCCAAATTGTTTGTTTTTAGATATGAAATTGTTCTACAGTGGTCAAGTTATATTGTTATTACAATTAGAAAGAACTGATTAGAGTAAACGTATATAATAATTAGAGAAGGAAATAAATATGCCTCTACTGGCTTAATGAACGCATCAACCTGTCTAATTAAAAGTACTTAAATCAAATCGATTTTTTTGCTAGTCTCATTTCAAATAATTTTTTTTAAAACCAAACCTACCCAGTACCCACTGCAACATGCTAGCTCATTTGTGCAACTTTTGTATGTCGTTTTTTTATTAAAAACGTCAGACAAACTATTAAGTTAGTGAATGCTTGTTCAAGCATTAACTGAAGTGAAAATCGAAATGCTGAAAAATTACGATTTTCTTCCTTGGCGAGATTTCATAACTTTGTCTTGTGATTGGCGAGAGGATGGAAGTCACATCCATGATCTGTATTGACTCGCAGTGTTTACCATTTCGGATATGTCAGACTATTCGCAGAACTGCGCTGCGAATAATGGCCAAAATGTTTCTTATTTGCAGAGCAGCTCTGCGAATTACGACAAAAAATCTCTTGTTTACAGAGCAGCTCTGCGAATTACAGCAACAATTGGCCTTATTTGCACAAGGTATTTTTATTCGCAAAGCAGCATAATCTTATTCGCAGAGCAGCTCTACGAGTTACAGCAAGTTATTCTGTAAATTGTGGGAGGATTCATTACGGAGGCGTAACTTTAAACCTACGCTAGTCTAAAAGTACGGCAGTCGTTCTGCACATGCTTTTTGATTTCCTGTTACGTGAACCATACTTTTTGTAGCACTATAGAGGGAAGTTTGCACCCCTGCCACATGGTATAGGGAACAGTATGTTATATATATATATATATATATATATATATATATATATTATACATACATTAAAGTATAGGGAATAGTTTATGTATGTTATATATATATATATATATATATGTGGTATAGATATGAATGAACACAAGGCAGCACTGTAGTGAACGACCAGGACATATTTTTATTAACCCATATGAAAATATACCATGGTGAGTGCTGTGGTATACCATGGTGTTTATAAAAACAGGTAAATCATGGTGTTTTGAAGCAAAGAAACCATGTTATACCACGGTTTGCCATGTAATGTCATGGTTTGCCATGTACATGTAATTCGTCATCCGCCTCGTTATAACGCGCCTCGTTATTACGCGGATTCGGATATATCCACTGATCTATATATAAATCAGTGGATATAACGCGGTCGGTCGTGGACCCCGATTTTCTGCCGCCAGGGGAAAATGCCAAATGGGCCTGCTTAAACCTACTTAGAATTGCTTTTACAATTCTCAAGAAACATTAGGCGAACAATGTCAATGAACGAGTATCAATGTGTTGTTTGTTTTGCGTTGTCGCCGACAACAATCGCTGGCTTCGCGCTTCGCTTTGCCTTGGACGGTTTGTAAATTGCAATCGAAATTCACAAATACGCCTCGCGTACGAATCAGATAAACAGTTTTAAATGCATTTAGTATGCAATACCAACATAACACTTAGGTGAAATGACATGCTTCCATTACATCCTAAATTTAATCGTTTTCGCGACGCGAAACCAACATGCCAAATTCCTAACCCAAGGCTCTACTGGTGCGCAAAAAATACGAATTCGTCATCCGCATATGAAACGATGAATCGATGTTAAGTAATAAATTTGCGCTTTGGTCGAGATCGGTTCAAAGACGAAGTGAAACAATTATTAATTCTACCTATTGTCGTTTTCTGTGTTTTATCAGCTTACATACTACGTTTGTCAAATCATATATGTTTTCGGCTGCTCAGATTCAGGTTATTATTTTCGATTCGTTGGCCTATTGCCTTGGTCCAGTACATCATCATCGTAGTAGATCTATTCCATAAGGCATAACTATATACGTACATGTGTTTTATTCAGTTCAAGAATCATCAGGGTGTGACATTTAAAAATAATACACGTTGATGCTAGCATAAAAAGTTTAATAAGTTCCATAAACTGCATGTTGGCGTATAGGACAGTGCTGCAAGCACATAGGGCTTCGACAGCGTTCGTGGACTTGGTGCAGCGGGCGGCGATCGCTGTTGTTTAGTAGCTCCCTGGTGGCAGATATGGGAACACCTAACGCGCCTCGCTTACAGCGCGGTCCGATATCGTGGACCCCGACCACCGCGTTATAACGAGGCGCGACTGTACCATGTAATATAACGAAATACCATGGTATACCATGTAATTCCATGCATACAATTTACAACGACGTGAAATCCTGACTACCGTATTTTTTACGGATGAAATCCTGGCACAACATATTAACATAACATACTAAATAATTATTAATTAAAATATTGTCTTCATCCTGACACAAAAATTCATGTACATGGAACATATATATATATACATTTCTCTAAATATTGTACTATACTAATTACTGATATCCTGGCACAATATACTAACATAACATAATAAATTAATAATTATTAACTGACATCTAGTCTACATCCTAACACAAAACATGCATACAAAAAGACAGGTCTAAATATCTTAGTATACTCAATAAATAACTGAAATCCTACTAACATATTAAATGAATTAGTAAAGGTACTGAAATCTTGTCTCCATACTTATACAAAACTCATGTACATAGAACATGCTAATATAATATATTTTTCTAAATACTAACAACTAAAATGCTAACGTAAAGTAAACTGCTGTATGTAGAACATTCTAAGAATCTAAGTTAAAACTTAAATATATGCCAATGCAATGAAGAAACACTTGAGGATAAAGATAGTGTGAGCCTTCTTGCAAAAGAAGATGCTCCATTGTTAAATCGTAGCATATATAATATATAGATATTATGTTAAAAAACAATAAAACACGTCACGCCGAGAGCCGAGGCAAGCATCGCCTGAAAACCACAACGTGAACGAAAGACCACAATGCTCAAACTGCTTTCTGCACATGCGCAACAAAATGGTGCACGTTGATTCGTTGAATAAGGATAACTTTTGATGTGATTCGCTCTGCGAATAGCCGGTGAGTTCGGATATCCACTATTTTGATCTTTACCAGATCTAACGACTTAAAGGGGGGGTGAAGCACTTGAACAACCATAGCCCAAACATAATAATATACCATTTACAGTATATATCACCCTTATATGATGGGCGCAACGCCACGGTAATCTTGTAATATCCTTTTTAACTTTGCCATTATCTTCGCTGGGCGGCGCCATATTGCTTTGCGGGGGGCTCAGCGGCAGAGTGGTTTGAGTACGAGCTCCTGGCACCGCGTTCACACAGTAAACACCTCTCGGAAAAACGGCCGAAACGCATGGAAAATCTAATAAAAAGAAAACTGGTGTGCACTGGATGGCTCCTGGATATATCAACTAGTACTACAAATGCAAGGAAAAAACTTTTGATCGACTTCCCAGGAAGAATTTGCAGCGGAAAATGTGGTTGCAAATGCGGAAATTGCCGTGTCCGCCAGCCGCAGGCTCTGCGAGTGAGCACTTGTCCGATGCAGATAACAAGACAAAAGACTATGTGATGAGCATGGACAGACGGTGAGCATCAAGATGTCATTCTTAGTCGAAGATACCGTTCCATCTTAGATCTTTTTTTTCGCATATGACCATGCATCTACAGACTATTCTGCGACAAGGAAACGTCAGATATCAGAGGGCAGAGCGATGCGTAGGAAGCGACGAGCAGAAAACAGGTTAGTAAATTGGATTACCGTTACCATTGTGACTTATCACTACGATTACAATATAGTTCCACCCCAATAAGCACAGCTGTGCTTCAACGTCAGCAGATATATGACCCACAGTAAATCGAAATGTATGAATACAATAAAGTGCGAGTAAGTTTTAATAGTTTGATATAATTACGAGTGTTTTCCAATCCGCCGATTTATATTCGACGTGATCATACGACTGATACGTACCGTCAACACGTGGCCGTACTCAGAACAATAACAATAACTCAGTAAGTGCTACAGTATATACTGCAACCTTATAACATGGGCCATGGCGTATGTACTAGGCAAAATTATTCAAGAAAATAATTTGATATTATTTATTGACAGTCATAATAAGTCTCATACTCATGTGTTCTAAATGCCTAGAGAGCAAGCAGCAAGCGTAAGGCTAAGCCTGGGGGGGGGGTTAGATGCATGGGAGAAACACGACCAAAAGACAGTATAGACTATAGTGCAACAGAAGCCTACTGTTGCTGTTTACATTTCATATTCTTTATGGAAATATTTAAAATGTACAAATACTTTCATTGTGATTAAGTGCAAATGCAGTTACAAAAACTGTTTAAAAGTATTTAAATATTTAAGTAAAATGCATTTCACCCATGCAATGTCTAGCTAGCTGGAAAGGAAACTTACTAAGGCATCGTCATCTACCCAGTTGAACACTGTCAGATTACATGTCTGCTTTCTATAATGACACTTTACAATTTCTGTCTGAATTCTTGTGACTTGACAATAAGGCAAAATTATATAAAATTAATTTTCTTTATTGATCAGATTAAACCCCACATGTAATAACCGGAAGTTCATAGAGATGTATTAATTACATTTTATTCTAAGTCGACTGATAACACTGTAATGAATACCGTGGGTGGAGGGGGCAACTGTCGGCAACCCACAATAGTATTAGTACAAGCTATACATATGAAGGAAATATATCAGGCATGGGGTCAATTCTGTTTTGTCCATTCCAAAAAATCAGTTCTAATTCCGCCTTGCAAAAAATCAATTCCAAAACGTTAAAATCCTAGGCTAAAGAAAAATTCAAATCCAATTCGTTTTAACACAGTTTTATTTGTCACGTGTGCACAATCATATTTAATTAGATATGATTAAAATTTTATTGTTCGTTAAATGCACACACACACACATATATATATATATATATCAGGTTTGCCATATAAAAAACTTTAAAATGGCATCCAGCCATTTCATATGTACATTCTGCTGCGACACCTCTCCTGGATTTTTGCTAACAAAACCAGACATTTTGGACAGCCCTGGACAGTTGGGTCATTAATCTGAGTTTTGAACAGTTTCCCCTGTTTATATCGGGTCCAGGTCATTTGCCCCCCTTCCGGACATTTGCCCCTTTGTCACTTGCCCCCCAGACATTAGCCCCTTGCCTTATTAAAAATCTGGACATTTGCCCCCTGTCTATAGCTTCTGGAATATTTGTAAGTTGTTTTAAGAAATGTTTTTTTAACTTATTTTTTTATTTCTGAACATGAATTCAATATATATATTACCCTAATTGCAATTAATGTTCTTTGTGCAAGATCAGCCAAGTAAATTACTTTATGTAGTTGGAGATGATCCTGTAATCAAAGGATTATCTTTATTGCAATTGTGGAAGAAGCCAGTGACATTAGGACCTGGACATGTTAGGACAATTGAGGATATTTGAAAGAAGCCATCTCAACAAGGTTTCTTTTGAATTGCATTTACCATGGAGAGTTGGAGTGAATCAATTTTCCTATAAAACTGGATGCACAAGCCAGAGTTGTCAGAATTCACTTATAACTTCACCATGGAAATTACTACTAGCATTTGAGGAGGTCATGTTTTGAGTGTCATTCCTACACCAAGAAGGGGGACCAACAAGATTACTCTTCATTGGGAGTGAAGCCAGCGTCGATCCTGATCATGCAAGGGTGCTGTGGTCACTGATCTGATCTCCAGATCCAGAATGTGATCAACAAGACTGCCTGCAATCATGATGGTGACACGGCACAGATAGAAGCTGCCAAGGTCCGCGAGGACCTGAAAACTAAAGCAGCTAATACCAGGGGCACTCCAAACCAGCTGATCTCTGACTCGTTACTGTCCACCACTGTTTGTGGAAGCATCACCCCAAGAACCCATCTTCCACCACTGATCTGACTATCAATGATACCTGGAAAACAACTGGTGACAAGATCATCTCATACACACTCCAGGGGATAGGCCATTGCATTAGGCTAAAGTGACTTTGACTTGTCATTGAATGTTATGTTATTGTAGAAATAATGATAAAACTGCAAACTGATTTTCACTTGTCAACTATCATGGAAAAAAGGGGCAGATGTCCGGGGGGGAGCAAATATACTAGGAGGCGGATTTATATCGCTATCAGTTGTGGTATCATTGATATTTCATCAAATTTACTGGAAAGTTTGAGTCTTCAACATCCTAATCTCCAACATGTATTCTACATGGGGACATTTTTAATTACTACAAAGGGCAAACCCTACAGCCACATGTAACAGCATTGTACAGGTGACCAGTGACATGTTTAGTATGGGAAACTTGTGGGCTGAACATTAGGCTTGGATAAACAAGGGGCTGCATTCAAGTGGGGCAGGCTTCCTCTCACACAAAGGGAATGAGCAGGCAGGTGCCCTTAATTGGCAATCTCTGTAAATAAACCTTCTACACTGAGAAAGAAAATGAGGCCTGAATGGTCTGATTTTGGTTTTACTGTCTGTTACAGTAACTTAATATTTCTTTTTGATGCAAATGCTTGATTATATTGTTCTTGGTCACAATGTTTCAATACCAGAGTAGACAGTGTCTATGCTGTAATGTTGACAACTTCCTGGCTGTTACCAGATTCAGGGTGACATGCTAATAGAAGACAAATATGATTTTAAAAGTAATATAAGTAAATATCAGGGTAAATATTAACAGTATCAAGTCAATAATTCCAACAAAATCAATTCCAATTCCCAAAAAATAAATTTTGGAAAAACAAATTCAATAAAAAAAATTTTTTTGTAGTCAATTCCAATTCCGGAACTAGAATTGAGGGTCAGTTCCAATTCCGGAATGGAATTGACTACATGCCTGAAGTATAATCATGACAATATCTTGTCTCTGTGTACTACAGCAACAGTCATGAACAGTATAATTGAATTGAAACAAGCTTATGTCTGTGGGGCTTTTGTCGGGAGGGGCTTTTGTCCATGCACCATACTATCTAGCAGATGCTTTCAGTATAATACCTAATAATTATATATATATTTACATATATACATACATATATACATACATATATACATACATATATACATATATATATATATATATATATATATATATATATATATACGTATGTGTGTGTGCATGCAGCATTTATAAGGTAAAGATGTCACAAGCATAGATCTGCATTTGGTCCAATAACAATATTCATGCATTATGTTATCTAAATCGAGTGTCAGATATAAAATAAGGAACCCCATAGAAAGTGTACCTATGGGTCCATATTTTGTTATGGAATTTGGACCCCTTATAGAATTTTGACCTCCCTGGCCCATTGAAAACAGTGCAATGTTGATTAGATAATATAATGCACTTTGGAGCTAGGATGCTACAATTTTGGTTACATGCGTTTGGTTATGTTACCAGTGGCATTCGTCAAACTGACCAAACAGATTCATTAAAAACATTAAGAGATCAGTGAAAGACCCATTGGTTGAATTAACATGGCTCCATAGGGAAAATGCTTTTGCCTGTGGTTGATTACTTTATACATTCTATATGACACTGGCACTCTTATATTCTAAAAATAATATATACAAGAGAAAGTTTCTCACATTGTGATTCATTTTTATTATGCAAAAGATGAATTTTGTAAAATGTTCAAGTCACTGTATGTGTAATCTTTTCAGATGAAGGATTCACCATTGGTTCATACAAGTACAGGTACTAGTTTTGAAGCATCCAGCGCTACGGGTGATGCCGTCAATCTTTACATTACGGATGTCACCTTTAGTGCCATCACTGCTACTACTGCTGTGGCACAACATACAACTGATGCTGAAACGCAAATCGATCCGGTAATGATATTTCAAGTGCGACACTTCGCGAATGCTGCTGTAGTCATGGATGACATTATTGCACCAATGAACGTTGATCGTGACTACTCCTATGTGAAGCTTCCATCAGATTCAGTGAGAATAAAGACATTGGTGCAGATGATGCACACTATGTGATAACAGCGACATAACCGAGGGTGACTCAAGCAGCTCCGACACCTATGAGAAAGAGAAGAAGTTTGTCATTCGTGAGAAAAACATGTCACTTTTCTGCACCTGCCACACACCAAACAGCCATAAACTGTGACACAGGTTGTACTCATGTCTGATCTATCAGCCAAGGTCTTTCGGATACTGGGGTGTCTGTCAGGAAAGTGTGCTGATTTCTACCCCTGGATGAGTGAAAGGTGAATTGAATATGTTAGGTGTACATGTACTATCAGTCAGAATAAGTAGTGTATTGGTGTATATTTAGTGCCAGTAGTGTATTGGAACAGATGGTTGGTGTGCAAGTACTATCAGTCAGAACAAGTAGTGTATTGATACATATGATTGGTGTACATTTACTGTCAGTACAAGTAGTGTATTTGGTAGAGAATGAGACGCTTGGTTTACATTTGCTGTCGGTAGGAACAAGTAGTAGATTCAGTCAGAACAAGTAGTATATTGGATACACATGATTGGTGTACATTTACTGTCAGAAGAAGTAGTGAAATGGTGCAGATTTCAGAATGAGATCATTGGTGTACATTTACTGTTGGTAGGAACAAGTAGTGTATTGGTATGCATGATTGGTGTACGTTTACTGTCAGTCAGAACAAGTAATATTGTTACACATGATTGGTGTACATTTACTGTCCAATCAAAACAAGTAGTCTATTGCCATTGGTACAGATGATGATGGTGAAACAGTTAAAATGCCTTGGCTTTATAAAGATTAATTATTTCCTAAGCTAAACTACCAGTATATTTGATAATGTTGTGGCATAATAATGATGTGTGTAACTGTGATATCCATGTTCCAGGTTGTATTTCCCGGTGGTAAGAAGTCACTGTTTTTAGTCAAGCCTTATTTCTTTGGTAATTGTTTTTCTATGTGAATAAACTGTTGATATATTTTATGTTGGTCTCAATATAAATGAAATTGTGTGTAGTGACATGCAAGATGCTGCAGGTAACATTTTTGTTGACAGAAATGGGATATGGATAAGAAGGCATTCACATCATTCAGTTATTAATATTTTAGTGGGAATTTTTGTAGTTTTCCAGGTTGTTTTTCGACCTGCTGCATACTGTGGGTGCCTCACAATTTGTCTATATCAGATTATCAGTACACTCACCTGTGTCAAGTCAATCTCCATAGCTAAACTTTCCATCAATTCAATTTGGTTCAGAATAGACATCACAGATCCTTCCCACATCGCAGGATGGGATTACTTGTCTTGCCTTTCCTGAGCCTGAAATATAATTTGTCATGGTTAGTTGATAGCACTAATTCCATAATTACCATAATAGTTGCAAAACTGTGAACATTACATACTGTCAGTAGTTAATTATTGTTATTTAAATGATTACATTGCACCAAACAACAAGGTGTGGTGTGCTACAGAGAGGGGTGATTACAAGTACGAATATTAACGTAATCATGATTACAGTAATTACTGCAATCACAATTACTAATGTAGTCATGATTACAATCATTATTACAATCACGATTACGGTAACATTTAAGAATATATATATATATATTCACATAATGAATTAAATAAACCCTCATGTTATTATTGTCATCAATGTTATTCAACAACAAATCAAACCCAATATTAAAATACAGTCACGGTACACTTCATTAGATTACAAAATAAAGAGAAAAGCCTGCTTGCATTGCCATTGTAGTTCGGACCTCGCCCTCGGGCTAGGTAAAAGAAATATGCAGAAAAAATATGATTATTAAAATGGCAATGATTCGATAACAATTGAATTACTGACCTGCTAGCTATAGGGCGAATCGATGAATCGGCACGCAAATCATGCAATGACAGCAGACCAACATCTAGCACCGCTTTGTTTGTGCATATCACTACAAAATCATCGTCTTCGCACGGTGCTGCAAGCACCAACGCGGTCGGGCACACGGTGACGGTGCTGCATAGCCATAGCCTAGCCCTAGGCATGGTAGCTTCCTCGGCGCAGCATAATGACTCAACGTAAACGTGCGCAGACATCGGGACGCAATTTCCACAGGTTCACCACATCACATTACCTAGTCAGGAATCGTTGACAGTCAAAGCGCTGTTGTAATTTTTCCTGAATCCAACGTCAACAAAGCCAAAGGCGAAGCCGACCTGGAGTCTAGAGCGTGACTCGCACACTCGGTGACATTTTACGACTGTCAACGGTTGTTTCCGTGTGGCCTGTCGAACTAGACTCTTCGTCTGTGGTTTCCATTTCTCCAAAGATAGACAACTATTACGGAAGTTCAGTAAACCACTAATCGCTAGTAGCAGATCTGGTAAAACTGTCCCAAGCGATGCATCCATCTTGTCAACAAGTAAAAAATAGTTCCGGTATTCCGTTATCGCATATTCTCGTTGGTTAGCATCTCGTGTGTTCGAGAAGTGCGGCGTTTTCCACGATTTTGTGCGTGTTTTGTTGTAATTTCTTTAACTTTTTTTATTTGGAACGAACAAAAACGCTATTTTGTTGACGTGTGTAAACACTTGTATATATAACAGAGACCCATATCTTTTTTTTCGCTCCAGAATGCCTATTTACGAAATAAATCGCAAAAAATCGAAAATTTACATTGATTAGATATACGCGACTCAAACCACTCGTTTCGACAACAAAATGGCGATACGCAGTGATGTATTTTGTCGATTTTTGTCTCGAACAAAATCAGTTTTTCAGTTTATCTCATAAATTAGCAGGTATCTGTCACCATTAATGCATAGTTAGATAATATATATTTAAATATACGGCATAACACAAAATTGCTTCAGTTCCCCTTTAAGTCAATTCTATCGATGATTTGAAAAAAAATAGGCATCGTTTTATTAAATCGACTGCGGATGTTACATAAACTATTTATACACTACATATTTGGACAACAATGAACTGGTTTTGCGATAGGCTAAATCAGTTGAGGAAGCAGTTCTAACAGTCGTCGTCCGACTAGTATGTTCCTCGTTATCGGACGTTATCCGCAAGGTGGCAGCATCAGTGGCGTTTCTCCGCCGCCGTTTCTTGTCATCATGATCATGTTAAACAATGGAGTGCGTCCCGTGCGTGGTAGTCGACGACGAAAATGAGTCGTCAAGGGAATCGCATGAACACAGTTCGGACACAAGAAGTGATTCACACAACTTGCGGTCTCATGCGGACGAAAATAGTTGTGACAGCGTCAAGGTAATGCCGTGTGGGCGATATTATAGTTTATGATAGAAATACATACTGTATGTTGTTGAAGATTCCTCGTAACTTGCTATAGCTTATCGATTCCAAAAACCTGACCTGTGATTGTATAACCTGTCCGTCTCAGTTCTGTTTACAGTCATATTCACTCTGTTAGCATCTAACTTCTAAATTACAGTCAGTTTACCCACTTGTCTTGGATCACGTGCTCGGGCTCAGCCACCGGCACCGCAATGCAAAGCCACAGGCACAGCCTGTGCTTTAATCAGAAAACTACCATTATTATGCTGCCTCGTTGGTAGTTTGTTTACATTGACATCTGTGTGAGAGGGTTGAATTCTCGTAGTGGGTTTAGCCAATTGGGAAGTTTGCCGTGTGGACCTCTAAAACTCTCCTCAATTCATTTTGTACGTCACAAATCAAGTTCACTGATGTTCAAATCTGTAGTACATGAATGAATAGTTCAAGTAACATATGCGCATTCGGCTTAATAAAAGAGTGCATACTTTTGTAAAAAAAAATGTCTAAAGAATTGACTTTGGTAGTTAGATCAGGTAACTTGAGAAAGAATTAATTTAGCCTTATTATTAAATTATCAGAGTGTAAAAAAGTTGGTGGCAACATGTCTCATTGTCAGTAAATGATCTTTCATTTTTCTTTCTGTTGTTTGAAATGAGGTATTACACATAACATTATGCTTTGTTTCTTTATGACAGTCTGCAGCCAAGCAGTTGAAAATGCTAGCCTTCAGAAACCCTGGACGTTTTATGGAAAATTTTGATCCCGATAGAAGTGCAAGAGAAATGAGGAAAGTCAACCGGAGAATATACAGAGACTGGTACGTTCAATCTACATAATGCTTTACATTTATATAACAACTGATTTGGTTAAGAGAAAACAAACATTTTAATGGGGCATTTATAAGTTATATCAGAGCTAGTGTATACACTAGCTCTGGTTATATCCCAACAAGTGCTATACATTGTGAAATTTCTCATCAAACACATGTCCCGTTTAAGGGAGATTTTGTAAAGTAGGTGTTTTATTTATATAGCACATTAACATAGTTTGGAAGAGTAACAAAACATTTAATCATCTGTCTGACTTTTGTATTGTACATTTCTTCTAGCATCTCGGCTGTAGTATGTACACCATCAAAGTTTTTGTGTTTAACTTTGATAGCATTCGCAAGAATCAGACCTATGATGACAGGGGACGACTGCTAATGGACAGTCGTGACATTTGTGACTGCCTCGAGCCCAACTGTCTTGGTTGTCACTTTGACTGTACTAAATGTGGCTCACCAAAGTGTGGCCCTGAGTGTCGTCGTAATCGCCGTTGGTATTACCAAGATGTCGAAGTGGAGGGTGCCAACCACAAGATTCATTTCAACAACCCACCTGGTCACCAGTAATGCACTCACAACGGTATGGATACACAGTGGGTGCAATAATGCTGCTTGTCATGAGACAGGATTAAAAAGCAGAGTTAGGCAGGAATACAACACGGACTACACAATCTGATAAACAGTGCAAATAATAGTACACGAATAGAAGTTATAGTAAATACTTCAGCTTGAACAGAACTTTGTCGATGTTAATATTGTTCAGTGTTGAGGAGATTAAAGTGGTTTAGGTGACGTTCTGCTATAGTACATATGGGCACATTAAGGGTCTTGACATTCTGCTATAGCACATGTGTGCACATTAAGGGTCTTGACTAAATATCAAACTTTTAGATAATTAAGTAAGCTTATCTTCGGCGCTACTGTGTTCTCTTCACCTACACACTGGGTGAATAACACATCATGTGTTTTTAGAATTAGATATCAAGTATTTGTATTTGATTGTTTTTGTTAAACGTTTATTCGTAAATAATACATTTTCATGATACTTCGCATGGTATAGCATGTTTTGGATGAACAGATTGGTAGAATGTATGTGAAGCCTTCTAATTGCTAACTCTTGTGTTTGGGTAAACTGGACTAAGTTGAATGTCCCAAGAGACTATTAAATAACTATACTTTGCATGTATTCCATCATTAACTACATTAAGTATCATGTCAGGTTGCATTTGTTGTTTTACTTTGTTCACTTCATTTTGAAGAAATGTTTGGGTTAGCATTGTTTGTTGTGAATATTGATGGTGAGTAGATTATTCAAGTTCTTTAGTTGAGTTTTTAGTAATGATGTGTTATTTTATCCATGCTGTTTTGGGATAAACTTGTGTTGGTTTTCCAAGCAGTGATATTGCTAAGAGAACGTCTACATTGAAATAAAAGATAAATTATAAATATGTAAATGTTAGAAAAATAACATGTTGTCTCCAGAAAATGGCCATTGAAATGTTAAAATAGATTAGCAATGATTGGATAAAAATGCTGGTTATAATCCCACCATTTCATTTGCTGAAAGAAACCACATGCGTCCTCCTAACACGTACGATATAACAATAATATTGTCATAATTATATAATATGTGTTCAATTTGTTTGTGATCCCACATGTTTGTTATTACCGCTATACCTGGTATTCGTTACGTTGGATCTATGAGTTTCTTTTGTGTATAAAATGCCTATTACATAAAAACATCGTTCATTTTTCTAATTCTACTTAAATCATTGCCGTAACTACCATTAGGCAATATAGTCCCTACTATGATTTTTTAAACATGTTTAATTTAATTCGCACCCCTCGGGTGGCACTACACGCAACTTGTGTGTGCCTGTTGGGCGTTACGAGTTACGGCACTGTAAATACGACTAAGTTCAGAGAAAAAAACATTTGACGCTTATACAGCCTGAACGTTGTCGTTTTGAAAGACGCGTGACGTTGTGATCAAGTGTTGTAAAGTTGTACGCAATAACTACAAAGAGTAATTCGATTGTTCATAGGATAATAGCGAGTGAATTTCGAAAAATGAAACTGTCGACCCGACCGTGGGTCGTAGATGAACCACTGTTAGTTTGGCGCCCAAGAGGCAAAGCGTCTACTGTACACACATACAAGCACTGTACACACATACAAGCACTGTACACACATACAAACACTGTACACACATACAAACACTGTACACACACAAACACTGTACACACATACAAGCACTGTACACACATACAAGCACTGTACACACATACAAGCACTGTACACACATACAAACACTGTACACACATACAAGCACTGTACACACATACAAGCACTGTACACACATACAAACACTGTACACACATACAAGCACATACACTTGCTGGGTTATAGTAAGATGGTCTTAGGCCTACTGCATATAACGTTATTTTGATTATTTTTCCATTTAATATTCTACTTAATTTTTCCCAATAAAAACAGCGACCAGCTCGCAGATGAAACACATTAACCATTCTAAATGCTAGCAAAAATGCCCATCCTCCGGACGGGACAACTCGGTAGTTTGTAACAAACGTTCAGGGTACTCAACATTATCACATAAATATAAAACCAATGCCTTGGTGCTAATCAGCAATGTATCTTGATTGCTTTGTGATGTTACTCTCGAAATTGCGACGACGACTCAACTAATACTTGGTGTGGGGTAAGCTGAGCCAATGTGTAGGTTAGGTAGTTAGGTAAATGCTTTATTTGTATAATTTACGTAGGCCATGTACTAAAATGTCACAACTCGGCCAATGCATCTACCCAATGCGTACAATAATTAAGAACTCTACACACTTAATTAGTATTAATATGCCAATCACAACCAGTGTAAATAACTGCTGATATGTTGTCCCAATTTGCTCGGAAAAAAATAATTCCTTGATGTATTTTGGGGTAAAGAACATTTGTCTTCGTTCTTTAACCGCTGCTCAACTAACCCTCCCTCTGGCCGTCAGTAGCTCAACCAGCCCCGTTTCGACAATTAAGTTTTTGTTCAATTAACTTCTCATTAATGCTCGAAGTGATGTAAATACTCTTCTTCCACGTGCATTGTTAAACCAAAGTAGTCTGTCACATGCGTTGATAGTTTACACACCCGCAGACATCAATCACATTCACAAAAATTTTGAAAAGCACACTTTTAACTAACATTTTCTGACTGTTGTGACAAATGACACTTATTGTACACAATCGTGTTCTGATGACATGTTTAGTCACTGGATTGTACCATGGAACTGTCGCTGTTGTAGTTTCCTGGGAAGCATGGGTGGCTCAACTAACACTGCCTCCACCTACTATTATAGTATAATTATAGTAACGTCGCCTTGCCTTTGTTTTACGTAACTTCGGACAATCTTAAAAAAGACGCATCATGTCAACAATTGTACGTAGGGCCTAAGTGTTGGCACAGCGTTGCGGATAATTGTATGTAATAACTACAAATCGTAATAGCGGGGTGAATATAAAGAAAAACATTACGACCCGACAGTGGAGCACCTAGAAAGCTTGGCGCCCGAGATGCAAAGCGTCTAAGAGGAATTGCATAACATTCTGTGACAGGGCATAGCTTTGTTTTGTTTGCCCATCACAAGGTGGCAACACCCATGGTCATTTCAATTATGTATTTTATTGTAACTTAGAACATGCTTCCATTATTTTGGTGGAGTAGCTAGGTAAATAACTAAACATACTAAATGTCATGCTGTTTAAAATGAATGTGTGTCCACGTCTGCCAACAGCCTACCAAGCGGGGACTGCCTTATAAAACAAATCCACACGGATGATATTGTATCGATTAATTACTCGTACATAAAGTATTGCATTGCACAAAAAAGAGAAATCAATGACTTAATCAGTTCTAAGAATACGCACGTGTTACAACCGGGGGCGTAGTTCATCGATTGTGTTACTAGTGAGGACATTTAGAAAATGTCACGTGTGAGTTTGCCTTGTGTACAAAAGAAGTAATGTACATAAATAATGTACACAAAAGGTATATATCAATATGATATGTACAAAAGAAAGTTCTAAGTTGAGCATAACTAGTTTATGATTGAAATAATCGAGGGTTACAAATAGGCCTACAATAAAGCAAGGGCATAAGATAATACGTTGCCACAGGAAATGTTGATGATACCGGTGCTGATGTCAGGGCTTGGGGAAAGAAGATGAAAGAAAACAAGATACAACCCGGAAAATAAAGGCATTGCAAGTGTTATGCCTGTGGTATACATTTGTGTATTTATAGTATATTATTCTAATTTATAGTATATTTGTTTCGTTCCTGGACACCCGTCTACAAATGCACGTTCTCCATGGTTGTTGGTGCAATCAAGTGTATGTCGCTGCACTCGACGATGGACCGGTTCTCATTGACCTGGGCCACGTTCTTGTTGGACATATTGGTAGACAGGCGCGGGAATACGTATCGACTGTTCTCCGACTGGCGCCGGCGGAATTTCTGGTCAGCGATGTAGTCACGGCGCATGACGGAAGTGACGTCATTGTCGTCATCGGCGAACCAGAAGAGGAGCAGACAGACGAGCGTGATTAGTGTGAGGACAGCGAGCCATGTGAGGAGGCCGATGAAGACCCGACGATTGAGAAACACGTCCTCGCGTCTCAGTGCTGCCCCTACAACGAATCGCAATAAAGTCTACGTTACTGGCGAAACAAGTCAGATGTGATGTTTCAGTTCAACTGATGTTTAGGTTAAATTGTAGAATTTACACCGTTTCATTTTCTTAATTTCCAACATGTATAATGATCGCACAGTGTGCCACAGGCTACAAAATATACAAATGACACCCATCTCTTCTGTTGTGGTAGTTTCATGAGCGATACGTGACTGTCATTTATTTCAGTATGGCGATCACAGGTCGATCTACATCGTGAATCATTTAGCAATAGGCTATCGCGATAAGCCAGCTAAGAGACGGGGGGCAGGCGTGGTCGCTATTGTAGGCCTACGACAGTTGCACCTGTTGGCATGACACGTTTATGACATGTGACAACTATTAGTCAAGCACATGGAAGCATTTGATTTGAAGATTTGTCATTGTGCTCCCTGGATGGGTAATCTACAAGGTGGTCATTGCATTAGATGACGGAATGTAAACGGTAAGATGATGCACCCATACTTCCACGGTTAGCATCAGTGAGGCAGCAGTTGCATTGAGCAATATCAACCGAATATGGGGATACTGTGTCTTTGAAGTAAGAGGGAAGATGGTTATTTTATCTCTAGACCGGTGGTTCCTTGGTGTGGTGCAACTACCAACTTATGGTCATTTCGGGTTATCGACGTGTAGCAAAAGCTACTCTTGACGTTTCTGTTTTTGCAGTTGTATTCAGCATGATGAACGAAATCTGGTACAATATCTCTGGGATAAATGGGAATGTGGCTAGTTATTGGTCGGATCACATTCCAGAAAGACCGTGATCAACAGATGGATAGACTGTTGTGGAGCAGCTGGGAAATACAGTATTCTGACAAGGTACTGCTAATGACCATTTCAGTAACCATGTTGTTGGAAAGGAAATGGATAATCTGTCTGCCCTGACAAGTTACGGTATACCTTGGAGTACGGACTAAGACCTGTGCAAACAGATACGCTAAGCTAATCCACTTGGAAATTTGCCACCCGGTACGAAACGACAAAGCTTGTATTGTTTACGACTGCATACGTGGCTTGTAGGCCCACACACTGCACAGTGATCTGTTGTGTTTATCCAATCGGTTGTGTTATAGTAATTTAACTGTCACATTATTGAGACTTGTACACACATTGTGTCCAATAACAGAACTTATATAGTGGATGCTGGCTTGGTTTAAAAATATGACGAAGACTGGATGTTGTGCCGCGTGCCGTATGAACACTGTATATTGCCATAAAACAGCCTAGCTGTCGCTGGCCCGTGCCTGCCCATTGCGTGGCTGGCCCGTGCCTGCCCATTGCGTGGTGCGTCAACTGACACCGGCTCTGCAGTATTGTTCTACTTTAGTTACGTTTTCTACTGTATTTATGTCTGTACTGACAATAAACTTATCGTAACGCTGGAACCCACACAATCCCTTTGCTAGTCGATTTGCTAGTCGACCTGAACATAAGCTAAATTGATGACACAATTTAACATCAGGTGTTAGTAATATTGCTTTTTAAGACGTCTCTCAATACTTAAAATATTGCTATTCCATATATATTATTAAGCAGTGCATTTAAATATTTCTACTTGCTAATCATCGTTGCACTATAGTCCGTAAAATATTACACCAGGCGAAACACAATATCGAAGACAAATATCACTTGAATTCACGCGGTGCTAGCCTTATAGTATAATCCCATTGAGAACCTCCGTTCAACTCCCCTGTTTCTCCTTCTTTAAATATGTTTTATTTATTGTCTGTTGACTGGAGTCGGTCGCCGGTTCAACATGGACGTTTTTCCTCGTCGATGTCTGGTGCGCAGTCTGAAAGCAGCACAATAAAATCTGGTACTTGAAAATCATTTGGTTTGACAGATATACTTGTCTACAGGTACCTTTGATGCGTTCTTGTGGCACGTAGACACGAGAGGCGTGTAGACAGCTGTAGCCACCCAATGTGTTGATACACGTCTCATCGCCATCGCACTTTGGTGGATTATCTTCGTAGCATTCGTTCACATCTGAAACAAACGTACCGCACTTTAATCACTACTTTAAATTCTACATGTGCTTACAACGACTACTAATGTTCAATGCGTAATCAATGTTGTTAGTAGGGGAAGGCAGTGTTAGTTGAGCCACTGGGTTAGTTGAGCCAACCTTATTTACCAGGAAACAAGAGCAGCGACAGTTACATGGTACCACCCAGTTGTTGAACGTGTTATTCGACCACTATTGATGTATAATATGTTACATTTGTCACAACGGCCAGAACATGTGAGCTAAAAGTATGTTTTTTGATGTTTTTTGAAACTTTTGTAATTGTAATTACTGTCTCGTGGTGTGTAAACTATAAACGCACGTGACCAGATTTGTTGTGTGCACTTACAAATTGTTTAACTATGCACAGAGAATTTGTTTACGTCACTTCGCGCATTAACGAGAAGTTAATTAAGCTTAATTGTCGAAACGGGGCTAGTTGAGCCACCCAATGCCTAAGGGAGGGTTAGTTGAGCAGTGGCTAAAGAACGAAGACGAGTGTTCTTTACCCCAACATGCATCAAGGAATTCAAATTGGGACATCGGATAGCTACAAGACAACATATTAGCAGTTTGTTACACTGGTTGCGATTGGCCTATAAGTCTATTTTAATTAAGTGTGTCGACTTATTAATTAAGTGCGTAGACGTGTTGTGCAGTTGGGTAGACGTGCTGGCTGAGATGTCATGAATTTTATGTATAAGGCCTATGTAAATTATACAAATAGAGTATTTACGCAACTTACGCTACACTGTGGCTGAAGTTACCCCACACCAAGTGTTAGTTGAGCCAGCTTACCAACCCAATTTAAATGATCTACTAATAATCATAGTTTATGCAAAATAACAACACAAGTCCAGCGTAGATTGAAATAGGCCAAAGAATGACATTTAGATTTATTAATTAAGGAGCATGAAATTAGGCAAGCATACACCATCAAAATAAGATACATCCAATAATCTCAGCAAGCATGCCGGCCCCCAAAAGGTGTTTACACATAATTAGTAAACCATGCCTATCAGCTACCCACTACCAGTACTATCTGTACCACTACTGACTTATATACAATTCACATGGTATCGGTGGGGGTCACTCCGCCACTAGGTCACCCTCTGTGACCATTATTATGGGGGGGTCGGTCACAGAGGGTGACCTTGTGGCGGAGTGACCCCCACCGATACCATGTGAATTGTATACAAGTCAGTAGTGGTACAGATAGTACTGGTAGTGGGTAGCTGATAGGCATGATTTACTAATTATGTGTAAACACCTTTTGGGGGCCGGCATGCTTGCTGAGATTATTGGATGTATCTTATTTTGATGGTGTATGCTTGCCTAATTTCATGCTCCTTAATTAATAAATCTAAATGTCATTCTTTGGCCTATTTCAATCTACGCTGGACTTGTGTTGTTATTTTGCATAAATGAATTTATGTGACAGCGGCGCATAAAGGATTTTATGCGAGATGACAAGGCAATGAAAGCGATTTGAGGTTAGACCTTTTATGGTAGAGAGAGTATTGGCCTAATTACTCGCTCACGCGTATGGATACACCAACCACGTGACCTAGAGCCAGCCTCACTCGATTTCCAAGTTAGCTTGTGTCGTTGTGAGACCTTTGCGCTGCAAATATTTCCGAATTTCTATTGTTACTGATTATTCGTTATCGCTGAATTTGTTGATTTTATGGCAATACAGTTTCTGAACAACTATGCTTGTTTTTTGTTGAGTGGGTTTCCTCGAATCACAATTTTTTCGTCATCACGGCAAATTAGTAAGGGTTTGAGAAATCCATGACGGACGTTTGGTAGGAATGTTGGACGTAGGTTTGATGTAGTTAAACCGTCAATCGAGCCACCTACCGATACAAGTGCGCTGGTCGAGACTGAGCGTGTATCCAGTGACACAACTGCACACGAACGAGCCGGGCGTGTTCTGGCAGAGCTGCTCACAACCTCCGTTCCACGTCAAGCATTCATCTGTATCTACACCAGTACATGCCAGTTATTTCATCAAATCTTACATGCTTTCGGGCATAGTTGTCTCACATTTTACAACATTCGTCCCCCATAGTTGGTTATTTAAATAATTGTTGTATTGATGCCAACGCAGTAAAGAGTCAGTGGGCTGGCGGATAATACATGACACAACGTGGGTATTGCTAGGCAACCGAAGCAGTAGTCAATAAAATGGATTTTTCTTTTGTATATTCATTATTATTATAAAGTAAAATTAAACAATCCATGCAATTTTATTTGTTACATTCTAATGAATCAACCGAAATGTAATATCGGCATCACAATTAGCCATGGGCGTCCGCATGAATTTTTCCAGGGAGGGGCAAGAAAGAAGAATATACAAATATAAATATATATATATACATATATATATATATATATATATACATATATATATATATATATATATATATACATATATATATATATATATATATATATATATATATATATACATATATATATATATATATACATATATATATATATACATATATATATACACACATATATATATATATATATATATATATATATATTATATATATATATATATATATATATATATATATATATATATATATATACATACATACATACATACATACATACATACTATATATATATAGTGCCCCTTGCCCCACCCACCCCCCGCGGACGCCCATGCTAGTAGCTAAATTGCGGGCTGTTGCGTTGCGTGTTTGACATATGCCAACTATGCCTATGAGTTATTTGTTTCGAGCGGTGATGCATAAATATACTATGGCAGTGGCCAGTTTTTGCCTGTAAAAATCCACGTTGCTTTAGGAAGAATTTTCTTCGGCTGTCTGAAGCCTATAGCTGTGGCATGTGGTAACCGTGACTTTATGACAATAGCGACGAGCGGTTGAACTATATCATTATTGTTTCACCTGTGCAGTTTCGTTTGTTGGGCTGGAGCGTGTGGCCGCGGCGGCAGCCACACTCGTATCCCACGCGCAAGTTGGTGCATGTCTGTTGGCACGGAGACACGCCCAACACACACTGGTCGACGTCTGTGACACAGCAACGCAGGATTGTAGACAAACGAAACATCATTATAACACAAGTATAGTAATTAGGTAAACTAATGGAAATATATACTTTCATTAAGACTGTAAAGGTGAAATATTCTACAAACTTGGGTGCACGTAAGAGTATCAGAATAAAATCTCCTCGAACGGAACCGCTCAAACAATCCATCTGGGCCTAAATTACAGACATTTAACTGGGCAAACATACTAATTATTAATGGTATGTTTTCCTCGACTCTTATGCATTTAATTCTATCAATCGAAATAAGACAGGAACACATCTTAGGGGGTTTATCCGAGATAATTTGTCCTAGTGCGACTCAGAATAAGGTACCATGTCAAACTGGTTACCCTAGTTCGAAACAGTACATTTCCTGTCACCGAACAATGACAGAAACGTTTAGTAAGCACTTCTTATTAACGAAGTGCGATCGTATACTCATATGTAACGAGTAACTCGACCCGACAGGCTGCATTCACCTGCATAGAGAAACCCAGGAGGCCCCTGTTGGCCTGTCTCTCCAACGGCACCCACGCCTCCAGCATCGCCTCTGTCTCCGATCATCCCTACCGGTCCCAACATTCCCGTAGGACCCGTGTAGCCATTAGGTCCAGTGTAACCTGTTCCACTCCGAGGGCCGTCTTCCCCCATAACTCCGGTCCGTCCTCCCACCCCCAATGGTCCTTCTTTCCCGTGGCTCCAACGGGTCCAGTCCGACCGGTAGCCCCTTTGGCGCCGGTCGGTCCTCTGTCCCCGATGTGTCCCGTGCCACCGGGCGCACCGCGGATTATGGAAGCAGCGCCTATATCCCCTGGGACACCGGTGCCGCCGACTCTCCCTTGTGGCCCCTCGTGTCCCTCGTTCCCTGCATGTCCCCCGTGTCCCGTGGTGCCTGTGGGTCCCTGTCAAACAGTGCACTGTTTACACATCCTCGGCGACATAGTTATTTATTATTTATCGGTCATACAAAATATATGGATAATCAGCAATGGAACTGAATAATTATCACGAGGAATGGCCAAAATCACATACATTATTAATTAAACATAAAGGCAGTATGATGGGCGTCCGGAGGGGGAAGGGGGAGCACTTGCCTCTTGGATATGAATTTTTGTAACATTTAGGTATTTAGAGCAAGTAGATTGGTTATTAGTTAAACATTATTATTTAAAGTATTTGCTATATATCACAACTGTCTATTGAATGTGAATATTTTGTCAAAATGTAGCTCTATGACCCCAAAGTACATTTATAACCCTGAATTAGGAGTCCAAACCACTCACTGTTAGTCTGAACCGCTCACCTTTTCCCCAGGGAAGTCGTCTGTTCCTCTGGCGCCCGTCGCACCCACTTCCCCTTCCACGCCCGACGGTCCACGCTCCCCGGTCGTACCAATCCGACGAAGTCCGCTGACGGATGAAAATAAATCAAGTTAGGTGAACATCGTGTGTAACCAGTACCACCATTAAATAACGTTTTATAAGTATGATGATACTAACTCGGTATAAGTCTGTAGGCAATATAACAACATTTCGCCGCAAACTAAAAACCCATCTGTTTATACTCGCTTATCCTCCATAGCTCCCCAAGCGTACCAATCCAACTGTTTACAACTGGAGCTATTTATCGATTGGGAACTGCTTAACTGCTTCCCAATCGATAAACAGCTTTGTTTTGGCGTGTTGCCAGCTATGGTTTTGGCGTGTTGCCAGTTAGGGTTTTGGCGTGTTGCCAGCTAGGGTTTTGGCGTGTTGCCAGCTAGGGTCTCCCGGGGATATCAGCACAATATAAGTATTTTATATTGTATTGCATTGCATTGTATGACATTGAACAGTTTACAGGAGTCGGGCTGACGAAATGTTCATCTGTCAGTTAATTCGTACCTGTCGTATCGGAGACATCACTGCTGGCACGTCCGACTATACAGCCAAGGATAATCAGCGAAGTCCAAACGATTCCGTCCTGCCTCGCCATCTCAGCGGTGTGGGCGGGGTGTCTTCAAACAACCGAGTCAGGTAGTAAAGATAGTTGTTATTATTCCGCGACCAGTTGTTGCTGATGGGCATAAGTAGTTGGGATATTCAATGACCGTCGTTGCTCTTACGGTGGTCGTCGTTACAGTACAGTTACAGTAACAGTTACAGTAACAGTTACAGTACAGTTACAGTAACAGTTACAGTACAGTTACAGTTACAGTTACAGTAACAGTTACAGTTACAGTACAGTTACAGTAACAGTTACAGTAACAGTTACAGTAACAGTAACAGTTACAGTTACAGTTACAGTAACAGTTACAGTTACAGTAACAGTTACAGTTACAGTTACAGTAACAGTTACAGTCTATAGTCCATCACATGAGGCTCATAAATGTAAAGTTTGTTGCCTCCCTCGGGTTACGTCACTTTTTTGGTACTAAAATGTAGGGAAATATATCTATTTGTTATTTCTACCTGTTACTCGGTCAGCAATTACTTTGAAACATGTTGAATTTCATAAAATATGGACATACCCAATGTCCATCAAATAGTTCGGACAATAGTTCGGCAGCCGAGCGGGGTAACTTCTTTTCACCGAATACATATTTTTATTGTTGAATATTCACCTCTAGCATACAGTTATATAATGACATTCAGGTTGGTACGCAATTTTCACCCGTGTGTAACATAGAAAAAAGTGGAAATATCCAAGATGGCCGCCAAATAATTGCTAAAATCTATATAACACACAAAACGTCTGTCACAAAAAATGTTGCACGCACATGGGGTCGGTGCACATTTATTTAAATTGACCATGTTTCATAAAAACTGTTGACCGAGTAACATGCATAAATGTCTGTATCTGATCTGGTTGCAAAGATATGATAATAATTTATTTTAACGATCATGTGGCGGCCATCTTGGATATCCACTTTTTCAATGTTCCCACGGGTAAAATATAATATATATTAGAATATTTATTATATGTAATTATTATATATATATATATATTTATATATATATATATATATATATATATATAGATAGATAGATAGATAGATAGATAGATAGATAGATAGATAGATAGATAGATAGATAGATAGATAGATAGATAGATAGATAGATAGATAGATAGATAGATAGATAGATAGATAGATATATATATATATATATATATATATATATATATATATATATATATATATATATATATATAATATATATATATATATATATATATATATATAAATAAATATATATACATACATATATATATATATATATATATATATATATATATATATATATATAATAATATATTTTATATATATGTATATATATATATATATATATATATATATATATATATATATATATGTATATATATATGTATATATATATATATGTATATATATATATATATATATATATATATATATATATATATATATATATGCGTGCGTGCGTGCGTGCGTGCGTGCGTGCGTGCGTGCGTGCGTGCGTGCGTGCGTGCTGGAGATGAATATTCAACAATAACAATCTGTATCCGGTTAAAAGAAGTTATTCCACTCAGCTGCCGAACTATTGTGTTTAAAATTGGTGGAAATGGGGTGGGTCCATGTGACATTGTTATGACATTGAACATGTTTCTGACCGGGTAACAGGCTAAAATGAAGAGTGGACTTATTTTCCTACATTTTGGTACCAAAAAAGTGCCGTTGCCGAGTGGGCAACGAAAGTGTTTTAAGCAGCTTCTGAGTTTCGTATGACGGACTACTAAGATATGTAAAACGTTAGATATTCCCAATGCTAAGTCTACCTATTCAGATTTTGTGATGACTTATATTGTTAAATGAAACCCGATCATATTCACAACTGTCATTGTCAAAGACGGGCCTATATAGGGCCTGGTGTTTTTAGTCACTGTCTGCACCGAATAACAGCCGTGAGTCTATGGTGGTCCTCTATGGTGGTCCTTATTTTTGTAGTTTTGAATTTCCATTGGGACACCCTCTCATTTTGCTACGTCCTCAGAAAAAACGTTTCCTGGCCAAATGTCAATGCAGTTAAATTATATTTAGAGGTCGCTACCATATGTGGAAGTTAGCTCCCATAGCCGCCAATAAAAACCTATACGTGTTTTTAAGACACCACACACACACGCACACGCACACGCACACGCACACGCACACGCACACGCACACGCACACACATTAACATGTTTAGGTACAAAATTTAATGAGTCATAATTTGTATAACTATTATCACATGGCCTTGGCATGTGAGTTGTTGTCATCTTTATGTATCACATGACCTTTGTAATGTGACTGGTAGCCATCTTTATTTTTGATGATTTGATGCTATCCTTTAGTCAAAAGGAGGTAAATACTAGGAAACGTCACAAAGTCAAACGAGCGAGAAAGAGCGGCCCGAGATAGATAGTGAAATTCTGAAGATTCCGAAGGGACATCCAGCATGGAAGAAAGTAACCTTGATATATCTGGCCCATCTACTTCTGATATTTCCCCGACCCCACGTAATAGAGCGCGCAAGAATGTATTAAATCCCGATCTCGCTGCAGGGTTGGACCTACAAAAGTAACCGACCGAATAGCTATGTTACTGCTGGCTACAGCTGCCACTACGTTCGGTCATGATATTACTGCATTAACTGTTACTCGAAGTTCCATCAAGCGACAACGTACAAAACTTCTCGTTGAGATGGTAAAAACACTAAAAGATTTATTTAATTCTATTGCTCCACTGACTGTCCATTGTGATGGTAAACTTCTTCCACAGATAACAGGGAAAAGATAACGTAGAACGGCTGCCCGTCCTAGTTCCTTAATGACAATAAAATCAGCTTTTAGGAGTGCTCTATTTGGGCTGAGGAAGTGGTGACGTCTATTTTTGGTCTTTGGTTCGCTTACTCCAAACAGCCCCTTCTGGGGCTAAAATGGGATATGGCGACAGGAGTAACGACATCAATCAATCCTGGAACTTTGAAGTCATGATCAGGGCTATGTGTTTTGATACGACCGTATCCCACACACACAGATGGTGCAAATGGACACACAAATGGTGCATGTACCCTACAGGAGAAACTGGGAAAGGAGTTTCTCAATCATATTTTCGAACTCGTCCTGTAGACTGCTTTCTCTGCTTGGCTGCGATGGTCCAGTGGCCCTGATATATTACTCTTCGTGAGAATTAAAGAGTAATGGGGCTGTATAGACCAAAATAGGTTCAGCGCAACACGTGACTATAACGCACGACGAGCGCTGTTTCCGGTTTGCGACATGTTATTATTTGCTGGCGAACAGCTGCGATATTGAGAGACGATTAAAGAAAACTTCTGCAGCTGGTGATTATTTTCCTCTGAGGTCAGCCTAAAATGGGGGTTCGGTTTATGGCTCACATGGCCTTCTCCCTCATTACCGCGAGGGAGGAGAAGGCCATGCAACGTATATCTATCTGCCTTGTCGCGGTATACTTTCGCGCCTGGTACAACGCCCGCTTCCCACCTCAGCAGCAGTAAATGGCCTAGCTACCATCGTAGAAACGTGTATAGTGTATTATGGGCGTATACGGTCGATAACTCCAACCTTTGGTAGCGAACCCTAAGCATCGATCAATTCCGATAACATTATGGCAGTTTAGTTTGTCATTGAATGTAAAAAAAATTGAGGGGTGTCCCGAAAGGAACTTTGACTTTCAATTGTTTACCCCTATATAAGGACCACCCTACTGTACACATTATGCTTATGTCCCAGGGGGCCACTCAATATAATGCCAATATACCATCTTTAAGAATTTATCTAACTGACCTGCCCCTTTAAACATGTTTTACACATCTGTCAAAAAGACACCCTTTTCAAGTTAACTGGATTGAAATATAAACCCTTTTCCTAGGACGGGAGTCATATTCCACAAGTTAAACAGCATTATGCCCTTTTAAAGTTGATTGAGTAAAACCAAGTATATAGTTTGTTTTACTATGCTAATGTTGACTAACGTTACATAACGTTCCCCTCAAATGAGAGCTGTCAAAATGGTATTAATAATTATATCCTTAATTACCCAGTAAGTGTGATTTGATACCCGAAACACACTGCGTGCGTTAACGTGCATCGGCACACAAAACCCATAAAACACACAAAACCCATAAAACGTGGAATTTATCTCAAGGATGGTATACTGTCCTGTCAATGTATTGAGTCACCCTTCAGGGGTTCGTGTGGATGAGACTGATGTTTGGTGAAAACAATCCCATACACCGCCGATCAACGTTCTCATAACTCATGACAAATGTAAAGTTAAAGCGTGTGCATGTTCGTGTTTAGTTTGCAGTTTGACGGTATCTAATGTGCTGCGATTACATCATTCCATACCCACCTTATTTAGCGATTCTTTAGTGATTGGCAATTCGACCTGTCAAAAATCCAGTCCACGACGTGGTACGAAAATGCTACCACCACAACCAATTCCGTGGTCAATGCAATCAGCGTTTAGGCCTCGGACAGGCGCGTCCGCGTGCGGCTGTTATTGCGTAATCGGACTAAACCAGTGTTGTTGAGAGGGAGGGACGTGGCCCACAGACAACACGCAAAGGCAGTGATAAAAGCCACAATTCCACTTCCTCCATGAACACAATTGTTTTATCGTTCATTGAATATTACTTATTACTGCTTACTTATGATATTTTATCCCGCATGTAGCATATACAAAAGTATAGCATTTGGGAAATATGTGCATGGGGCCAAAATCAATATTAAATCATACAGTGATGCAACAGTTGTTATATTAGAGAACGGTCCTTTTAAAGCCGGCCATATACACACCAACCTTTAGTCGCCAACAGTTTGTCTGCCGACAAATAGTTAGCAACTACCCATCGGCCGACCCATTTTTTAGATACCAGATGTCCACAAAAAGTGTTGCCACCTGTTGGTGGAGAACATACACATAACGACTACACTTCAGTTGCCAACTGAAAACGTAGACGCCTACATGTTGACAATTGAAGAATCGGTATGTGTGTGTGTGTGTGTGTGTGTGCGTGCGTGCGTGCGTGCGTGCGTGTGTGTGTGTGTGTGTGTGTGTGTGTGTGTGTGTGTGTGTGTGTGTGTGTGTGTGTGTGTGTGTGTGTGTGTGTGTGTGGGCGCGCGCGCTCGTGCGTGTGTGTGTAACAACAAGTTGTTACATCATACGGGGCACGTTGTTACAACAAAGAAATCGTGGATCGCTAAGCAAGTGTAATTTGTACATGTTACTGTTATTACATTAACTGGATTAAAGTATACACTTATACATCTTATGCACATCGTGCATAACAATGTAGGTGTTCTCAGCTTCATATATTAAGTTTTAAATTGTTAGTTACCAAAGGGGACTTATTTTAAATTGTTAGTTACCAAAGGGGACTTATTCCTCGGATTCTTACATAACAAACAGTTGTGAATGGAATGTAAAATTATTATTGAATGAAGTATGAAATAGTGAATGGCAACATATATATATATATATATATATATATATATATATATATATATATATATATATATATATATATATATATATATATATATATATATATATATATATATATATATATATATATATATATATGTTGCCATTCACTATTTCATACTATATATATTGCCATTCACTATTTCATACTATATATTGCCATTCACTATTTCATACTATATATATTTCATAATATATATACATTCAAGAATTGTGCCGATCAGCTTGCTCCAGTATTCGCTGACATCTACAATTCATCTTTACAACAGTGCATAGTTCCAACGTGTTTTAAAACTTCTGTGATTATACCTATTCCCAAGAAGGCTAAAGTCTCTACCATGAACGATTACCGTCCAGTGGCACTTACCTCAGTTGCGATGAAAGTTTTCGAACATATTATGCTCCGTTATCTGAAATCTTCCACGGCCGGTCTATTGGATCCTCACCAGTTTGCTTATCAAACTAACAGATCTGTGGACGATGCAGTTGCCTTAGGTTTACATTATGTTATGAATCACCTGGAACAACCGAGCACTTATGCGAGGATTCTTTTCATGGACTTTAGCTCGGCCTTTAACACCATAATTCCTGTGAAGTTGTTTGATAAACTTGTATCTCTGAATGTGCATCCTGCCATATGTCACTGGACTCTCAACTTTCTTCTTCACAGGCCTCAATCTGTCAAGGTCAAAAACTCTCTCTCCAAAACTGTTATTCTTAACACTGGTGCCCCACAAGGCTGCGTGCTTTCTCCTTTCCTTTTCACTCTCTTTACAAACGACTGTGTATCTGGTAACCAATCTGTTCGCGTGGTTAAGTTCTCGGATGACACCACTGTAATTGGCTGTGTCAACAATGCTAACGAGTCTGTGTATAGAGAGGAAGTTCAAAGACTGGTCGGCTGGTGTAAGAACAACAACCTGGTACTAAACATATCCAAAACGAAGGAAATGATCATTGATTTTCGCAAAAAGAAAACACCCATCCACCCCCTTGTCATTGACGGTACTGAAGTTTTACAAGCCGACTCTGTAACATTTTTGGGTTCGACTATTTCTAAAGATCTTTCCTGGTGTAATAACACGATTGGCATCATTAAAAAAGCACAAAAACGCATGTACTTCCTTAGACACCTCAAACGATTCGGCTTATCTCAAGCAATATTAACACGTTTCTACCGCGCAGTTATTGAAAGTGTCTTGTCATTTTCTATCACTGTCTGGTTTGGTCGCGCCAGCCAAGATGAAATTAATCAAATTGAATCAGTCGTCAAGTACGCCTCTAAACTAATCGGGCTAAATATGCCGTCCATCAGATCTCTTTATCTATCTCGCAGTTTGCGCAAATCCAAGCGCATTGTACAAGACGAATATCATCCAGCCAACCATCTCTTTGAACTCCTTCCCTCCGGTAAGCGCTACCGTAGCATAAAAACTAAAACGACGCGATTTAACAATAGTTTCTATCCTCAAGCGCTGAGATTTTTAAACGGAGAGCCATCATAAATGGCTTGCCTCTGGTAGGTAGATGCAATGTCGCCTTTTTAATTTTTTATTTATTTATTTATTTTTTTTTTTTTTAATCTTTAATTTTTTTTATTTTTTAATCTTGCAACGTATTATATTACTCTCGCTTGTTTTCAACTGTTTTTAGTATTACGATTGTGATATGTAATGTTTAGTTCCGTGTGTGATTGGGTGCATGAGTATATGTTTGTGCTAACGCCACAACACTACAAATTCCTTGTACTTGCTACTTGGTAATAAAACGTATCTTATCTTATCTTATATATATATATATATATATAATGCGACTTCTACTTGATTGAATGATACACACGTACGCCCTTACACACACGTACTCACGCACGAACATCAACATTTCAATGAATCGTGCACCATTTATTAACTGTTCAAATAGGGCTGTGCCATAAAAAAATTACAAGATTGAACAAGATTGTCAACCAAGGCAAAACACCCAGATGACAAGTTGAAAAAGAGGCCATTGGCTTATCGAGAGTCCACAAAATTGTAATTTTTGTATAACCCGCCCTTCTGAGATATTTGTTAATTTTGTTTGACGCTGCTAGTATTTACAGTACTGGTTATTAACCAGTAGACTAGGCTTCACAAGTGAAATAAAGCGTTCACACGTCGTGGTTAAATAAATGTTGTTCTTTCAGTCATTGTCAGCACACAACTCGCTGGCTGAGCCATCGGTACGAGCCGCCCGCGATTTGTTACAGTTGTAACAACTTGCCCCAAACACAATTGTAGCAACTTGCCCCAAACACAATTTTTGCAGTTGAACGTACATGTACGATCACAAATCCTGAATTTCAATTTAACTTCTACTTGGCATAACCCCTTGTACTATATAGATGACATGTTTCATTCACGAAAAATATAAAAGTGGCTGCGTGAGATGATGTTATGTGGGTACACCCAAAACAGTTTTAGGTGGTTAAAAAGTCATTTTTTCCGACATCTCGTTAATTTCGTCTTCTTAACTCCCGATTGTTGGACAGTGTTTCTGCTGGTGGACTTCCAGCCAACTACTGTCGACGGTGACTCCATGTGTCTGCTGGTGGACTTCCAGCCAACTACTGTCGACGGTGACTCCATGTGTCTGCTGGTGGACTTCCAGCCAACTACTGTCGACGGTGACTCCATGTGTCTGCTGGTGGATTTCCAACCAAACTACTGTCGATGGTGACTCCATATATGTGCTGTTTTCGTAAAACGCATGTGTAACAACTTGCCCCTGTATACAACTAGTCCTGGTCTCCCCAACACCCCTCCCGACTCCACGGAGGAGAGCGGTGATGGGGTAAAGGAGAAACAGAAGAGGCGCGCGTTGTGTTGTAAAACGTGTATGCGGTGTTGGCTGTTGCCCTGTTTATTAAACCAACTTTGATTATATAAATATTATAATATATATCGTGTCGTCGTTACCGTGGTATGGCATTTGGTGCCGTGACCAGCGCAGTCACATTGGCCATTACAGGAAGTACTGTTTGTTGGATGGTTTCACCGGTCATTTATCGACTTGTTTTCCCGGCGTTTGAGTTCTATCTTTTGCAAATGGCGCGTTCAGGCTATCAATATCGTAGCGCCGACTGGCTGGACAGAAAAAGGCTACATTTAAGCAGAACAGTATAAAAAACGTGTTTATTTTCAGCAAAAAAATACCTCACTGTCCCAGGCATTTAAGCAAGGTGTTGGAACCTATAAATTTAATTACCTGTCGTACCACGGGGACTGTTTGCAACATACAGTTCTCATCTCCATGCGCACCAAGGAGTGATTTTATGTCGATCCTTCAGGACCTGCCAAAGGACACAATTATAAGTGCTAGAGGGAGATCTAAAATATGATACTCAAGCGGACTCCATTTACAAACGCGTCGCCTTTATAGACGGAATGGTTGATCTGCAATCACTAGACAGAGACACTGCGAATATTGCTAAGTGTATTTGGTGTTTGACCCGTATAACGGTGGCGAATCACTGAAAACGTCTACACGTGAGAGAAAACTAGACGGTAACAAGGTCATAGCATATCACATATACTTCAATCGCCAGAGTTAACATGTCTAATATTCTAGCTCATATAAAGACAAAAGATGAACTCACAGCATATCTCACATAACTCACAAAGTTCTGATCACGCCCTGAGAAATGAAACGAATGTTCTAGCAGCACGGGGTGATCATGCCGTGAGAAATGGAACGAATGTTCTAGCGGCACGGGGTGATCATGCCGTGAGAAATGAAACGAATGTTCTAGCGGCACGGGGTGATCATGCCGTGAGAAATGGAACGAATGTTCTAGCGGCACGGGATGATCATGCCGTGAGAAATGAAACGAATGTTCTAGCGGCACGGGGTGATCATGCCGTGAGAAATGGAACGAATGTTCTAGCGGCACGGGGTGATCATGCCCTGAGAAATGAAACGAATGTTCTATCGGCACGGGGTGATCATGCCGTGAGAAATGGAACGAATGTTCTATCGGCACGGGGTGATCATGCCGTGAGAAATGGAACGAATGTTCTAGCGGCACGGGGTGATCATGCCCTGAGAAATGAAACGAATGTTCTAGCGGCACGGGGTGATCATGCCGTGAGAAATGGAACGAATGTTCTAGCGGCACGGGGTGATCATGCCGTGAGAAATGAAACGAATGTTCTAGCGGCACGGGGTGATCATGCCGTGAGAAATGGAACGAATGTTCTAGCGGCACGGGGTGATCATGCCCTGAGAAATGAAACGAATGTTCTATCGGCACGGGGTGATCATGCCGTGAGAAATGGAACGAATGTTCTATCGGCACGGGGTGATCATGCCGTGAGAAATGGAACGAATGTTCTAGCGGCACGGGGGTGATCATGCCGTGAGAAATGAAACGAATGTTCTATCGGCACGGGGTGATCATGCCGTGAGAAATGGAACGAATGTTCTAGCGGCACGGGGTGATCATGCCCTGAGAAATGAAACGAATGTTCTAGCGGCACGGGGGTGATCATGCCGTGAGAAATGAAACGAATGTTCTAGCGGCACGGGGTGATCATGCCGTGAGAAATGGAACGAATGTTCTAGCGGCACGGGGTGATCATGCCCTGAGAAATGAAACGAATGTTCTAGCGGCACGGGGTGATCATGCCGTGAGAAATGAAACGAATGTTCTAGTGACACGGGGTGATCATGCAGAAGCTACCCACAAACAAGTTAATCTCTCAAATATTCAGGACGAGGCAAACACCAAACTAATTCTTAATTCTCTTAACGCTACACCAAAAGGTGCCACTTCAGTTAGGGTCCACTCTTCAGATACTGACGTTGTTGTGTTAGCTGCAAGACATCCAAATCTACGTGAAGTGACAGCTTGGTGTAACAGATAAACCGCCTTGATTGCCGCCCTTAAAGCTTACATCTGTAAGGTGTATTTGCCTCACACAGAATTGACCAATGTAGTAAATGTGAGTGTTGTGACTGTTCAAAAAAGCAAGCTCACTCTGAAGGTCTACCTCCAATTAGGGATGCACGGCTACCTGCAATTTTCAGAGCTCATTATCAGGCTATGGTTTGGCACAATGGTGTAGTGGCCAACCCCGAGCTAGCACAACTTCAACATTATGGTTGGGATTTAGATGACGGGCATTTCCAAGCAGTGATGACTTCCTTGTCTGCTACTCCTGAAGCAGTGACACATCTGGTGATGTGTTCATGTGCACAATACTTCCTTGTCTGCTACTCCTGAAGCAGTGACACATCTGGTGATGTGTTCATGTGCACAATACTTCCTTGTCTGCTACTCCTGAAGCAGTGACACATCTGGTGATGTGTTCATGTGCACAATACTTCCTTGTCTGCTACTCCTGAAGCAGTGACACATCTGGTGATGTGTTCATGTGCACATACGGTGCGTAAACAACCGCTGAAAATGCACACAAAATGGACATATGAAAATTGGAAAAAAATTGTCTGAACAGATGACAACAATGAGAGTGTTGAAGATAAAGACACCGGTATTGATAAATTGTGTCATCAGAAAGCATTATTACAAACTCCCGAAATGTGTATTTTAGTGAGAACTGCCTGAAGTACGACACAGTACGAGTGCTCCATATATGCGGCACAAGGACGCACTGAGGGCTACTCTGACAGTACGAGATCTCAACCCAGCGCTGGGAAGACAGAACTTTGTGGCGCCCACCTCAGACGGAAACGGTGCTGGAATCCCCACAGAGGTTAACTTTACTTCTGCCAGCTCGAGGCAAAAGAAAAGATTAATGCCAGACTGATGGCAGTTGCGTCTTCCTATAATATGCATGCACATGCATGCATGCACGCGTGCGTGTGGACAATGTTTAGGGTGCTTTTTTTCTACAATCACAGAAAATGTAATAAGGTTGAGGGGGATGCTGAACAAATTCATTGAAACGTGCTTTACAGAAATGTTGATTAAATAATCAACCATAAGATATCTGCTTATGTTTTCAGCAACAACAAAATATTCAAAAACGCTTTCACATTTGTTGCACTTTATAAAAATGCACATACTGTATCCTATGATTAATAGCAACAATATTCACAAACACAAATTGGCAATAGATCATGGAATGCAAGCTTCCAAGTTTCCTACCCACATAACAGCTGCATGGAATACGTCAGCACACGGAGCCGACAGTACAAAATTAATACATTATGACAAGCTATAGCCAGGGTTGTTTGATTTTAATCATTTGATTTAAATCATTGATTTAAATCATTGATTTAAATCATTGATTTAAACCATGATTTAAATCACTCCAAAAAAATCATTGATTTTTTTTACTTCCGGTTTTTTAATCACTGATTTATATGAATTTAACACAAATAATTGTTTACAAGCATCGAGATCAACAAAGTTTTGTGTTTTTGAATAGAAAAGCACAAAGTGCGCACACTTGTATAGCTGTATTGACACCAGATAGCCGGACAGTCAAATATTTTATGACATTGTGTAATAATGTGATTAAAAAAAAAAAAAAAAAAATCAAAAAATTCCAATTTAAATTTAAAAAATCATGATTTTTTTCAACCCTGGCTATAGCTCAAGATATATGCATTTGATATTACTTAAAATGCACGTATGTATGTATGTATGCATACAGGTAACAGGTGCGACTCTGATAGTCTTGATAATGAATGTGAGCGATTGTAATAAGACAGGCAACTAACTGTCTTCTATCTTCTTGAATAATAGCTGTAATTCTCATAAACGTGTAGGTATTGGATACTTCTCATTGCGATATTATTTGTATTCACCACTATGTATAACCATTCATCACATCCCTAGTCTAGTTGCCCTTCTCTATAGCTTACGAAATAGCTGCCAGAGGGATTATTATCATGTACTTAATGCATACAGTGTAATGTCTAAGATTTCACATATATCTGGAGTAAGCAACTAAACAACCACTGTTTTTATAGCCAAAAAACACTTCACTCCACAACAACAGTCCTGACACGTTGTAATTCTTTAAACAACCTGGATGCATGATTTCAGCAAAGAATTGACTTTGCAGTTTTCAATCATTGGTCCTAGTGTCTGAGTTATCAACACTATCACTCCATTCGCCATCATCAGCTCGCGTCGTAGTCGTCATCTTCATGTTTCCGCTTCAGCGAACTGATGTCAACTGTGCTGATTGGTGCTGGTGAAGGTGTGACAATCGTTGACATGACAACTTTGGGAGTGACACTGGCAGGGTGGCTGCCAACAACAGTAGTGGCAGATGCTGAAACGTAGCAAGTTAACAAGTCACAACATAGAACAAGACATGAACACACAAACAACCAATGTGATGACATGAACACACAAACAACCAATGTGATGACATGAACACACAAACAACCAATGTGATGACATGAACACACAAACAACCAATGTGATGACATGAACACACAAACAACCAATGTGATGACATGAACACACAAACAACCAATGTGATGACATGAACACACAAACAACCAATGTGATGACATGAACACACAAACAACCAATGTGATGACATGAACACACAAACATCCAATGTGATGCAGTCCTGAAGAACACGAGGCAACATATATTATATATTGATCTGCTTAATTTAATTCAAATATTCCATAATACCGTGTAAAAGAAAAATTTAGATGTGAGAACATATTTTATTTGTCTACTCACCAAATTTGCATTTGGGGATTATGATTTTTCTGTATGGTTCTATCTCATTTTATAAACGTTCTACTGCCCAGTTTATAAATGTTCAACTGCCCAGCTATGGGCACATGAAGGGTGTTTCCTATGGTTGTGGTTCATTTTTTGGGAGTCTGCTTTATTACAACACACTAGATAATTCTGGATTTTCCAATTGGTGTCACTGTAGATAACTGAGGACTTTCTCAGTTTCCATTGCCTGAAGCAGGTGAGCAAGGCTTAGTCACTTAGTCCAAATGGTGGTCATAAGGGGTAGAAAGGACGAAACTCGAGGCCACTCACCAGGTCCGGGGTTAAAGCGGATGATTGGAACCTGTGTGATGGATGAAGGCTTAGAGATGACTGCAGAGGCAGGGGCTGGCTTGATGGTGATGGTTGGCTGTCCTGGGTTGCCTCGTCCAATGACATTAAGAGAGAGTTTACTGCCAGTGAGTGAGTGACTGGAGAGCTTCCCAATACCTGCAACAGCAAGTTGTGGCAATAAGTTGTAGCATTCAATCTGATATGTCCTGACACAGGGAAAATACATATCAGTATACAAAGAAAATATATCTGTGGCAACAGAGTCTCCTAAAATAGAAACAAAATATGTTTCTACAACATGAACTGTGATCCCACAGACAGACAGACAGAGAAAGAAAACATATCAAGACATACAGATGGATGGACAAATAGACAAATATGTCAACAGACAGGACATATTATGCACCTAACACAAAGTATTCCCAACTTTCTTATTACCAATACCAATGCTGTATACATAACAGAATTCAGTGTGTTTTACATGATAACATAATGTGCGCAAAGGTATAAATTAAATAAATCTAGTTAACCATAAATCTTCTTTCATTACCTGATAGTTGCTGTTGAGTACCAATCCGTGAGAGGCCTGAAGATGTCAGCACCAGTGGCATGGCTGATGACTCGACCGAAGGCTGTAAGTTTCAAGGAACACCCATTAATGATATCCTTTATCAATTAGCAGATGAGTTAAAGTGAGAGATGCACACAACACTGTGAGACCTACAAGAGTCAACATTTAAAACAATGCACACATTATGGCAGGTAATATCAAATGTTATGTTTTTCATAACATGCAATTAGTACACATTATTTCATTTTCAAAAGACTAAAGTTGATTTACTTGATAAAAAATGTAGTAAATTCTAATGTAGTAATAAACTAGTTTGTAGATCTACCTATATTTTCACAGCATTTTGACATGTGCCAAATTTGCACAGATGCACTGAACAGAAAAATGTAGTTTAGCTATATTCCAACCAGGCCCTTAGCCAGAAATAAAATTTTGCCAGTCTTGAACATTCTAAAAACCTTAAACGAACGGCTTCCATGGAAGCCGTTCACGTCTATGACAACCATTATTGGCCCATTTGGTTTTTGCACTGGTTAGCCAATGCAAGTTAAGCAAATGTCAAATGACAATCATTATTGGCCAAATTAGGTTAAAATTTTCAATGGCAGGCCAAGTCTGGTTTAACCAATATTGGCCCAATCGAGTTTTACTAGATGTGCAGCGAGGTTGGAATTATCACCTGCACAGTATTACTAACAGAAGAAGAGCCAACACATGAAGGTTAATGAAAAAGTAACTTGAAACTTTATTTTAAATATATAAACATGGAAGTAATGTTTGAAGCATCTTAAGACTTAAGTACATGAATACAAATATGTCTAATATGAACAAATATAATAACAATCACACTCAAAATCAAATGCTTGACACTGAAAGAAAAGCAATACAACAAATAAAAATAGAAGATATAGCACTCAGTAATACAATTGGTTTTGAAAGTAATATATTGAAACATTACTTCTTTAAAACAGCAATCATCCAGATTCAGTATTGCCTGTTGGACAAAAATAATATGAATTAACTAGACTGAAAACAGCCTAATCATTCGTGGTTTGTAGTTCGAGTTCAGGAACTGGGAAACTGCTGCCAATAGTAGGGCCTACACGCCAGTTATGCATGTGAATCTGAGTCCAAATCAGACTCAATTTCGAAGCCTACTGTGACAACATTTATCAAATCTCGACCACGTGCACTAAGAGTCACCAAGACAGTTCAAACAGTTTTATTATGAAAAAATTTCATCTTGTAAAAAGAAAAGCCTGTCTTTTATTTTTATTTTACCCATTGTTGTAAGATATTTGCCCGTCTTCAAGACAGGCAGACGAGTCCCTGGCTAAGGGCCTGATTCCAACTACCATCTACTACTGGAGCACACCCAATCATACCTGTACACACATTTGTGTGGAAACACACACATCTAGACATGTATGGATGTTTGCTACATAACTTAGTGAAAAAATCTGATACCAGCCAATATTTGTAGTTTTGTACCTACGAACTTGTTACCTTTCAAATAGCCAGCGAGACGTAAAAAATAAAATCAATCAGGCCTGGGGTAATAGTAACTATTACAATTGTTCAAGTAATAGTAATAGATGGAATAGAATGCAATGTAATAGTAATAGATGGAATAGAATGCAATGTAATAGTAATAGAAAGCAAAGTAATAGTAATTGAGCTATTACTTTGTTATTACAATTCAGGTCCACCAGCCATCTATCCTTTTCACACAAGCCTATTCATTCATTCACTGGAGCAGGATAAGGTTTCCATACTTCCAGCACTAAGCAGACTGAATCAATCTAAACATCTGAATCAATCAATCAACCATTGCCATCTCCCAACCCTAGCTGCCAGCCTGCCATGCTGGGTAATATTTGAACAAAATCCAGGGGCTTATACCAACTTTTCTGTGTTTTTCGCAGTTGGTAGCTAGCTTGCACACTATTGACCAAAAGTGTGAAAAACGTCCTATCCTTGAGCCAATATTTTACTGTCCACCAAGCAGCAGCCGAGCAGTATGGATCTACTATGGAATCAGACTGTGTTATATGACAGTGACATTGCTTTTTTGTTTCATTCCGATGAATATATGAAACGTCTACATACGACTGGAATTGTGTGGGATTAATTTAATTAGGAAATTTATGAGTTAATTGTAATTTAATTAATTATACATCCATCAGTTAATTTGAATCTATGTAAGTGATTAAGTATGTAAAATTTTAATCAAAAGAAAATAGTTCCGATGGAAATGTAATAATAATAGCTTGAAATGTAATAGTAATATATTACATTGCCTTCAGCATGCAATAGTAATAGAGAGAAAACTAAATAATAGTAATCTATTACATTGCAATGTAATAAACCCCAGGCCTGAAATCAATAAATGTTTTAACTAAAGGAAACGGGAAGTATGTTGCCAGCCAGAGAGACATCCCCCTCACCTTCCTCAATGGCTTCAGTCGGTAGTTGGCGGCTGTGAGGCAGTATCTCTCTGGTGGAAGCTTTGGCCCTGTGTACGGTCGAATCGGTGGAAGTGGAACACTGTTCTTCTGTCGTGCCAGATCCATCAGTAACTACAACATGTCAGTGAAAATGCCTTAACAAATTGTACAGGCTCTTATTTGGATTTGCCAATTTGCAATTATCATTAAAAAAACTTGGCTGCCAAAATATGCCTGATCATGTGTACTTACATCACGTGGTGGCGGTGAGGTGAATGAATGTTCAAGAAGACACTGCACCGCCAACTTCACATCTTCTACATCAATCATCTTCTTGTTAGCATGACTTGAGTACACCTTGGCTTCATCCAGTACATCGGTGATATAGCCTGTGTGAAAACAGTACATCAGTGGGTTGTGGAAGGCTGGAAACCAATTATAATTAATACGACACAGCCACAGGCACTGTGGCTAGGCTAGAGCGATAATATAAGATATGAATGTTAATTGTTCAATTAGGCCGCCATAATAGAAAGTATAAAGTAGTGCATACGGTATGAAAATTCCAGCATTTGGTTTATCACCCGAGGTTCATATTCAGTAATGCCCATCTCTTTTAGTATGGCCATCATAACTTGAGCATCCTTCGGTAAATTTTTTTGAGCCGCCATTTTGAAACCGTCGGAGATTTTGTAGTCTCGGTCACCCGGGCCTATATCTATATTAACCTTGATTATCCAGATTCCGTCACGTGGCGCCACCGTTTGTCGCCATCTCAACAAAAACGTATGCCTAGCCGAAATTTGGGTAGCCAATCAAATTCACTTTAATTCTAATTAGTTATTAGTAAAATTGTATAAGCTATGCAATGTATTCAAGACCAATTTATATCGTGTTGACACAACTCACACAGTACGCACTATATAAAATATAATACATATTTAACAAGTCATTGTATTTGTTTTGTTTTCCGAATAAATTGTCGACACATATACATTATCGGCTGCAGGGTCTGTACGTGGTATTGCTAGGGTTCATATATGGTTATCCAAAAGTTAAGTATTTGATGTGCAATTGTTGCAAAATAACATAAATTTATTTATGTGATTCTATATATCTGTCATGCATTATATGATGTCAGTGCATGCATGTATCAACGCTAGCTGCACTTAATTGACACAACACAACATACTTATAGATGTAAGAATTTATAATTTAAACCGGCTTTAACAGTATATACATAACGTTAACCCTCCCGGTTGAAGGCCACGCCAACGCCAGTGCATGTAACCTCTAACATGTTTGTCCAGTGACACGTATAGCTGTCCAGTATCTAGGGGCGACATTCAGCACGAACATAAACTGTAAACAAGCCATTAATCGTGGGCAGTCCACGCATGCAGACGCTGTTAATTTCCATAAAAGACAGTGTCAATGTCAGAAAACTGAAAAGAAATAGCAATTATCATATCATCTGTTTTTGATGCAATTCAACCGTGCAAGTGACCTACGAAACTAACGACACCTTCTCACAGCGTAATAGTTTTGTCACGCGCTGTTTATTATAAATTATATTCGTGCAGAATAATAGCGGACGAATTCAGACATGTGTTGTAAAACGTAAACAACACGTGCTTGCTTGTGGCTGCCACAGCGCATGCGTCATCGTTGAGTGGTGGAGGAGGCACACCACTGTAGCACGTATAGCTCCACAGAGGTTAATAAACTGAGCGAATCGGCTTTATTGTTATTCAATCGGTATGAAATAAAGTTTTAGCTTATGTTCTACACGCACGCCCATGCGCGCACACGCATGCCAAAAAACATTATAATGACCAAAAGAAAAGCAAGATATTTTTAATAGTCTTTCCCTCCGTATTGCTTCTTTTAACTCCAGAAGCATACGGAACAGTGCTTTTGATGTTGTTGACATTTTAAAATCTAGATATTCTTGCTGTGCAGGAACACTGTCTCAGTAAACAGAGCTTTTCTTTTCTTAATTTTGTTCACTCTGACTTTAATGCCAGATGAATTAGTTCCGTTGATTATGGTGATGGTTTGAGTGGACGTCGTCATATGGTGAGCTTTGCACTTTATGAAGGCGTTCACTCGACCCCTTTGAACCGTTGATCTATGTTAGTAAGAGCCTCGTACGTGGGTCTCAAAATTACCAGCTCTTATGCCACTATTGTTCTTCTTTATGTCTATCTACCATGTCAGAGTGATGACAATGCTGATTAATATCAAGCTATCAATCCATGCAGGCTATAAGCGATTCATTTGAATTTGAACATATTCATCATTGGCGATTTTAATGCGGATATTAGCACTCACCCCAGTCATTCATCAATCTCTGATATGAAAGTTAAATATGACTGTGTTTCTTTCGACCACTTAACCTTTATGGTTAAGTTGCCAAGTTATTACCTTCTTCAGAGGCCCCCACAGAGGAGCAAATTCCTTGTCCTGTGTGGAACGCTGCCACCCCCAGGATCTCCATAACTGTCTTACACAAACTGGTTTGCTTTTATCTGCTATTAATGTACCTCATGAGGTTTTATGCTGTACTAACCCTAATTGTAATGACGAAGCCCATCACTCTTTGCTATACAAACTTTACAATGATGTTATAGCAAAGAGTGATGGGTATATATATATATATATATATATATATATATATATATATATATATATATATATATATATATATATATATATATATATATATATATACATGCATACATACATGCATACATACATGCATACATGCATGCATACATACATGCATGCATACATACATACATACATACATACATACATACATACATACATACATACATACATACATATGTGAACTTTTTGTCTGAAAATAAACATTTATTATATTATTATTATATTTTTTATTAGTGTTTAAGATATAAGTGATTGTGTATTTTTTTATTAATAATATTTGTACTACGGTTTCATGTTAACGGAATATAAGATTAATTTATGCAGTATAATAAAATTATAATTAAGTGTCGGTGATATATAAGTTGTTCTTTGTTTAGTCAAGTAATAACTGCTCCTAGCAATCTCGTCAGCGATCGTCACACCAAATTTGCTGTGACGATCTCCCCCGCCAGACTGCGACTTTAGACGGTTATTCAAAATAGGTGCTTGATCTTGCTTTGCGAGGGAGTGGTGCCCCCAGCCCAGGTCAGGTGTATCTGGTCCTGGATGTCCGCAAATGGCGACAGTCGACAGCTGAGGTATCTGCGATCTCACCCATGGCAGCGACAGTGCTACGCATCGCTCGGTCGCGTTTTCCGGCATCGGCCACAAACGGGCACGTATTTCAGCGGAGTATGTCGTCTTTACTCATCGAAAGCAAAAAGTATTCGTGGCTGCGGGAGCTGGGACTGGCTGCCGAAAACCCTGGCGTATACGCAGGTCAATGGAGCGGCAGCGGCGAGGTATGAAGTTTAGCCTAAACTTTGTACCTTTACTAAGCCTAGGCTAAGGCTAAAGGCTTTAGTTACTGTCTAGGGTTAGGGCATACGTGGCCAATAACTGTCACTCGTGGTGTTGATAGACGTGGCTGTCAACCATTGTAGTTGTAATGTATGACAAGCATATGTTTATATGTTCCTCTTGAACTTCAGGGCCGGGGGACACTCGTTCACTCCGATTAAGTGCACACACGCATGCAGCATGCAATTAAGTGCCCACACGCATGCAGCATGCAATTAAGTGCACACACGCATGCAGCATGCAATTATCGCATAGCCATAGATGAAACATTGACTTGTCATATGGAGTTTGGCCATTTCTACTATTTGACTATTATAATTATATACAATAAATGCAAATATAGTATTAGGCATACATCCATCAATAATTAAAGTAGGTAGAACATCGATCATCTGTTTGTTTGTATATGTTTGCATCAATTTCTAAGTTCACAATTGTGTCACAAACATGTTTGAATATACACAGCATTGAAAATATCCCACTTTTTTCTTACTAGTGCCAGCATGATAAAACCAGTAACCTGACTCCTGACAGAAGTGTGACAAATGAGCCATATATATAGCCACTTGTATGACAACCTGTTCCCATTTACAAATAAATCTGGCAGTCATGTGCATTCAACCGTGACCAGACTGAACTGGCTCTCTGCTGTGAGGACAGGACATAGTGCTGTAGACATACTTGGTAAACATCAATAAATGACCTCAGAATGCGTCATGGTTCAATGCATGCTGGACAGCTGGTGGTGCCATCTGGTGAATATATGGGAGGGAGGGAGGGGGGAGGGGGAGGGGGGAGGGAGACCAAACCACGCTGCTACAACATTCTTTCGGAGTATATATCCTATCAACTTTCATCTTCTGATCTTTACTGCCTGTGCCAGCCAGGGGAAGTAAAATATCACATGCAGGGAAATGGAAAAAACCTGTTGTAAACTCACTAACTCTAGAGAAGGAAAACTCTGAAAATAAACCACTCTTGTGTTAGCTGTTTGGAGTTAAATGTCTTAAGTAGTGCTACCTAGGTTCACAGAGCAATGACACTGAACAATATGGACTATAATGCAGCATTCTGTGAATTTAAAGAAAATAAAGCTTTTGTCACTTCACTGAATGATCTGCAAAAACTTACAACAACAATAGTCAATAAACTGTTTTGTTCTGAGTAAGGATGGTGCAATCCATCTGCATGATGTAATACTTGGAGTGAATCAAGCAACACTGACATTGTATCATCCTAGTATAGTGGAGTCTGCTTAGCAGAATTACAGAATTTTTAGAAACTTGTTCCGTCTGTTTCAGGTGATTACCTCGTATTGTCCAGCGAATAATGAGGCGATTGCAAAGGTTGTTCAGGTAGGAACAAAACACCTGTACTTGGAGCCAGGCCTGGGGTCAATTACATTACAGTGTATTAGTGTAATCTATTACTATTAGTTTGTTTCCTTTCTTTTACTATTACTATTACATCCTGAAGGTAAAGTAATCTGTTACTATTACATATATGAATCTATTACCATTACATTTTCCCGTCACAACTATTTGCTTTCGATTAAACATTTAGGAGTGCGTACAGGTGTGTGACGCGTCACACCTATTGTCAGAATTTTTCCTTTGAAACTTCTGCTGACCAAATTAAAGAACCAGTACAGTTATTTGTGTAAACTGTACCTGGCTTCATAGCCTTGGTTGTCTTACCCATTGTCTTTGTAGGCTATTGAAGCTAACATGCAAACTAAGCCAGCATTAATCCAAATTGTATTATTTATTGTAATAGCTCAGTTACTATTACATTGCCTTATATCACTATTATTATTATTACATTATGTTCTGTTCCTACTATTACTTGAAACAATTTAGCATTACAATTACAATGTAATTGGCACGCCAGGAGCCATTGCGACACTGTTGTCATTTGTTGAATGCTCTTAGATCTAGCAATTGTACACCACTTTGTATAAACTTGTAAAACAAGATTGTTACAGTATGATTTAAACATTGTAGAATATTTATTGTTGTTGCAGACAAGTTGTCATTGTCATTGCTCTCCTCTTTATCCCTGAAGTCCAGGGTAAGCATTGTGAAATATGCTACAATAGGGCGATTGCAGAATGACTGATCTTTCTACACATATTGTACACATAATGTGTATGTACACACAATGTGTATGTGAGTCGCACATACTCACATTGTACATACCAGTGCACACACATGCACATGCACTCGCACACACATACAAACTGTTCATGTAGGTATTTGATAATTGAAATAGTGCACGTAGACACAAAACACTGCATACATAGATGTCACCAGATGCCCCAGCTGGTAGGGTATATTTGGACTGGCAGCATAGTTGCAACCTTTGGATTCTAGTACAATATCCAAATGGACATTAGCATATAGAGTAGTGGTCGGTGCATCTGTAGTAAAGCAGTCTATGCTAGGATCTAGATCAGTGAACATGTATAACTAGTGAGCAGCACAGTAAACTAATAATCATGACGTTTTGTTTGTATATTATTAACATAAAAGCAAGCAATACCGTTACATAGTGTCAGAAGTGACCTACCATTACCTGTTGGCTGGATTACATAATCTGGATTGCTGAAGGGGGGTCAACATAATTGGGAAATGAGGGGTAGCCCTGGGAACCCTGAATTTGGCCAGGCTCCAAGAGTTCAAAAGTTTAACTTGCAAAACTGGGCAAGGAAGACTGGCAGACGTCATTTTCCAGCAGTTGAGAGGGTGGGTGGATTTAACAAGTTAACCAATATATAGTAATGCGTATTCGGTATTTAAGCAATCACAGCGCCTCTAGTGACGGTGTCTGAATTTGGTAAACTGGGAGTATAAATACCTCGGAGGAGTGATTGCAATGGCCGGCACAAGCTACATTTTTAGCATCCAAATTGTCAGTAAGGATGGTCCTGGCGGGCCATACCTGCTTCAGCACTAGGCTTCAAAATTACCGGTCAGATTTAACCATGTTTCATTTTAATCTTCTAGACATTAAGTGTCTAAGTGATGTTTACATTCACTACTTTTCTGTACGGTTTACAGTGATATCTATCTTCACTGTTATTTAATTGTTATTGTGCGTGATTATATTGCTACTATGTATGTAGCCGTCTGATGTACACGATTAAAATCGCTTCGAACCTGAAGAACAATGCGTTGACTACACTTCTGTAGTACTCTATGTACTCATTGGTCGAGTGAGTACAAATTAAGTTATAAATCTCGACCTGGTGAGCGCAAATAAGACAGACAATTAACATACATCGACATCTGTGAGTGCCTCCTGGACCATTGCGTACAGCCCTGAAGAAAATAAGAGGGGAGGCGTATATCTTACACTATTATGGCTATGCACAGCAGCATACCACTGCCATTGCACATTGACACAGTAACTGCTGCGAATTCTTGGCGTCAATGGAAAAGTGCCTGGATTGAATATGAAGTCGCCACAGATCTGGACGAAAAGTCACAGCGGAATCGAGTGAGTATATTGTTTTGAATGATCGACCAAGATGCGATTTCAGTTCATTCAAGAAAACAGCGAGCCAATGAAGATGTGATGACATGGTACAATGAGCTGCGTAGAGTCGGAACAAACTGTGCGTTCGATGTGATCACGATGGATGAAATTTACCGTGACCCCCTAGTGTCGAGTGTTCTGGATGAGAGAGTCCGAGACAAGCTACTCGAGAAACGTGACGTAATGCTGGAGAAAGCCTTGGACATCATCAGAAATTCTGAAGTGAAAGCTGAATGAGCTAAGGCATGGAGACAGGTACTGTTGTTAATTGTACGTTTTGTGGAAAGACACGTGACAAAGGCAAGTGTCCAATCTGGGGCCAAAAGTGCAGAACCTATCAAGGACTGAACCAGAAGAGACGTTAAAACAGTCGAAAATGAAGAATATGGTAGTAGTCTGATAGACAATTTGGTTATGAGACATTCAGTTAACCGTGGGAAGGATGGCCTAAGGATGCTGGTTACATAACACTTTGTATTGGGTCGCACAGAGTACAGTTCGAGTGCGATACCGGATCACAGTGTAACATCCTGCCGCTGAGTGACTACAAGTTAGCTACAGGAGATACTAACTTACAGAATCTGACACGAGTCTTGGATACACTTATGATGTATGGAGGAAAGAGAGTGAAGGTGACGGCGATCACAACATTTCAAGTCCACAGAAACGGATGTAAACACAATCTCCACTTCAAAGTGATGAGCAGCAAACACTGTCAACCACTCCTAAGACGTCAGGCATGCATTAGCATCGGTGCGCTCAAATGGATTGATGTGGACTCAATGTGTCTGTTAGAAGACTTTCTGCAGCCCTCCAGTGTAAACAAAGTTGATGCAAAGCAGGCAGGGAGAAGCCTTGCCTTGACAAAGCCAACATACAGCACCAGTATGCGGATGTTTTCCAGGGGCTTGGAAAATTACCAGGCCAGTACCACATCGAGATTGACAGAGTCGTTAATCCTGTTGTACATGCCCCTCAACAGTACCAGTGGTACTAAGAGACAAGCTGAAACATGAGCTGCATGAGATGGTCAACAATGATATTATTGCGGCAGTCAGTGAACCAACAGATTGGGTTTCTAACTTGCTACTTGTGCCGAAGCCAGGGAAACTGCGCATCTGCATGGATCCACAGCATCTAAATAGAGCTGTCAAGTGAGAGCATTACCAAATGCCAACAATAGAGGAAATCTCCACAAGACTCAGTGGAGCACGTGTCTTCACTGTCGTAGAGCGTGTCTTCACTGTCGTAGATGCAAAATCTGGATTCTGGCAAATAAAGTTGGATGAGGAATCAAGTCAACTCACAACATTTAACATGCCAATTGGACGTTACAGGTGGAAGCATATGCAATTTGGCATTTCCAGCATGCCAGAAGTCTGGCAGAGGAAGATGCATGATTGATGCATGAAAGATTGGAGGGCACCGAGGTAATCGCGGACGATTTTCTCATCATGGGGAAAGACGCCACCGAACATGACGTCAACCTAAACGCGTTTCTCATGAGATGTCATGAGAGAAACCTAGTCTTCAACCCGGAGAAGGTGCGCTACAAGCTATGTGAAGTCAACTTCATGGGATGTCTGCTGACAGACGAGGGCATCAAACCAGACCCAAAGAAAGTCATGGTCATAATCGACCTGCCAATGCCTACTGATGTTGAAGGAGTACGCCGCCTAATTTGCACCATGCAGTACCTGGGAAAGTTCGTGAACCTCACAGCTCCTTTGCATGATATGCAAGGAAAGCGAGTTCGCATGGAACGAGTTGCACACCAAGGCGGTGCGTGCGATACACAACGAGCTCAGTAACGCTCCAGTGCTGCATTATTACGATGTAGGTAAATATGTAACAATCTAGGCAGATGCATCTCAGACGGGCCTGGGGGCTGCGCTGATGCAGGAAGTTCAGCCGATATGTTATGCGAGTCGAGCATACACCACTGAGAATACACGAGACACTAGTTATGATATCAATAACAATGTCAGTAAAGTTGACTCCGAAGAGATGATGTATAGTGACAGCATCATGCTTCCTGAAGAGCAGCAGCATGCCACCAAGGAAGACATAGTGTTGCAGGAGCTCGAGAAAGCCATCAAGATAGGGTGGCAAGGCTCGAGTAGAGGCAAAGAAGTACTGAAGCTGTACTTACAGTTCAAAGACGAACCGTTAGTCAAAGATGGGCTAATGTTCAAGGGAGACAGGCTAATAATCCCCCATATGATGCGAGCGGGAATGGTGCAACTCGTACATCAAAGCCACGTTGGAGTAGAGGGATGCCTGTGCCGTGTGTGCAAGGTCATTTATTGGCCCGGTATGAATGCTGAGGTGAAGAACCACATCAGCAAGTGCGATGTTTGCAATGCACACTGACCGGAACAGTGTCGCAAGCAGTTGCAAACACATGAGTTCCCCATCTGCCTTGGGCCAAGGTTGCTACAGATTTGTTTCAGCTCGACGGACAGAACTACATCGTACTGGTTGATTACTACAGCAAGTTCTTCAAGATCAACGAGCTCAAGAAGACCCCCAACACAGGTTGTTGTCAACGCTCTATGGCCACACTTCGTGCGTCATGGTGTTCCTTTGAAACTAATGAGTGACAATGGATTACAGTATCGGTCAGAGGAATTTGCAAAGTTTGCTCTTGAATGGGGCTTTGAGCATGTCACATCAAGCCTGCACTACCCGCAAAGCAACAGAAAAGCTGAGAACGCCGTGAAAACAACCAAGATGTTGCTCCAGAAGGCCAAACTTGATGGAAGCAACCCACTGACGGCTGTTCTGGAATGGCACAACACACTAACTAAGGGCTTGAGAAGTTCACCCATGCAACGTCTGATGTCCCACCTGCTAGTACTAGACATTCTGGAAAGAAATGTCAGCATTGCTATCGATCAATGAAAGGTAACAACACCCACTCTACACTGCTGTAAGAGATAAGTGTTGGACAGGCAGTCCGAATGAAGCTGCCTGGATGCAAAACTTGGAGTTTGGGCATGTGTAAAAGTTCACTGGGGCAGCAATCCTACAACGTTGAGGTTGCTGGTCAGATATATTGGAGAAATAGACGACAGTTGAGAGCAACCAGCGAGATGGCGCCCCTTGGGACCGTGGATGACCTGACGCTAGATAAAGAGAGCCCAAGCCAACCGGTCAACGACAAACATCTGTTGTTGGCATTCCATTATCGCCGTGTCCTTGCCTGAACTCACCATGGGGACCCCAAGCGATACGCTGAGACGAGTCGAGCCATGTGAACCAAGACACATGACACTTCGTAACCACAACAACAACAACAAAAAACATAACAAAAAGGGATGCCACGAGATACCCCAGCTGATACCAGCTGGTAGGGTATATTTGGATTGGCTGCATAGTTGCAACTTTTGGACTCTAATGCAATACCCAAATGGACATTAGCATATAGAGTAGTGGGCAATGCATCTGTAGTAAAGCAGTCTACACTAGGAGAATGCAGTGAATTAAGAGAAATGATATAGTGGAGTGAATAGTGCCAAGCTAACAACATGACTGATATTTGTTTGCAGGGGTCACCTTCTGACTATGAGAACTGTGTGAGGCAGTGTCGTGCCGCCTGGGACTCGTGGGTTGAAGTAGGTCTTTACTCATGCTCGCAGTCATTTCCATCATCAAGTTGCACTTATGTCAAGGCTAACAAATATTGTGCATAAAAAGTTATGTCCACCCAATCTATCATGCTATTATACAGTTTAAATATACACATATATATCAGATAGTAACATGTTTGTGAACTTTAGCTGAAGGGGTACACATGGTCTGAACTTGTTGAGTAGTCAAAGGCCGTAATGTGCCCCAGTGTTGTGCAGGATGCCATGCTTAACATGTGTACCCATAATGGTAAACATTTGATAATTATAGGCTATACAGTATACTATATTTTGTTAAGCCAAACATAACAATGTCACGCAGTAAACAGTTTGTAAGGAAATTGCCAAAATCCCTGTAGCCTGCTGTTAATGAGTCACAGTTGTGTGTGCATGAGAGTTGTTGTGCACAAGATAAATGTGTGTACATATCAGACCTTTAGCCAGAAATAAAATTTTGCCAGTCTTGAATATTCTAAAAGGTGTAACCTTAAATACCAGTAATAATAATAGAGGAAGAGCCAACACATGAAGGTTCATGAAAAAGTAACTTGAAACTTTATTTTAGATATATAAACATGCACTACCTAATCATTCGTGGTTTGCCTGCCGTTTGAGTTTTCCTTCAGCAACCGGAAAACTGCCACCGATAGTAGGGCCTACACGCCAATTATGTGTGTGAATCGGAGCCCGAATTAGACTCAATTTCAAAGTCGACTGCGATCGTGCTTGGCCACTGCAGAGTGCCAGTGGTGGGTGACAATACAGTAGCGTCTCAGTTACTAGCGGCAGGCACATAAACTTTATGAATCTCCACCAACGTAACAAAGGATGTTAACTCGGACAATCGCAGGAACTCTACTTTTATTGAAATCGCCCCACGACATCCGGGTCACGGTATTGTTTCTTCAAATGAGAGCGCCGATGGAAAGACACTGAGAAATTCCGTAGAAACAAGTTACCCAACCAATGACTTACACGATTACAATAAATCAGCAGTATCAACATTTTCCAACGACGTCGAGGTTAAAATTATATAGTCTTATAGATCGGCGGTATTCGCTATTCTGTCGCCAACAACATTCGTCGAATCACGACTGCGTGCACTAAGAGTCACTAAGGCAGTTCAAACAATTTTATTACAAAAAAATCATCTTATAAAAAGAAAAACCCGTCTTTTATATTTATTTTACCCATCATTGTCAGACATTTGCCCGTCTTCAAGACGGGCAGACGGGTCCCTGGCTAAGGGCCTGGTACAGGTGCACGTGTGCATTGTGTGCATGTGCATGCTTAATGTTCACTGCACAGTTCTTCGATGTACACATCTTCAAGGGTGTGTTGATTGGTGGTTAACTATTAATATGTTTCTAAGGTTTCCTGAAGTAGTGATGCCTACTGGTAGTGGAGGTGGCTATGTGATATGTTTGGTTTGTTTCCCTGAAGGTGCCAGCACCACACAGAGGTGAAATTGTTCGACAGATCGGCCATGCCCTGCGTGAGAAGAAAACCCTTCTGGGGAAACTAGTAAGAGCAGGGGTTCTATGTGATGTTATTCATGGTGATAATACTAGATAATTAATATATATCACCAGTTGGCTGAATAAGCTTAAGTGTCTGGTATGGCTTATTAGCCAGTTAATTTGTTCTCTTGCTTTATGCTAGGAAATATTGAACTGAACATCCATGGCACAAATAATCATTCGTTGTGAAGGCGGAATATGTTGTCTGATTGTCTTAAAATAAAAAAATCACCAATTATGTGTTTGCCATGATAACCTGAATTTGATAAGTTGATAGTGATTGAACAGTGTATGCATACACATTTATATTATAATGATATGATTATGCATATAACAATTTATGAATGAAGGTCACTGATGACCAGAGGTGTACAGCTGACCCAGGGAACTACTGCAATTTCTTCCTAGGTGTCCCTGGAAATGGGGAAGATCCTGCCCGAGGGAGAGGGGGAGGTACAGGAGTACATTGATGTCTGCGACTATGCTGTCGGCTTGTCGCGGATGTTTGCTGGGAAGGTGCTGCCATCTGAACGTAAGTAGTGTAACTAAGCATATGTATAAGTCAAATGTTTTATCATCACAGTGAAGTGATCAAATAGTCACTAAATGTGGCAATACAATATACATACTGTGACTGAATCTTGTATTAATATTGTGAATGAATCTTGTATTAATATATTTTATGTTAGATTCTTCAGAACTGCATAGATTATTAATACTAAACTAATAATATGATGTTTTATAAACTGAATGTTTTTAAATAAAACAATAATTATCCTATGCAGTTCCTTCTAAATCCTTCAGTTAACAAATACTTAGCTGTCCCCAGTCTGACTTTACATGTGATGTCACATGACCACTGCAGGTCCGGGTCACATGTTGCTGGAAAATTGGAACCCCCTGGGGGTGGTGGGTGTCATCACTGCATTCAACTTCCCCATGGCTGTGTATGGCTGGAACAGCAGCATTGCCATGGTCTGTGGAAACACTTTACTTTGGTGAGTATTTAGAACACATTTCCATGGTCTGTGGAAATGCTGTACTTTAGTAAGTATTTAAAAAACATTGGCATAGTCTGTGGAAATACTCTACTTTGATGAGTATTTAGAATAAGTTGCCATGCATGGTATATGGAAACAATGTACTTTGGTTAGTATTTAGAGCATGTCGCCATGGCTTGTGGAAACGCTTTACTTTGGTGAGTATTTATAACATTTAGAATATTTATTTAGAATACATTGCCATGGTCTGTGGAAATACTTTACCTTGGTGGGTATTTAATATGATAGAAGTAGCGATGTCACTACAACATAACATAACTATAAAAAAATTTGAAAAAGGGCAAGAAGAAGTGTAATGCTTATATTACTTGCTGTATTACAAATAAAAATACATAGTACTGAATAAAGACGCGACGTCCAAACCAGTTAGAAATTGCACAGTCAATTTAACGAAAACCACATCAATAAATTTAGATTGAATGTAATATAACCATAATCACAGTCATTTTTTTCACAATAAATAACTACATATCAAACACATAGCTTTTCAGTAACCATAGTAACCATACTAGCTTTTTCTGTAGCAGAACTAAACATTTAGTATTTGTTGCTTCGTGTTGCCTCATACTTCAGCACAGTATACAATACTTGGAACACGTTGTTATGGTCTGTGGAAATGCTGCACTTCAGTGAGTATTTAAAAAACATTGGCATTGTCTGTGGTGAGTGTTTAGAACACATTGCCATTGTTTGTGGAAACACTTTACTTTGGTGAGTATATAGAACACAACTTTGGTTTATATTTAGAACAAATTGGCATGCATGGTCTGTGGAAACACTTTACTTTAGTGAGTATTTAGAACATGTTGCCATGGTCTGTGGAAACATGTTACTTTGGCGAGTGTTTAGAACACATTGCCATGGTGTGTGGAAACACTTTTCTTTGGTGAGTGTTTAGAACACATTGCCATGGTCTGTGGAAACACTTTTCTTTGATGAGTATTTAGAAGACATTGCTGTGGTTTGTGGAAATGCTGTACTTTTGTGAGAATTTTGAACACCTTGTCATGGGCTGCAGTGAGTATTTAGAACACATACTTATTATTCTGTCTTGTAAGTATTCACTTTGGTTAATACGTAACTGATACGTGTAGGTTTATGTCATTTCAGGAAGGGAGCTCCATCTACCCCACTCACCAGTATTGCAGTCACCCGGTAGGTGTGCCAGATCTCTCCTCTCTGTACCAGTATTATATGCAATTCTACATAATACTGCTTACATTTACAAGTTTGAAGGATTTTTCTGTACACAAAACCAACAGCCCTTGTTGAAATTGATTGTATATTGTAATGTCGGCAATGTATGTTGTAATATTGACAAATATGTTATGTTTTTAATTACATTTACAACATTCAAAAAGAAATATACTAAAGTTGTCAAGTAAGCTTGGTACATTTGTTATTATAAACCCATGAAATAGGATGTGATTTTAAGAACACTGAATTTTATTTACTGCAATTTGGTGCATATTGTTGCAGAATCGTAGCATCTGTCCTGGAGGCAAACAACATTCCTGGAGCCGTGTGCTCACTGATATCTGGTGGAGCAGACATAGGGTAACTATCAATGTTTTCTCAGATAGAATGTTCATAATATATTCTTAAAAATACTGTAGATGTATTTGTGTTAACATATTTTAAGAGGGACAAGAATCTTCCTTTTAACCCATGTTCTGTTTGATGTTTCTAAGCCACTGACTGATCACTACTGTGATTTAATTAATGCTGTTATTACCCCAGCATCTAAAATAAACCTCTGTCTCCATATGGTGTGTGCATAAATGTGTCAATCATAGGCAATGATTGGCTGATATGTCTAACTTAGCATGGTTTGTTTTGTTTTGACTCTTGCAGTTCTTTTGAGTTTATCAAGACGTTTTATAAAAGATAATGTTGTTTTTACTTCCCACAGAAACATGATGGCAAAAGATGAAAAGCTCCCTCTGGTGTCATTTACTGGAAGTACTGCAGTAAGTTTATAGACATTTTCCATATTTTACTTATAGTAATTTTTATTCGTTCTGAATTTAAATGTAATGTATTTCATTGTGGCATACAATTAAATGTTTTATAATGTGTTAGAAATTATTACACCAGTTGATTATAACATAGTGAAGGATTCTGTCACATATTTCATGCCCTACATGTTGCTTAACACTGAGATTGCCCTCTTATGACAGTAGTAGTAGTAGTGACTGACTTTCTTCAGAGGCTGACTAGATAGAGTATTTCTTAGTTTGTGTTTCTCTTGCCAGGTGGGAAAGAAAGTGGCACTAGTGGTGACAGAGAGATTTGGTAAGTCATTCAATTAATTGATAAATAACAGTCATGTTGTTTCAGTCTAGAGACGGGTTTCTACTCATTTTGTGCTACTCTCATGAATGTTCAGACAAACTCAACAATCTCAATGCAGTGACTTACTAAGGTAAATTTCCTGTAAACAGCACTAATGCCAGGTGATGTTCTTTTCAGGTAAACATTTGTTGGAACTCGGAGGCAATAATGCTATAATTGGTGAGTAGACGTTGTATAAAAAATATATAAAATAAGTACTACAAAATAACTTATAGAATAAAATCTATGTTCAATGAAACATATATAAAAGTAACAACATTATATTTATAGAACTAACAACAATGTTATGCACGTAAATGATTAATAATTCTATATGATTTTGGGATCAAATCCACTCTAGGTTACCCATATGATAAATCAATATTTAACTCCACTTTAAACTGATAAGATATCAGACTATCAGTTACTCTTGCTTATGAGTAAAGTGCAGTATGACACTTATGAGTAAAGAGAAAAGAGTGCAGTATGACACTTATGAGTAAAGAGAAAAGAGTGCAGTATGACACTTATGAGTAAAGAGAAAAGAGTGCAGTATGACACTTATGAGTAGAGTAAAGAGAACAGAGTCCAGTATGACACTGTTTACTTTTGTTTAGGAGTCTACAGGAGACTGTTAAACTTGACAAATACTGTAAGGAACATTAAATAAGAATCGTGATCTTCTGTTATCATGATCCACAGTTATACCAGTGATCCTTGTTTGTGTGCAGTCAATGAGGATGCTGATGTCTCGATGGTGGTACAATCAGCCCTGTTTGCCTGCGTAGGCACCGCTGGACAACGCTGTACATCCACCCGCAGACTGGTGGGTCATGTCAACATCTCATTGTGGTGTCAGTGGGCTATGTATGACTGTGGACATTTAGAAGCAAATACAGCTGTATCAGAAACAGTACTTTTAGATATAAATGCCTCTCAAGCATATCCTGAAGAAGTACCTAGTTGTTTGTTGTGTTACTTTAGTGTGGATGCTGGCTCTCTAATGAACAACTGGATGGCTTCATTCAAATGACAATAAAGTAAAACCTGCCAAAAATAAAATAAAATTATGAACTAAAAGTTGTATGACTCTGAATGTTTTTTATTTAGTATGTGATTGAATATTTGATAAAGGTATTTGTTAGGTAATTATTTTATATTTAATTTAAAATGGAACAAACTTGACACTTTAAATCGGTTTTAACTGTGCCCTGTGTACAGAGGATGTTGCAAAAAAAAATTTATTTTCTACTGTGTAGATTTTGCATGAGAAAGTTCATGATGAGATTGTGAACCGATTGAAGAAAGCATATGCTCAAGTGCCGATTGGGGATCCTTTGGAAGGTAGGTCAGGCATGAGACAATGGGAAGTTGATCACATCATTTAATTAGAGTTTAAATTAAGAGTATTTTGTACAGTGAATGTCATGTTTCTTATACATAAATTGTTCTTTTAATAAGGTATGAATTGAACAAAAATATGAGTTAGAAGCTGTATTAATATTGAATATCATATCTGGTCAATTTATTTATAATTGACTGAATATTGACAGATGACCTTAAGTTTTATAGTTGTTATGATAATATTACAGTTATTGTGAGTTTAATCGAGCTCTGAATTGTCAACATAATGAAGACGATGTGAGTGATGTAGCACTGTAAATAATGTGAGTGATGTAGCAGCATAAATAATGTGAGTGATGTAGCACTGTAAATGATGTGAGTGATGTAGCAGCATAAATAATGTGAGTGATGTAGCACTGTAAATGATGTGAGTGATGTAGCACTGTAAATGATGTGAGTGATGTAGCACTGTAAATGATGTGAGTGATGTAGCAGCATAAATAATGTGAGTGATGTAGCACTGTAGATAATGTGAGTGATGTAGCACTGTAAATGATGTGAGTGATGTAGCACTGTAAATGATGTGAGTGATGTAGCAGCATAAATAATGTGAGTGATGTAGCACTGTAAATTATGTGAGTGATGTAGCACTGTAAATGATGTGAGTGATGTAGCAGCATAAATAATGTGAGTGATGTAGCACTGTAAATGATGTGAGTGATGTAGCAGCATAAATAATGTGAGTGATGTAGCACTGTAAATGATGTGAGTGATGTAGCACTGTAAATGATGTGAGTGATGTAGCAGCATAAATAATGTGAGTGATGTAGCACTGTAAATGATGTGAGTGATGTAGCAGCATAAATAATGTGAGTGATGTAGCACTGTAAATGATGTGAGTGATGTAGCAGCATAAATAATGTGAGTGATGTAGCACTGTAAATGATGTGAGGGATGTAGCAGCATAAATAATGTGAGTGATGTAGCACTGTAAATGTGTAATTGGTAAAATTGTGTTTCGCAAATGTGTACAGCGAACTTGTTGCGTCTAAGTCTAACTCTGAGGTGTTTATTTTACTTGAAATTTGACTTCACCCAGCATTTAATTCATGAAAGTCAACATGTTGAGCTTCTAATGAAATATGAATAAATGGGCTCTTGATTTGATTTCAGCCTTATAGGTATGATGACATTGAAAGCAAAATTTGAAATACTATTTTCTTTATCTTTTATAAAGATATTGATGATTTATTTAGTGCTGACATAGAAGTCTACTCCTGTCTACAGCTGGTGTATTGTATGGCCCAATGCATTCTCAAGAAGGGGTCGCCATTTACAAGAAGGCATTAGAAGACGCTGTCGCACAGGGGGGCACCATTGAGTGTGGAGGCAAGGTATGTGTGTATATATTCCACAATTTAACTGAATATATATTGATTCAAAACTATGATAGATGTTTGATGTGGAAAATATATATTTGTTGTATAATTTATTGTAGTACCAAGCATGGTTTTATGTAGTCCACATCAACATACAACGTGGATTTGACCAACAAATAAATAGATAAAGAATAATATTAATAATAATATTAATAATTTTTTATTAATCCACCAGTATTTTATGTATGATGATGATGTGTAGCCCTAGTCTCAGTTAGTGCGTTGGCATCTCCTTGCGATCTCTAGCCACTTTGAGCCCACCATCTTTCCAATGCTTGTCAATCCAGCCCATATGTCTTCTACGTCTTTGTTTTTCCCTGTCAGTTCTCCTATACTTGCTTGACATAGTTTTTGTTTGAGAGAACTAAAAATACTCATTTATTAATATAATGAACATTCTTTTAAATTTTTTTCTTCAGGTATTGGATCGCCCTGGAAACTTTGTTGAACCAACCATTGTGTCTGGACTTGCACATGACGCTGAGATCGTGCACAAAGAGACGTTTGCTCCCATTGTGTTCGTTCTCAAAACTAAGGTATGTCTCCATTAGCTCCAATCTTGTGTTGAATGCAGCTCAGTTGTGTTGAATGCACCTTTGTTTTATATCAGTTGCTATGTTCACCAAGAAAATGTTATGAAATATAGATAAGAATCAGTGTTGTACGGCATGTCACTAATGATCTCACTGTAGAGCCTTGATGAAGCGATCAGTTGGAACAACGAGGTCAAGCAAGGTCTCACTAGCAGCGTTTTCACAAAAGACATTGGAAATGTCTTCCAGTGGCTTGGGTATGTCTTCAGTATTGTCTTTCTTGAGAACTAGGTAACAAATATCTAACATGTTGCTCTCATTGGCATGGAAAACTGTTTGTTATTTGTAGTTGTGCTTATTGAATATCATATATGGTTTATAATTCTTTATGCTTAAAAATATTATTTAAATTTTTTAGAACAACTATAGAAAAGCCATAAACTTAGTTAAATAAAAATGTCATTAATCACACAGCATTACAGCATTCCACTGCATGGAAACCAGGCTGTGTGTGGGACCCTCGATCCCTTCCATGTAATCACCATTTCGTTGACCCCTCTACACAACAAAATGATTAATCCGCGAAGTGACACAATTGAAACGAATTGTACACAGTCCACTGGCGTTGGAGGATGGATAGTGACATTGATAAAACATTTTCTTGTTCATTCATTTTGGTTGGAACTTGGCTTCTGAAACTTTGAGCCTTTGTCAAAACAAAGCAGGGTAATGGTTATGAAAAAGTTAACTGAAACGGCTTTGATGTCCAAGAGAAGCCAAAGAGTGAAAGTTTACACGGCTGGCTGTGGCGTAGGCATGAGGCTCGCCTTATTTGGAGCACATTTTTATACTACTTGACATTGTGCAGATGGTATGACACAGGATACATAGTATTTTACATACGTAGCAAAATTACTGCATATCAGTGGCGGCCCAGCTACTTTGATTGATACCAGTGCAAACTATTAGCAAGTAATTCGGGACTTTCAAAAGTGTCCATTACAGACAGGTGTCCGTTATGGATATGTGTCTGCTAAGGCAGGTTTTACTGTATATACACTGTATATAAACTGCAGATATCTGTCATGGGTTGTGTATTTTGTTTTCAGCCCGAAAGGTTCCGATTGTGGCTTAGTTAATGTCAATATTCCAACAAGCGGAGCTGAGATCGGGGGTGCTTTTGGTGAGTGTTTGCAGCCTCTTTGTCAGGAAGAATTTGTCTTACATTATGTTTTAAGATTGCATTCATAACAGGTTCTTTATGTAGAAATGTATTGCAAGTTGTGATTTATATATCTTCTTCTGGGAACTGGACAAAATTTGCATTTTGATGGTGTTCATTCTGCACATTTAATAGACAGGTATGAAAGTTATAGTTCTAATCAAGGATTGACTGAGTAGTTTGCCAATTTCATATTGATATGATGAACTGGGGCAGTATGAATAATTGCCAGTGAATTAATAAATTACTAATACACGGGCAGTTATTAAACATTACTAATGTTGGCAACTGATTTTTCACTCATGTGGATATGGTTAATAAGTTTGTTTTAAAGGTTTCTCATCTACATATTAATAAGTTGCATACAGTAAGGCGATCATACAGATTTCTCATATAATTCAAATGGAAAAATATGATAAAGGGCATATTTTCTTGTGTTCATCAGACATGTATAAAATTGAGTGTCAAACTTGTAGTGGTCTAAGAACAAGTATGCTATATTTCTCCTAAAATACTTTTGAATTTAGGCAGATTTCTGACAATACTTAGCAGATTTTTCTTGCTATAGGTACATTTTGTAGTCTGATAGATGGCGACATTAGATTGGAATATGAATGCCATAGGTCGGTTGACCAATGAAAAATCATACTGAATGTTATACAGATTGGTATGGCTACACCCACAATTCAAGACAAAAATATTGATTTCAACCAAGAAAATGTGGCCCATCTGATATGACCTTTGTTACCTGTTTACAGGTGGTGAGAAACACACAGGGGGTGGGCGTGAGTCAGGCAGCGACTCATGGAAGCAGTATATGCGTCGCTCCACTTGGTAAGTTCATAAGTCAATGGACACAGCATGTTTGAGTCAACTCAGTAGGTATAGCCATTGAGTGGATGCCATATGTAACGATTAATCAAGTAGAATGCATGAGCAGTGTGGACATTTGACTAATTCTTCTTGTATACACATGTTAACTGACAGAAATTAGGTTAATTTTCTAATAATTAACATGCCTCATAGCAATTCTACATCTGTTGTGACATGTTGCAGCACCATCAACTACTCAAAGGAACTGCCGCTGGCGCAGGGCATCAAGTTTGAGTAGACTACCCCACCATCATCACCCTATGTCACCTGATATTACTTGCCAAAACTGATGTCAAACTGGCACCTTCCTGTAGTAGGAAGACAAACTAGATAAACAATTGATCACAACATTAGTTAGCTACAAGATAATTATTCTGCTGTCTAAACCTCAGTTTAGTCTGAAAGGTGTTGGTTGTAATTTGGCCATGATATACATTTGGGCTCAGTTTTATTAAATGTTTTTTTTTTGTGATGTGAAATGGTTTTAAGAAAAGGTTACGTCGAGGCTCACAGACCCCTTATATTCTGATTGACCAGGCGAGGCAAAGTATTACTTTTAACTGCATGTTAACGCTATTTAGCTAAGTATGTACTACATTTAGCTCTATGCTAACTTTTTTAGCAAGGTAATTACCACATTTAGCTGCACGTTAACGCTTTTAAGCTAAGTAATTAGCACATTTAGCTGTATGTTAGCGATTTTAAGCTAATTATTTACCGTATTTACCTGCATGTTAAAAGTTTTAAGCTAAGCAAGTACAACTTTTAGCCAGTAATTAGCAATTTTAGCTAAGTAAGTACCATTATTTAGTTGCAAGTTAACGCTTTTAAGTTAAGTAATTACCACATTATTATGTTCAAGCTGTTTAGCTAAGTAATTGCCACATTTAGCTGTATGTTAACGCTTTTTAGCAAAGTAATTACCACATTTAGCTGTATGTTGCATAGTTTCGTTATATGTCAATATTTTTAAATAATGCACTCTTACACTTTACCCATAACTCCTACAGTTTACCAATAATTCCTACAATTTACCAATACCTCCTACAGTTTACCCATAACTCCTACAGTTTATCCGTAACTCCTAAAGTTTAGCCGTAACTCCTACAGTATAACCATTACGCGACACCCTCCTATCAAATAAGAGTACGAGCAAATTTTATTAAATATTTAAAAATAATGACAGGATATCATAGTAAAGCATTGTAATTTAATTAAATATGGGTACATTATTTTAAAATATTGACATATAACGAAAATATAAAATAGTAGAATAGGTCACGGAGCAAAAATTTCATTGTTCGTTCTACGGTGGCGTTGAAGTCCGGCAGCAGGCATCGCTTTAGACGCACACGCACACACACACACACACACACACACACACACACACACACACACACACACACACACACACACACACACACACACACACACACACACACACATGATGCTTGCTTATATAACACTGTTGTTTCAATAAAGCACACATGTAGTGTAGTGTGTTTGTTCCTTCACCTAGCTATAAAAAGAACTGGACTTTAGTTTCATACGGATCATGTTACTCACAGACCCCTTATATTCTGATTGACCAGGCGAGGCAAACTATTACCAACATTAAACCTGTCTGGACTTCCCCACAGTGTGCATTGACACTGCTTTAATAAAATATGCATGATTATATGATACTGTCCTCTGTATCTCCTACCTCCAGCCACATCCTGGCTCCTGATACATTGCGTCCATCATACAGTCCTCTGTCTCTTCTACCTCCAGCCATATCCTGGTTCTTTACACATTGCCTCCACCATTACCTACAGCCACATCCTGACACCTTATACACTGCCTCCGCCATACAGTCGTCTGTCTCTACTACCTCCAGCCACATTCTGGCGCATTACACATTGCCTCCACCATAGAGTCCTCTGTCTCTCCTACCTCCAGCCACATCATGGCTCCCGATACATTGCGTCCACGATACTATCATCTGTCTCTCCTACATACAGCCACATCATTGCTCCTGATACATTGCCCCCGCCATTCAGTCTTCTGTCTCTCCTACCTTCAACCACATCCTGGCTCAGCCCGCTAAGATGAAATTCGGATTTCATTATTATTATTATTTTTGTCGTATCTCTAAGAAGAGTAGACCACGTGACGTCCTGCCTGCATAAATAATAAAGACAGCTGGGTATGCATCAACGAGTTGACCTGTATGCGTACATATTTAGGGCATTGGTTATCGTATGAAACATACATAGCACGAGTAATGAGAAAGAATACCGATTTTATATGTATTTTGTCACACTTAGTCACGTATGTAATGCTTTTAAGCTAAGTGATTACCACATTTATCTGCATGTTAACACTTTTAAGCTAAGTAAATATAACTTATTTGTATGTTACCACATTTTAGCTACGTAATTGCCACGCTTGGCTGTGTGTTAACGCTTTTAGCATATTAAGTATCACTTTTAATTGAATGTTAAAGCTATTTAGCTAAGTATGTACCACATTTAGCTCTATGTTAACTTTTTTCCGCAAAGTAAATATCACTTTTAGTTGTACGTTAACGCTTTTAAACTAAGTAAGTACCAAATACAGCTACATGTTAATGAGTTTAGTTAAGTAATTACCGCATTTTGCTGTAGGTTAACGCTTTTAAGCTAAACAAAATTACCACATTTAGCTGTATGTTAGCGACTTTAAGCTAATTATTTACCTGCACGTTAACGGTTTTAAGCTAAGCAAATACAACTTTTAGCTAAGTAATTAGCATTTTTAGCTAAGTAAGTACCTTATTTAGTTGCATGTTAACGCTTTAAGCTAAGTAATTAACACATGTTAAAACTATTTAGCTAAGTAATTGCCACATTTAGCTGTATGTTAACACTTTTTAACTAAATAATAACCACATTTAGTTGTATGTTAACGCTTTTAAGCTAAGCTAAGTAATTGCCATATTTAGCTCTATGTTAACGCTTTTAACTAGGGACTCTAAAAGTTTCTTGCCATACCGACGTACAGCTGACGTAAGTTATAAACGTGTCAGGACATGCAGCTGACGTAAGCCGCACACAGAACAATACCAAATAAGGACATACAGCTGACGTAAGCCGCATCAGACGCGTCGCGGAAAGTGCACCATCGGCATACTACACACTCTGTACACAGCTAAAATACAAAATAGTCACAGTATCTCCAGTTCATAGCTATAATGCATTGTCCCTACAACTCCAGTACACAATTAGAATACACAGTTACTGCTCAACCAGGACACAGCTCGAATACATGGTCGCTGCTGTATCTCCAGCACACAGCTGTAAGATGTAGTCACTACAACTCCAGTACACAAATATAATACACAGTTACTGCTAGAATACATGGCCAGTGCACCCTCAGTACACATCTAGAATATATAATCACTATACACTCTGTACACAGCTAAAAAACAAAATATTCACAGTATTTCCAGTACATAGCTATAATGCATTGTCACTACAACTCCAGTACACGATTAGAATACACAGTTACTGCTCACCCAGGACACAGATCGAATACATGGTCGCTGCACCCTCAGTACATAACTGGAATACATAGTCACTACACCCTCAGTACTTAGCTAGAATACAAAATCACACAATTTTGCACAAGTTCGCACAACTTCAGGCAACTTCGCACAACTTCTGGTGAACAAACTAACAAAATGACACCATCTCAGCATACATTTATTTATTTTATGACAATGTCTCCAGCCTGACTTGCTTTTTCTCAGCATCTCGGCATATATTTCTGTACTTTATGACACTGTTTCTAGCCTGCCTTGCTCTGTCTCACCATCTCATACACTGTCACACGCAACTTGAAGGTGTTGTATTCTCGCTAGTGACACCCTTCTACATATAGACACGCTCCATAGAGTAGTAGTGAATCGAGTGTAACCATTACCTTCTGGTTCCCACACCTCACCACCCCCACCATAGAGTAATGAGACGATTATAGCCATCTGACCACCCCCACGCACGCATGGCCTTCACCTTCTGTCTATAGACCTGAACATATATGACACCACCCCACACTATATAGTCGCGCGCGCACACACACACACACACACACACACACACACACACACACCTCCATAGAGACAGAGACATTGAGGTTGGGGTTAATTAGGGGTTAGGGTTATGATGTATAAGAGCGAGGGTTTCGGTTTGAGGTTAGGGTTCAATGTCTCTGTCTCTATGGAGGTGTGTGTACGACTATATAGTGTGGGGTGGTGTCATATATGTTCAGGTCTATAGACAGAAGGTGAAGGTCGTGCGTGCGTGAGGGTGGTCAGATGGCTATACTCGTCTCATTACTCTGGTGGGGGTGGTGAGGTGTGGTAACCAGAAGGTAATGGGTACACTCGATTCACTACTACTCTATGGAGCGTGTCTATATGTAGAGGGGTGTCACTAGTGAGAATACAACACCTTCAAGTTGCGTGTGACAGTGTATGAGATGGTGAGACAAAGCAAGGCAGGCTAGAGACAGTGTCATAAAGTACAGAAATATATGCTGAAATGCTGAGAAAAAGCAAGGCAGGCTGGAGACAGTGTCATAAAATAAATAAATGTATGCTGAGATGGTGAGAAACAGCAGGATGGAGACATTGTCATAAAATAAATAAATGTATGCTGAGATGGTGTCATTTTGTTCGTTTGTTCGCCAGAAGTTGTATGAAGTTGTGCAAAGTTGTGTGAAGTTGTGTAATGTTGTGCACAGTTGTGTGAAGTTGTGCGAAATTGTGTGATTTTGTATTCTAGCTATGTACTGAGGGTGTAGTGACTATGTATTCCAGTTATGTACTGAGGGTGCAGCGACCATGTATTCGAGCTGTGTCCTGGGTGAGCAGTAACTGCGCATTCTAATCATGTACTGGAGTTGTAGTGACAATGCATTATAGCTATGTACTGGAGATACTGTGAATATTTTGTATTTTAGCTGTGTACAGAGTGTGTAGTGACTATATATTCTAGATGTGTACTGAGGGTGCACTGGCCATGTATTCTAGCAGTAACTGTGTATTATATTTGTGTACCGGAGTTGTAGTGACTATATCTTACAGCTGTGTGCTGGAGATACAGCAGCGACCATGTATTCGAGTTGCAGTGACTGTATCTTACAGCTGTGTGCTGGAGATACAGACTGTACATTTATTTATTTTATGACACTGTCTCGAAGCTATCTTGCTGTTTCTCATCGTCTCAGTATACATTTATGTACAGGAGCCAGTATGGTGGACGCATCGTATCAAGAGTCAGGATGTGGTTGGAGGTAGGAGAGACAAATGACATTATGGTGGACGCAATGTATCAAGAGCCACAATGTGACGGAAGCAGTGTATCAGGAGCCAGGAAGTGGCTGGAGGTAGTAGAGACAGAGGACTGTATGGCGGAGGCAGTGTGTAAGGAGCCAGGATGTGGCTGGAGGTAGGAAAGACAGAGGACAGTTTGGTGGACGCAGTGTATCAGGAGCCAGGATGTGGCTGGAGGTAGGAGCAACAGAGGACAGTATGGTGGAGGTAATGTGTAAGGAGCAAGGGTGTGGCTGGAGGTAGGAAAGACAGAGGACTGTATGAAGGACGCAATGTATCAGGAGCCAGGATGTGGCTGGAGGTAGGAGAGACAGAGGACTGTATGAAGGACGCAATGTATCAGGAGCCAGGATGTGGCTGGAGGTAGAAGAGACAGAGGACTGTATGGCGGATGCAGTGTGTAAGGAGCAGGGATGTGGCTGGAGGTAGGAAAGACAGTGGACTGTATGGTGCAGGCAATGTGTAAAGAGCCAGGATTTGGTTGGAGGTAGTAGAGACGGAGGACTGTATGGCGGAGGCAATGTGTAAGGAAAAGGGATGTGGCTGGAGGTACGAAAGACAGTGGACTGTATGGTGGAGGCAATGTGTAAGTAGCCAGAATGTGGCTAGAGGTAGGAGAGACAGAGGATAGTATGGTGGAGGCAGTGTGTAAAGGAGCCAGGATGTGGTTGGAGGTAGGAGAGACAGAAGACTGAATGGCGGGGGCAATGTATCAGGAGCAATGACTGTATGTAGGAGAGACAGAGGACTGTATGGTGGACGCAATGTATCGGGAGCCATGATGTGGCTGGAGGTAGGAGAGACAGAGGACTCTATAGTGGAGGCAATGTGTAATGCGCCAGAATGTGGCTGGAGGTAGGAGAAACGGAAGACTGTATGGCGGAGGCAATGTATAAGGCGTCAGGATGTGGCTGTAGGTAATGGTGGAGGCAATGTGTAAAGAACCAGGATATGGCTGGAGGTAGAAGAGACAGAGGACTGTATGATGGACGCAATGTATCAGGAGCCAGGATGTGGCTGGAGGTAGGAGATACAAAGGACAGTATCATAATATAATCATGCATATTTTATTAAAGCAGAGTGTCAATGCACACAGTGCGGAAGTCCAGACAGGTTTAATGTTGGTAATAGTTTGCCTCGCATGGTCAATCAGAATATAAGGGGTCTGTGAGTAACACGATCCATATGAAACTAAAGTCCAGTTTTTTTTATAGCTAGGTGAAGGAACAAACACACTACACTACATATGTGTGCTTTATTGAAACAACAGTGTTATATAAGCAAGCATCGCGTGTGCGTTTGCGTGTGCGTCTAAAGCGATGCCTGCTGCCGGACTTCAACGCCACCTTAGAACGAACAATGACATTTTTGCTCCTTGACCTATTCTGCTATTTTATATTTTCGTTATATGTCAATATTTAAAAATAATGTACCCATATTTAATTATATTACAATGCTTTACTATGATATCCTGTCATTATTTTTAAATATTTAATAAAATTTGCTCGTACTCTTATTTGATAGGAGGGTGTCGCGTCATGGTTATACTGTAGGAGTTACGGCTAAACTGTAGGAGTTATGGGTAAACTTGAGGAGTTATGGGTAAAGTGTAAGAGGGCATGATTTTAAAATATTGACAACGAAACTATGCAACATACAGCTAAATGTGGTAATTACTTTGCTAAAAAGCGTTAACATACAGCTAAATGTGGCAATTACTTAGCTAAACAGCTTGAACATATGTGGTAATTACTTAACTTAAAAACGTTAACTTGCAACTAAATAATGGTACTTACTTAGCTAAAAATGCTAATTACTGGCTAAAAGTTGTACTTGCTTAGCTTAAAACTTTTAACATGCAGGTAAATATGGTAAATAATTAGCTTAAAATCGCTAACATACAGCTAAATGTGCTAATTACTTAGCTTAAAAGCGTTAACGTACAGCTAAATGTGGTAATTACCATGCTAAAAAAAAGTTAACAGAGCTAAATGTAGTACGTATTTAGCTAAATAGCGTTAACATGCAGTTAAAAGTGATACTTAATATGCTAAAAGCGTTAACATACAAATAAAAGCGATATTTACTTAGCTTAAACGTGTTAACATGCAGATCAATGTGGTAATCACTTAGCTTAAAAGCATTACACACGTAACTAAGTGTGATAAAATACATATAAAAGCGGTATTTTCTTTCGCTTACTCTTTCTCATTACTCGTGCTATGTATGTTTCATACGATAACCAATGCCCTAAATATGTTAGATGTACGCATACAGGTCAACTCGTCGGTGCATACCCGCTGTCTATTAGCCAGGCAGGACGTCACGTGGTCAACTCTTAGAGACACGACAAAAAAAAGAATAATAATGAAATCCGAATTTCATCTTAGCGGGCATAGAATAAATTACTGCACAGCATTGTGCAAATGACGGGCTTATCTTTCAACTTGTTCAGACTTACATACATCCAGTGGGCGAACAAACGCTTTAACTACAGCGCTAATATGATTACTTTTAAAACGCGCATTTCCCGAGTACCAAAATCCACTAGTCAGGTGTTAGTATCGCCGTAATGCGTCCTTTCGGGAACGCGACAGAGCGGTGTCATATTACGGAATACGCGGTGAATACTTCTGCTCGTACGGACTACCGCCGCTACACGGCGCATTTCGCGTGTTCCTGAACGAACATTGTTCTGAGTGGATTCACAATGCCAAGAGAGTTCAGAGTCCTCTATCTAACGTGTGCGGACAATACTGCATAGCTTATTTGGTGCTTCGATGTAACGGCATACCGATGAACGCTTTCGTCAATACATTTGGATGATTGATTAGCTCTCTCATTCATTGATACCGTACTCAATAACCGCCACGTCAGGGATATGTGGGTCCCCCTGGGTTTTCCCTCAATAACCGCCACGTCAGCGATATGTGGGTTTTCCCTCAATAACCGCCACGTCAGCGATATGTGGATTTTTCCCCTGGTTTTTTTTTAATTAATTAGTTTAATTTAAATTTCAATGAAATTGAAATGAAATTTAAATTAAACGCCACGTCAGCGATATGTGGGTTTTTCCCAATGTATATTTTTAGTAACCACCACCGTTGCTTATTGAATATGTATGTATATAATTATATATATATATATTTTTAGTTCCTACAGCCGCTAGGGGGCGCTCTGGTGTCGCAACCGGAAGTCGTTCAGGCACATGGTCGCCGGAATTGATCCCTCAGAACTAAAACTATACTACTAACGTCGGATAACGTAGGCATTTTCATAGATACGTTACGTTACGATACGTTATCCTACCATCGTGGTTGGCAAGGGAAGTCACGTGCAGGATGTAGGGGAAGGCAGTGTTAGTTGAGCCATTTTTTAAATTCTTTTTGATATCTAGAGCACAAGCATATCCATAAGTCAAAATTGTTTTACAGGCATAAACTATGATTATTAGTAGATAATTTTATACCAAGATAATATATCTAGTATGCATAGATAATGATGTGTAGTTGATTCAAATGGAGTTGGGAAGCTAACTCAGCTAACACTTGGTGCGGGGTAAGTTGAGCCACAATGTAGACTGTGTAGCGTAAGTTTGTTAATTCCTTTAGTTGTAAAATTTACGTAGGCCTTGTACTAAAATTTCATAATAACTCGGCCAACACATCTACCCAATGGGTGCAACACGTTTCCGACAAGGTCGAAATTAGTAATTTTTCCATGGACCCCCAAGAGTTCCACTTAAAATAGTGTGTAACTGAAGGTTGCAAAAAGCAGAAAACCAGCTTCATTTTGCAGTATCAGATTGTCGCACGATGCCACGTCCTTTGGTGTGGTTACACCCCAACTTTCCACACCTATACGTTTAGGTGAATTAATCAAGATCACGGGATATTAGACAAAAGTAAATTAATGGTTATTAATAACCCATATTTCATTTTAAAAAATAATGATGGGGCCTGCAAAAACCCTACATAACATAGTTTAGTCACATGCACTGCTATTTGAGTCCTGTGTGGAACATACAACACAAGCTACCTATCTCAGTGGGTCGTCGACATGGGCTGCGTTCAGGGGCGTCCGCAAGAATTTTTCCAGGGAGGGGCAAGAAAGAAAATAAGCACGCACGCACGCACGCACGCACGCACGCACGCACTATAAAGTTAACATAATACTTTGAGCTCATGAATATACGTCCGAAAAAAATTCCAGATCCGCCCATGGCTGCGTCATGACTCCTCAGCCACACGCACACTCACACGCACACGCACACGCACACGCACACGCACACGCACACGCACACGCACACGCACACACTAATAATAAGATGCAGGCGCCACTAACATCACATCGCTCCAATGACCATGTGTCGATCCAGTGTCGACCATGAAGAAATGGGTTACAGCCGCTTTTGTAATAATCAACTGCTTATGAAATAATAAACCGGTAATGTAATAATGATGAGGAGAATGATGATTATTATTGTGATTATGATGACGAGGATGAAGATGAGTAGGTGGGAAAGAGGACGAGTATGATAATTATGATTAAGATAACGAGGATGACATCTTGATGAGTATGATGACGATGAAAAAATGAGGATGACAAGAAGCGAAGAAACAGGAGGAGGCGAGTGCACGTCGGCGCACGGGAGGAGAAACTGCCAGACTGCTACAACAGTTAGCGTATTAATAATTTATTTTATAGATGGCGAAGTCACGGTTACGCCTTCTGGAGAGTGGCTGACCACTAACTTCGGTCACTGTTTCCATCTTTCTCCTCCAAGGGGCCGGAAAATCATATTAAGTAAATAACTCTACATAAGTAGCCTTATGTTTGTTTAATATATTGTCAACGAGCAGATCAAATCCCAATGGTGCAAAGAAAAGAAGGAACACAGCAAGAAACGAATGGAACTCGACGTCTGGGACGAGATACTGCCAAACTGCCCCCAAAGTTAACTTATTATAATTGTCTCGCTTGTCCAACTCTCGCTCGCCGTCATGAGCTCGCCGAGAAGAGTCTGGCTTCGAACACATGGTTTGATTACTACCGAATGGGCGGAGCTTAACAAAACAATAACTTATAAACACGTATCGTTGATGATTGAGCGTGCTATCCTCGTCAACAATATTTTGGATGTAGGCAATATGCTTTATCTGTTAGTGCAAACTCTAAATGAAAAAACCTTTTTGCTCTGTTGATAGCACGTGCGACTCGTAACGATTCCGTTTGAGTAGGCGTTACCGTAAAGCGTCAGCAGACAACCAGCGTCATTATTTATTAGATGTGACACCTCACATTAATAAGTAAATAACTGTAAATAAGTAGTTTTGTGTTTTTAATACATCGCCAACGGCCATCATAGGCCAGTTGTGCACGGAGCCGAAGGAACATAGAAAGAGGCGAGAGGACGTCGGCCCCAGGGAGGAGACACTGCCAGACTGCCTCCAAACTTAAAGTATTACGTCGGCCCCAAGGAGGAGACACTGCCAGACTGCTTCCAGAGTTAACGTATTACGTCGGCCCCAGGGAGGAGACACTGCCAGACTGCCTCCAAAGTTAACGTATTACGTCGGCCCCAGGGAGGAGACTCTGCCAGACTGCCTCCAAAGTTAACGTATTACGTCGGCCCCAGGGAGGAGACACTGCCAGACTGCCTCCAAAGTTAACGTATTACGTCGGCCCCAGGGAAGAGACACTGCCAGACTGCCTCCAAAGTTAACGTATTATGTCGGCCCCAGGGAGGAGACACTGCCAGACTGCCTCCAAAGTTAACGTATTACGGCCAAAATAATTGAAAGTGTACCATTGCCAAAATGGTCTATTCCATCTTTAGCCATATCTCTGTTTAGGTTAGTGGTTAGGAATTTACTAATGTGGGATAGTTTAGCAGAATGTAGGTGTTTATGTATGGATTTCCTGATGTCACAGAACTCTTGCCAATCTTTCTGTTTTCAGATTTTCTCTGCTTTATTATACAGCCGTTTTGTTTACACATTTCCTTTAAGTCTTTCGTAAACCAGGGAAGATTATGTCTTGATGTACCGGCAGTGAGCCGATGGGATTCATGATGTCAGTGATTTTGGTGGAGACGATGTCATGTTTTGATTTAGTGGAAAGTACTGTCATCTTTGAAGTTGTCAAAACATTTCTGGATGCTAGCATTGTCAGCTTTGTTTCTAATGAAAACTTTAGGCTGGTTTTTGCGTTTAGATTAAATGTTGACATCAATAATTACTGTGTTATGGCCTGCTATGCTATGAGAGAGAGGGGGCGGGAGGGAGAGGGAGAGGGAGGGAGACAGAGACAAACACACAGAGAGACATACAGAGACAGACATATATACAGAAAGAGAGAGAGAGAGAGAGAGAGAGAGAGAGAGAGAGAGAGAGAGAGAGAGAGAGAGAGAGAGAGAGAGAGAGAGAGAGAGAGAGAGAGAGAGAGAGAGAGAGAGAGAGAGAGAGAGAGAGAGAGAGAGAGAGAGAGAGAGAGAGAGAGAGAGAGAGAGAGAGAGAGAGAGAGAGAGAGAGAGAGAATCGTCGGTGTATCTGTTTTTGTCGGAGAGTAGACGTCGTCGTCATTGTCGCTGTCAAGTTCGAGTTTAATTGGTTTGAAGCGTGATGCATTTCTTGTGATGTTTCGATCATTTCGTTTCGCTGTGATCATGGTTCCTTTCCTGTTCACCACTGTATACGGACGATGGTTGAATGGTTATGTTAGTTTGTCTTTCCTGTGTTGTCGTACTAACACAGTGTTTCCTGGAGGCATGTGACGTGTGATGGCATGTGACGTGTGATGGCATGTCGTTTCTTATCCGCAAACGATTTCATTTTGTCTTTCGCGTGTTTGTCGTTCGTTGTCAGCTTTGTGTTCAGTGGGGATTTCTGTGTTTGTGTGATCGTGTTCGGCAGTTTGATTCTCATCTCGCGGTTGAAAAGAGCTGTGGCACGTGCAATATCAGTCGATGAAGGAGGAGTTTAGGATGAACTTGTACAACTCCTGTCTCCACGATTTGCCTTCGATCAATGCTGTTTTCATCACTTTCCCCAAGTTTCGCATGAAGCGTTCCACTTCACCATTCGCTTTCGGCCACAACGGAGTAATCCGCTGGTGTTTAAATCCCACGTGTTTCGTTCGCGAAGGTGTGGAATTGGAATTGGTGACTGTTGAACGGGGTCCATTATCAGTTTTAAGTTTCTCAGGAATTCCCAGGACGGAAAACACTTTGTCGAACGCAGGTATGACGCTGTTGGCGCTTGTAGGGTATAGTGATAGGATATCGTGATAATCCGTCAATCATCACCAACAGGTGTACGCCTGACTGAAACAGTCCGTAGAAGTCTGCGCTTATTTCCTGCCACGGATATCCAGGTGTGCCTGACAAGTGCAGGGGTTCTGGGCATGGCGAAAGTGTGTTGGCTTGGCATGGAATGCATGCAGCTGTTCGCTCAGCCATCATTGCATCTACCTTCGGGAACTACGTCTTCGTGCGGAGCAGTTTCTTCGATTTCACGAAGTCTTTGTGACCTTCGTGAGCCAAATCGATGGCTTTGGCACACAGCGTTTCTGACACAACGATGCGGTTTTCTCGCAATACGATATCACGGTTCGCACGATATCACGGTTGGGCGTGGTGCATAACTCACTTTTGATCTTGTGATAGACTCTGAATGGGCTGTCTGGTGTCATATTGGTGACTAATTTGTGCCATTTCCCAGTGTGTAATGCTACTGCGACTTGTTGTAACTCCGCATCTTGCAGAGTTTCTCTCTTGATGTCATCGACCCTTATTGCGATCGGCGAGGCATTCTCCACGATGAAGTTGATGTATTCCTCTGCCATTTTCTCGGTTCTACTTGTTTCAGTTGTAGCCAGTGGATGTATGGAACAGTATTCAGCTGGTTTGTCCGTTCCAGGTCGGTATTTGACGATCAGGTCGTACTGCTGGGGACGTAATGTCCATCGCTCAACTCTTGCAGGTGGATTTGACCTCGGGTTGTTGTATATCGCCACGAGTGGTCAGCGATAACAACAAATGGATTGCCATAGAGACAGAGGTGAAACTTCTCACATCCGAATACCACTGCAAGTGCTTCTCGGTCCGTTTGTGAGTAGCGTTGTTCTACCGGTGTCAGTGCACGACTTGCATAGCTTTCTTTGGATCAAAGTATGACATAACTGTATCAACCGTTAAAGATCCTTTCAGTCGTTCAAACGTTCTCTGGTGAATTGTCTCCCAAGACCACTTTATAGATTTCTTCGTCAGTGGTTCAGTGATTGTGGCAAATTCGGCGATGAAACGTTGCCAGTAATTTGCCAAACCGAGCAGTGATCGTACCTCACTCTCGTTTCTCGGTGTCATTGCTTCGTGTACGACTTCCACTTTGATCGGGCTGTAGTCAACTGGCCTTAATGTAATTAGGCTGTTGTACTACTAGTTCGTGAGTCTAACTCATCTCCCCCACTTAATGAATCCGCCATTAACTCAAGATCATACCTACAAAGGATTAGCAATCATTTTCATAACTGACCGATTCACGGAAGTGGAAATGAATAGACTCATGTCTCTGAAGCAGAAGTCCAAGTCCGGCTATTCTCATAGCAAACACGTTTTATTGTCTCATAGCTGTATTACAATTCAGGCGTACAATACATACCTTCCTCCCCTTTCTCTCATCCCACCCATCTTATATACCCGGACACCTACGCAAATTCCCCCTCCCCTTGGCCTGGCCTTCCCAGAGCAACTCCGGGTTCACCTCAGGCAGGGTCACGTCGGCTTTCCAGGTTAGCCCGGTCAAGGGGAGAACCCACCCAGGTGTCATATAAGAAAGCTTCCGACCTTTTGGGGACCGGGGCATATAGTGAAGTGACAACCCATTTATTATGTCCAAGGCTGGGAGAGTTAGTTCTCTCAACATACACAAAGATTTATCTTATGGTTGAGTGACCACACGGCCCTCGTTGACATCTCTGATGTACATCTCCCGGCCCATCTACGTGTTGCTAGCTACTGTTGTTTCTCAATCAACCCAATCTGCCTCAACTATGTTATAACTTCCAGCCTTTCTTTCTTTCCGTGATTTGTGTACTTAAAGTATGATGAGAATGTCGTTACTAACATTCATATATATATATATATATATATATATATATATATATATATATATATATATATATATATATATATATATATATATATATATATATGTATATATATATATGTATATATATATATGTATATATATATATATATATATATATATATATATATATATATATATATATATATATATATATAGTATGCAAGCGGCGCATATCCGAGTCAGGGTAGCATGAAACCTAGTGTGAAATATATTACACATCCATTATACATCGAAGCTAGGGGTTGAATGAAATCATATGTAACAATTATATATATATTATATATTTATATAATATTATTATAATTATATATATTTTTTGACCACTTCATGAACAACATGACAATTAATATAGATGGATTTTGTCCATATCCACTTGGGTGGTTTAAATATTAGCTGTTAAAAACTAGTTAAATCAAACTGCCATATACTTTACATTATGATTAAGGTTGTAGAATTGTAATTCAGTGTTGGGTGATTAAATAAACTATAATTAAGTTTTTTTAAATGGAACTGATTGCATACTAGCACTGGCCTAATTTTACAATACTATTTAATTACACCCGTTCACATTTATTTCTGGCAACTACTTTTTTACACATTATTTTATTTCAATGAATAAGTCATCAAACGTACAGTAAACGTACTTTATTATTAGAAATGCTACAGTTCCAATTGATACTTTATTATAAAATAAAACACTTGCTACATGCTTGTTGCATCTTTTAAGCAGACAATGAGTTGCCAGTTTCATGCATGTTCTCGTTGTTCAACCTTGATAAGCAACACTTATTGCTCATTGCTCTTTGTGTTCATGTCGCTGTGGATATCTTATTGCTCATTGCTCTTTGTGTTCATGTCGCTGTGAATATCTTATTGCTCTTTGTGTTCATGTCGCTGTGGATATCTTATTGCTCATTGCTCTTTGTGTTCATGTCGCTGTGGATATATTATTGCTCATTGCTCGTTGTGTTCATGTCGCTGTGGATATTGCTCTTTGTGTTCATGTCGCTGTGGATATCTTATTGCTCATTGCTCTTTGTGTTCATGTCGCTGTGGATATCTTATTGTTCATTGCTCTTTGTGTTCATGTCGCTGTGGATATCTTATTGCTCATTGCTCGTTGTGTTCATGTCGCTGTGGATATCTTATTGCTCATTGCTCTTTGTGTTCATGTCGCTGTGGATATCTTATTGCTCATTGCTCTTTGTGTTCATATCGCTGTGGATATCTTATTGCTCATTGCTCTTTGTGTTCATGTCGCTGTGGATATCTTATTGCTCATTGCTCGTTGTGTTCATGTCGCTGTGGATATTGCTCATTGCTCTTTGTGTTCATGTCGCTGTGGATATCTTATTGCTCATTGCTCTTTGTGTTCATGTCGCTGTGGATATCTTATTGCTCATTGCTCGTTGTGTTCATGTCGCTGTGAATATCTGATCTTAAACCTTCAATCAGTCAGTGCTGTAATTAATGTACTTATCCAGCGGCATGGTACTGCGCGGCTGGTGCCAGCCTTAAATGGACGAAAGAGAGGCGCGTGTTATATTGTAGCGCCCACGCTACTTGTTTTCAGAAGAATGACACGACATTATCGAATGGACACAATGTGCTTTGCGTATTTCTAAACCTTATTTAAATGGCACACAACATTTCAGGTAATAACAATTATCAAAACACATCAAAATGACCACTTTCGGTTTCTTTGCACTTACCGCAGCGGCTTCGAGCAGGATTAATGACGTTGCGTGGTTTGGCAAAATATTATTCAGGTAGCTTAAATAGTACAGGGTGTGGATTCAAGCAATTCATGCATTTTCTGCTTAAATGCGGCCAAACCACATCAAGCATTCTTCAACGGTTCTCTTGCATTATGGTGACGTCGCTAAGAATTCTTTCGCTGTTTCTCTTGCGCGGCGTAAACAACATCACGCATTCTTGAGCTGTTCTCTTGCGTTGTGGTGACGTCGCCAATGATTCATTCACTGTTTCTTTGGCGCGGCGTGAACAACATCACGCATTCTTCAACTCTACCGTTGTGGTGACGCGAACCACATCACGCATTCTTCAACTCTTGCGTTGTGGTGACGTCGCTAAGGATTCTTCTATTGTTTCTCTTGCGCTACGGGGATCACAATCCATATTCTTCTATTGCTTTTCTTGCGAGTACGGACCACATTGCAGATTTTTTATTTCTGTCGCGCGGTGAGGACCACATCGCGGATTTCCACTGTTTTCTTGCATGAACGGACCACATCACGGATGCTTCCCCTTCTCTCTCTCTCTCTCTCTCTCTCTCTCTCTCTCTCTCTCTCCCTCCCCCCCACCTCTCTCTCTCCCTCCCTCCCTCCCTCCCTCCCCCTCCCTCCCCCCTCTATCTCTCTCTCTCCCCCTCTCTCCCCCTCTCTCTCTCTCCCCCTCTCTCTCTCTCTCCCCCTCTCTCTCTCTCTCTCTTTCCCTCCCTCCCTCTCTCTCTCTCTCTCTCTCTCTCTCTCTCTCTCTCTCTCCCTCCCTCCCTCCCCCCCTCTCTCTCCCCCCCTCTCCTCCCTCCCCCTCTCTCTCTCTCCCTCCCTCCCTCCCTCCCTCCCTCACTCACCCCCTCGTCCAAGGAAAGTTGCTTTGGTGTTGGCATGACAATTGGGAAGTGTAGTTAGTTTGAATCATAAACGACATGTCCAATTAAAACTCTCCCCCCCTCTCTCTCTCTCTCTCTCTCTCTCTCCCTCCCCCTCTCTCTCTCTCCCTCCCTCCCTCCCTCACTCACTCCCTCCCTCCCTCCCTCACTCACTCACTCACTCACTCACTCACTCCCTCCCTCCCTCCCTCCCTCCCTCTCTCTATCTCTCTCCCTCTCTCTCTCTCTCTCTCTCTCTCTCTCTCCCTCCCTCCCTCCCCTCTCTCTCTCTCTCTCTCTCTCTCTTGGTCTCTTCATACTCTCTATCGAGGGTTGTGGCTGGAAGTGGATGGTGGAAGGTTGGTCCTAATTAAATGGTTGGAGGTGGGATTGGTGGGATGTGGGAGTTGGATTATCAAGATTGACGGGAGGTTGGAGATTGTCTCACAAACATGTAGATGATGGGAGGTCGAGACCTCTTCCACACGTCTCTAAGCACGGACTGATGGATTCGTCCAAGGAAAGTTGCTTTGGTGTTGGCATGACAATTGGGAAGTGTAGTTAGTTTGAATCATAAACGACATGTCCAATTAAAACGTATGATTGACGTTGTAGCATAATTAATAACCGATCAACTTTATTACAATAACTTTATTTGAAACTGAAAACAGAACAGGCATTTCAATCGTTTATGAACAGTAAATAAATTAGATGACTTACACAATAGACATTAATGCTATTTTATATAAATATTTCCGAAAAACTTCATCATAATGATGTCATCGTCCCAGCTGTACAATTCTCTCTACTCATATATGAAGAGCGTTCAGAACTACGCTGTCACTTTGAAGTGCCTATAACACGGTTGCTGGACGGTAGTCCAATCTACAACCTTACACATACATGTGATATATAATCGTCACTAAATGTGATCATTTGCACCGTTGGGAACACTTGTGGGTAACTAATTCCTGATCCCCGATGACGCTGTGAAGTTTCTCTCTCACTCAAAAGAAAACTTATTTCGTAGCGATAATTGTAAACTGTTCTCTAATATAACTATTTACTTATCTCATTCGTCCAAAAACAGCACGTGAATTAGTTTTCCATGTTTTACTTGGAATACGAGTTTAAAGAACGTTTCATTGTTGTGCTGTCACTGCAGGACCACGATTTCACTGGGCTAGTCATTGCTCAACCGTGCGTGACTGGACGACCACGATTTTAGTGAGCTACTCGTTGGCCAACTATATGTGACTGAGGACTTCACTCAACCACATGTGACTGAGGACTTCACTCAACTATATGTGACTGAGGATTTCACTCAACCATATGTGACTGAGGACTTCACTCAACCATATGTGACTGAGGACTTCACTCAACCATATGTGACTGAGGACTTCACTCAACTATATGTGACTGAGGACTTCAATCAACTATATGTGACTGAAGACTTCACTCAACCTGAACTTCGCTGACACATTCAGGTGGTCGCCGGTTGTCGCAGTAGATGTAGCCACAGAAGACGACGGTGCTGAGGACGAGGATAGCTCCTGTGCTGTAGAAGATCGGGTCGTATGAACCGAGCCAGTCTTTAAACAAACCTACAATCACAATGATATCACATATATGTTCCGGCGTGCGATGGGTGCGCATCCAATCATATAAATATAAGCTAACCGAAATGACCCGTGGCGCATCTGGTAGATTCGGTAATTGGAAGAAGAATGCTGGGCCGGTCTAATCACGTTTATCCGAAAACTGTGTCCCAAAAGTTATAAAATATTTTAGTAATATAGCATATGTTTAATATGCAGCTTTATGCAAAGATATATATATATATATATATATATATATATATATATACATATACATATATATATATATATATATATATATATATATATATATATATATATATATATATATATGTATATATATATATATATATATATATATATATATATGTACTTTCACGAAAAATACAATCTTCTAAATATGCAGACTACAAAAGGAATGGGATATCTGGGTTTGTTATTTTCTTAAAATGAATCGACTACTAATTAACACCCCCTTTAGAAAAACACTTGATGAGATTACAATTTGTGATGCTTATAATTAAAATATGTCAAGTCTCTTTCTGGAGTATGGAGACGTCAGTAATTATATATAACGGGCGAGTGTCCTAAGAGAACAATGAAGCAGCGATAACTGCAGATATGGTCGCATCATTATGTGTCAGGTAACATACAGCGTGCGTATATCTGAGAATGCAACTGAGTTTTGTGGACATGTTGTATGTTTATCGTCCCACCCACCTCCAGTCAAGCGGGCTGTGAGTGAGCCGAGCGTCATGACGAGCAACTGCATACCGAAGGCACTCGCCACCCGACTGATGCCGATCATGTCGGCTAGGATTGTTGCCCTCTGTGACATGAACACGCCGCTACTGAGGCCACGGATCAGACACACTGCCCCCAGCGTAGCGTAGTTGGCTGACAGCGGCATGACGAAAGTCATTATTCCGTTGACTGTCATAAACAGTCCGTAGATCATGTTGCGATGGGTCTTTACGAGTGGCAGGTCGAAGAGAACGCCGACTGGAAGCCGTCCGACCATGTCTCCAATGCCGAGCATTGACAGCAGGAAGGCGCCTTGGTCGCGCGTCATACCCATGTCGACCGCCAGGGCGGGCAGGAAGTTGACGGTGATAGCGAACGTCGCGTTGGCAGTGATGCCGAGCAGGCAAATGACGAGAAACGAAGGCAACTTCAGAAGCTCCCAGTTGAACAGTTTTCGCCGCGTCTTTTTCTTTCTTACGTCGCAGTCTTTGTCGCATCGTGATTCTGCGTCGGCAGCCTCCAGCAGGACATAGGCGCAACTGTTCGTTGACCCAGGCAGTCTGTTTAGCGAGTTAACAATTTCTGTGTCTTTGAAAGGCGATATATTATTGTTAAAAATTTCCAGTTCGTTCTCCGAACGCCAAGTTCGTTTTATGGAACACGAGGTCATGTCCTTCGAGTCCCCGCTGTTTACAAATTCGTTCGTACAAGTCAGTTGTGAATTGGAGTTGTCGTTCATTGCCACAAGTATATTCTCCACCGACCTCGACGGGTGGCGACTACGGGATTGCGAACCTGTATTTCTGTTGCCACTCTTTCTAGCGTCGTCATCTCCGCATTTGTTGTTGCGAATGCTTTTAAGACGGCCTGCGTATGTAATGACTTCATGGCTGTCAGTCCATTGCTGCAATGAATGTTGTGTTTGACACGATTTATCGCATTCATCTCTACTCGGTGATGCACCATTGTCTGTCGGGCAAGCGTGTCCACTGCAAATCTGCATTTTATTGCAGTTGCCATTTTCACTGGCGTCGTCCTGTTTAGGACCCAGGTAAGCACCACAACCTTTACCTTCCAAGGGCCCACGAACCTGCCGCATGTGGCGCTGATTCTGCATCAACGGCCTGAAGAGGGCGCCACCGACACAGCTGTTTAGAGTAATTGCGCCGAGAACGACGAAACACCCCTGGTAGCCATAATAGTCGTACATCATCTGCGATAATTTAACAATATCATTATTACCATTAGATAAGTGGCAATGATAAAGGCGGTTGGTAAATTATGTAAAATATAAAAAACGTCGTTATTCTTACAATGTAAGTAGCTATTCACGTGACGAACAGCCTTTGCATAACACACATATTAAAAAAAAACATGCCAGTGTGATTAGTAATGTAATATACTATAACTAAAAAACAAACAAACCGAATGGTGACAGTAGAAGAAAACCATGTCGTTTCGTTAGAGATGTGTACTTATAATTATACTACAGACATTATGGAGACAATATTGATCTGACATTCCTACTAAAGCTTAGAGGAGGCCTGTTCTGCCTCGGCACTTGCTGTGGCCCTGTACTGCCATCATACATGTGGCCCTGTACTGCCATCATACTTGTGGCCCTGTACTGCCATCATATATGTGGCCATATACTGCCATCCTACAATTGGCCCTGTACTGCCATCATACCTGTATGAGAAACGGGAAGATGAAGGCGCCGACGCCGGAGCCGACCGTCGATAGTGCCATGGCAATGCCCTTCTTCTTGTCAAAGTACTCGCCCACAATCAGGTAGCCCGGCACGTAGATGAAGCACAGACCAAAACCTAAAAGCGGGGTACGTGTACAGGTGATATGGGAGTGTACAGACGACATACTTGCCTAATACACACAAACGCACACGCACACGCACACACACACACACACACACACACACACACACACACACACACACACACACACACACACACACACACACACACACACACACACACTCACACACACCCACACCCACACGCACACGCACACGCAAACGCACACGCACACACACACACACCCCAGTGAACAGTCAGATAAACAAACGACTCACCTGTGAGGATGCCGAATGTGAGGAAGATGAGAATGACGTGGTTGACGAAGGCTGCCGAGACGAGACCGACACCGAGCAGAAGACCGCCGAAGACGGTGACGAGTCGGCAGGAGAAGCGGTCACACAGCGCCGTCGTCAGGGGACCTAACAACTTCGAGACACAACGCTATCAGTGACCGCGCAAATGACGACATGTCAGTGAAATCATCACAACTATTGTCTTCTCCATGCAAGGTTTTGATGCTATCGGTTAACTTCAAATGGAACAATTCATTAAATATTTAATAGTAGATAGGTTAGTATTGAAATTGACAGCCGCTGCATTTTTCCAGCATGTGTGCCCCCCAAACAATGACTATTAATACATATAATGTTTATAAAACTTCTTATCGTTAGTCCCCGGAAATATATTCGTCGCTGCGCCCGCCCGCCCGCCCGCCCGCCCGCCCGCCCGCCCGCCCGCCCGCCCGCCCGCCCGCCCGCCCGCCCGCCCGCCCGCCCGCCCGCCCGCCCGCCCGCCCGCCCGCCCGCCCGCCCGCCCGCCCGCCCGCCCGCCCGCCCGCCCGCCCGCCCGCCCGCCCGCCCGCCCGCCCGCCCGCCCGCCCGCCCGCCCGCCCGCCCGCCCGCCCGCCCGCCCGCCCGCCCGCCCGCCCGCCCGCCCGCCCGCCCGCCCGCCCGCCCGCCCGCCCGCCCGCCCGCCCGCCCGCCCGCCCGCCCGCCCGCCCGCCCGCCCGCCCGCCCGCCCGCCCGCCCGCCCGCCCGCCCGCCCGCCCGCCCGCCCGCCCGCCCGCCCGCCCGCCCGCCCGCCCGCCCGCCCGCCCGCCCGCCCGCCCGCCCGCCCGCCCGCCCGCCCGCCCGCCCGCCCGCCCGCCCGCCCGCCCGCCCGCCCGCCCGCCCGCCCGCCCGCCCGCCCGCCCGCCCGCCCGCCCGCCCGCCCGATCGCGACAGATGGAGACGACTCGTCGACAGGGCGGAAACATTAAGTGATGTGGCCCTCGTCCCGCAGGGGATCAAGGTGAAACAGAAGAAAAAGAAGAAGATATGTACATCGACACTTGCTTTACAAAATTAAAAACAGTCCATAGTCTGTGACATCGGAAGTTGAATATGGTGGCCTTTGGTGGGGTGGCCCTGCTTACTGTGAGCTGTGACATGTGACACCCTCACCTTTGATGTTCAGTGTGATATATTAGGCATTTTAGTGCTTGAATTAAGCTGGTAAACAGCAGTGTTCAATGCTGGCGGTAGTTAGACACGCACTGCAGCCTTCGTGGGATTGTTGGTGGAGGTCACCGGCGAAGACATCCGAAAAAAGTAACTCAGGAATTAAACATGTTTACTAAGTAAATTGCAACACAGTAGGTTTACATGGTTCTACGCACCCAGTCCTGTCCACAGCAACAGTGGTACCGCAGTGAACCACGCCGTCATAGTAGCGCTAGTGTCGTACCTCTCCTGTAGCAGGAGGTAGATAACACCCATGGACCTAACGATGGCGCCCTGTTGACATACACGACAATTTATCATCGACGATTAATTCAATCACTGTATAATTATATTACTGATTGAATCAACTGTTACCAAGACTATTTTGCAAATCCCATAAGAATACTTATACTTTCACGGGCTGGTGCAATGCCGTACGTGTCTAAACCCACAACTGGTGTTTACAGTAAATACCAGCAGGCATGGGTTCTGTACACATGTGCTGTTGTCTGTTAACTTGACTGGGTACGCAAACAACGGAGCAGCTGTCACACGAGGCTAGCTGTGATAATGGCTTGCTCCTGTCTCCTGCCGCTGCCATCGTAACATAGACACACGGTAACGCTAAGTCGACTAGGCTTACGGGTTTCTGTGCACCGGTAAAACGTATCTAAGAGATACAAAGAAGTTTACATAAACAGATTTGTGCCAACATTTCGATTGCTCCAGCAAGACGTATGTTCAAAATGGTCAAATGCAACTTTACTTGACCACCGAGACCGGAGGTGTAAGCGCGACCCATGTCGTCACAGGAATAAATTTTCGATATCTGTGCAAGCTTATATTTCTGCCTGTAGCAGGGAAGCAGTCAGCCCACGTGTGGGTAACCCACCATGAGTAGATGAGAGATGCAGGAGCCGAGGACGACCATCCACCCCCAGCCTCCCTCGGGAGCACTCGTCTGCTGTTCCATCCTAGTCCAATGTCCTTAGACCGGGCACGGATCTGTGAAGAGGAGTTATCAACGGCATTAATAATACTATCAGTAACATCGTTTGTGATAACTCTACCGTCAGTTAATCGTCTTTGTAACTGTTCAGTCAGTCAGTCAGCCAACAACTCGCTCGTTCACTCACTAATTCATTCACTCACTAATTCATTCGGTCACTCAACACATTTTTGGTAGCTTCTGTCTCCCTATTTGATTCTCTCTCTCCGTCTTCTTACACCACTGCCATCCAAACCACACCACTGCCATCCAAACCACACCACCTCTTCTTCTTCCGTAAAAAAGGTAAAGTCATCCCACAGGCATTACGCCTTAGGAAGCCATGAAGGCTTATATGGCCAGTGCTTAAACCTGGTTTCTGTAGTGCGAAGCAACTTAGAGTGCAGTTATACTGACTCTCCTGGACGGGACACTAGTCCATCGCAGGTACCTTCCAAACAGTGTTTGTACTCATTTGCAGCTGAGTAGACTGAGGCAAAGTAGGGTAAACGAAATTGCCTAAGCTTCGAAAACGAACCGTTACCAGTGTAGGTCTTGAACTCACAACCCTCGAATTTAGAGTCCAAAACCTTAACCACTAGGCCACGGCTGTCCCCCTTTCTTCCTCCGTACCCCCGCCCATCCGTCCTTCCGTCTATCTACTAGTATCTGCTTTTTCAAAGTAACATTTATAAAATATGTTTACATTTTTTTACCGTAATTGGTTAGAGAAACGTTCCGTTTCGGCGTGCAGTGACGTGCACATAACTACCTACGCCGCTCTGGTGGACAGTATTCCTCATTATGTGTGTCAGTTGGCAGTGGTGTTCGCATAAAGTGATCTGCTGCAAAAGGTCGCGCTTGTCCGGGTTCGCTGATTGTTTGTGCGCTTGAGTGTCTTCGAGTGGAATTGTTAATAACGAGCAGGAAACAAACCAGTCGACGCCATATGCCAACGACTGCCCTGAGTAGAAACCTGACCGCGTCCAAAACATAATTTGATCACAAGTCAATCCGTGAAAGGCTCAGCCGCTATAAACGAAGACAAACAAGGCAATCGTAAATGTGATCTAACTATTCGGTTTCACGTGTTATCGCAGCTATATCTGATTACTCGTGGCTAAAAATACGGTTATGAATCCTGTTTTTCCGCTGCTGAAGGACACATATATAGCAAACACACAGGTGTCAACCCTGAGTACTGCACACCTGTAACAGAAATCCGCAAGACCGCAACCGAACCCGTATGATTATCTACATCCGCTATTTGACGCGCATGCTCATGAAGAAGGACGTACACACGGGGATATATGCACTGCGTCTAGCAAGATTTTGGCGCAGCTGATTGTGCACATCTAAATTATCCCTTGCCTTGGGTCGCTCTTCGTGTTTTGATATGTTATTGCTGCTATTTGACAAACACCGGCTGTATCCCGTAAACCGTAAGAAATATCTCCTACATCAGTGAGACTGCAAACTTTCAGAAAATACGTCCAACTTACGGATAAACCGTAAAAGTTGGCATACATGCAGATATACTGTAACAGATGATCTTATACAGTATTATTATATTATTATATTAAAACCTGATACCGTATTAGGTCTTATGGAAAAGTGTCGGGTGTGCACCTTTTGGTCAGAACAAACATTATGGTAGACGTTGACTTCTACAGTAACTGACGAATATGTTCGTGTAGAAGGAAACATTACGACTTGTCTTTTACATATTTATTTACACCGTCAAGACAAAAACACACTCGCGAGTTCCGTGGCCCTGCTGCAGGGCTGCCATGTACACCAAGCGATCATTCTACATTTCGCCTTAAATATATATATATATATATATATATATATATATATATATATATATATATATATATATATATATATATATATATATATATATATATATATATATATATATATATATATATATATATATATATATATATATATATGTATGTATGTATGTATGTATGTATATATACATACATACATACATACATACATACATACTTACATACATACATACATACATACATACATACATACATACATACATACATACATACATACATACATACATACATACATACATACATACATACATACATACATACATACATACATACATACATACATACATACATACATGCATACTGATTTTCTAATTAACTAAATAATTATCTTCGACTCAAACGTTGTAACAAAACCTAGCGTATTTATAATCTATATTCGGCCCTGTCACATTGGAAGAGAATGGAATGCATGTAAACATGACTGCGGTTTGGCTACAACGCAAGTAGTGACTTAATGCATGTTCAGTGATACAGAAAAAACATGTGCACGTTTTATTTATTTCTGAAAAACTTGCCTGATATTGAGAGACGAACGAATGATATAGCTTCAGATTACGGGTCCGTCTCATGGGGTCGAAATCACATTATTCATCCAGTCACCTACAACAACGACACTATTATGAGACACCCCTTTGAGTGCATATACTGCTCAAATATGGATAACTCTCTTCAACACCAACACAATCGTCATGATACACTCGAGTTGTGATGGGTTACTTGATTGATGTACCCTAAGCATCCGATTGGTTGCGTCCAGGAATTCGCATTGTGTGCTCACGACAAAGTGGACTGGTATGTACCTGAAGTCGACATGATCTACCATTTGTAGCGGGCCTTTCAGAGAAAACACGAACGGCCGTGTATAATGTGTAAATGTAAGACAAACTAAAAGGCTGTGTAAGTAAAACGGAAAGAAACAAACTTGGAAGATTGAACTGCAACTTATCGAACATACATAGCATTATATATCACTCGTTTCTGTTCTGATCGCACTCGGTGTGATGTCAAATAACATACTATTTCAGATGTGACTATACATGAGTGTTATCATCTCCTAGGTATCTATAGTAAATACTATTCCAGATGAGACTACCCGTGTCGGGAATCGTCCACTTGGTGTTATACGTCACACCACATCAGCCTCCACCCGAGCCACTGGTTTTCTCGTGGCGCTTGTACATAATGTCTCAGGTCTTTTGCGGATACGTTTTCATGGGTTATTAAAAAATCACATAATACTTTGATAGTTAATAATTTATAACACCACGTATATATGGCTTCGCGGGTAACCCAGTCACTCCTACAAAAACAATAATCATTTCACTGGGTCTCAAAAAAGAAAGTAGAAATAAAATATAAATATTTAGACATGCTTCAATAGAATCTCGACGTCCAAAAGTAAGTTTCTCCTCATTGTTTTTATGTTCACTGTTTATGGCATTAAGCATAAATTAGCATGACTTTATTTGGAAGGTCATGATCCATTGCCGACGGAGAGCCAACCGACAAGGAGCCAATCGCATTCGAAGCCAGTTTATGTCGATCAATATGGACGTGAGGGTTTAACGAGGTAATCAGCTGAACATAGGTGCGTGCTCTGTTGGGAATAGAGTTCATGTCGGGACACAGTCGTACAGTCTTACCTTTTATGTTTGTCAACTGTTCGCCTACTAGCCTACATATGACGTCACCTTTTGCTACGTCGAATCCATTAAATAAGAAGAATACTTTTCCGCATGTATATATATATATATATATATATATATATATATATATTATCTAGGTGAATGAATGTATATTGACGACCGTTTCATGAGTTCTTGAAAGCTAGAGTAACCTATTAGGCGAAATCTAACTGCACAGCCAATTCTAATGATGCTAAATACAATGTGAGTAAGTGTATTACTAAGATGTGGACATCGACGTAGGACTCATAACGCACTGACAACGTTAATTTTATTCTCCCATTTTTCATGCTCTAGATTCGTTTAATATAAGGTAGCTTTCTCCACATATTGTAGTTGAAATACTATATAATATACCTGATTTTTAAAAATAGGAGTTTTTCATTTATTTGGTTATATTACAAGGTTTTTAAAAAATTTTGTAAATGTGAAAAAAAATAGCGACTAAAACAAATATATATACATTTGACACAAACCCTTCACCAATCGTAATTTACTCTTGTATTACGTTGCGTGCATGTAAGGCGCATTCATACGCAAAATTGCAACGTCGTGAATATTTTAAACATCATTTCCTGGTTATTAATGAAAACACAATCTCAACAAATGCTTGTTTTTGTGTTGAAATTTTCGGTTTTTCAATGGCAGTTTATGTATTGTTGAGAAAACATATTGACCATTTGTAATATTGAAATGTCCCCTTAATTTGCCGCCAAAGTAGCCCTTGAATCTGTATTTGTAACGTGTTGTCGTCTATGGTATCAGGTTATGCCAGTCATCTAACAAACACGTGGCGGGGTGCGTGTACGGTTATTTTGATTGGCCCATTATCCCGCGGGGTCACCAGGTCACACACGCATCGGCATTTCCGTTCGTGTCAAAGGCACAATAAACTACGTTAACGCTCACTGAACCCTGACATTTGCTTGTTTCACTACATTATTTAATTATGCAGATATAACAGTAACCAGACAATGTGGTCTGCTTTCACGGCGAACGAATATATACAGCTGGTTCGAACACCGTAGCGCACGCGGTCGTTACTAAGGAAACATTGTCGATTTTTCCGGGAACTCAAGGGGATTTCAAAAAGGACTGCGTTTTTAAACGATGGATTGGCGAAATATGATGTTAGTGCCGGGTTTGTGTGGTGTCGACGTTTAGTTCAGTATATCCTAGCATGTTATGACAATGAAAAAATCAACTGACACGCTATAGCCGACCCAGCCACCATAAACTGTCTATACGTAGCAACAACATTAATGGTATAAATGCAGCGCTGATCACTGAAGAAGGTGATACATTGACTACTCAAGCGTTATACACACTAGAGAGGATCATTCTCGTAAACAGACGCTCGGTGGTTATGTAATTGCATAAGTGTGTAAACACGCGACCTGGATGCATAATTCGCGACTAGGTTGATGGTGCCTTTCGTTATGCAACAGATTCAGCTATTCTTTGCCGCGGTATTGGAACGGTTGTTATATAACAATTAATACGATTGTCATTAAAGCAATTGAAGGCAACGCAAAAAGGGAGTTATTTGTATACACCCACCTATCTAGAATATTCCATCGTCATTACCTGGCAGAACACTATTTAATTACAGTACAGGTGTTACTGGTTAGCCTGGAGTATTGACACATATCAGTTATACAGTCAGCAGGAAGCTTGAGGTTTGTATTTGAATAAAAAAAATAGACAGGGCGTAGGGCCTATAGTGCAAACATTAAAACGAAATGACGGCGTTTTGGGTTAAATAATTAACCCGCCCGCCCGCCCGCCCGCCCGCCCGCCCGCACGCACGCACGCACGCACGCACGCACGCACGCACGCACGCACGCACGCACGCACGCACGCACGCACGCACGCACGCACGCACGCACGCACTTAAACATTGCATTTAAAACATTACACCTAAAACATTACACTTAAAACATTACATATAAAACGTATACGTACGCACGCGCAGACACACGAAACTGACGACCGATACGAATAGTGTGGCATGCAGCGAACTCGCCATGTGTCATCAACACTGAATCAACACGAATTAACGGAGCTCCCGATAGAACCTACTCCAGGTCCATGGCGTAGACGCCACTAACTGGATTAAGTGAAGCGACGACAGGCGCATGCCGGGTCACATTGACATCCACCATTAAGCTATTTTCCAAATAAAAACATATTTTTACACAATAAAATAACAAGAACGCATTATGAACGATCTGAAGGATTGGGTTATCACTATGGAGAATGACGTGTTTATGGCCGGTTCTTGCCCTAATCGTAGTGAGCGTATCCGTGGTTGACCTCGGACAGGATGTGGCTGTAATTGCGCTACTGCATATTGCGGAGCTGGCCCAACCCACCACACTCGCAGAACATGGGCATCATTGGCAATCTGTACGAGACTGCGGGGAGGGAGTCCACTAGATGGAATAGCCACAGCTCGCAGTGTCCTCAGGTGCTCTTGGACGCTATCAGCTGCCGGAAGCAAATCGCTGACAACCAGGAAGCCTCGAACGTACTGGTATGCAAGTCTACGACGTCGATGCCCTAGCTATTTACGTAGCGTCATTGCATTTGTGCGCAGATATACATATTAGAAATATCATAATTTAGGTACTGCATGATATATTATTCACTAATACGACCATTGTCGAAAGAAAATCTGTTTAATTAGTAACAGTTATAATCACAAATATTGTTGTTTGGCTAATCGTCGCGTATAATTCGGCGCCTGTTCAATCATTTATATTGTTGCTATTATTGTGCTTTAAATTAACTGTTCATTACCTTCTGGACTCTCTGTCGTTGCTCAATCAATAAAACTCGCTCAATCGATAAAACTCCGTCATTTAGTCTTTGACAATCAACAGTTAATTCTCATGCACTGCTATTCGAGTCCTGTGTGTCGAACATACAACACGAGCAACCTACCTCAGTGGATTGTCGACATGGGCTGCGTCATGACTCCTCAGGTATACACAATAATAAGAGGAAGGCGCCAGGCGCCAGGCGCCGCTAACACATCACATCGCGCCAACGACCATGTGTCGATCCAACGTCGACCATGAAGTGTGCACGTGTCAGCGTCCGTCGTCGTTAGCGGCAGCACACGTGCACACTTTACGCCCGATGGAAGACGTGCTCAAAGCGGTTGTCTAGCATTATAATACATGTCATTGACATAATATATACACATTGACATAATATGTAACCTCGCATGTGACTAATTCAAATTGCACAAGGCCCTAATAACTTCACACACCGTCCAACTACATCGTCCGATGTTTACTACTTACAGCTAACGGCATACACTTCGGCATACACTTCTGCATACACTTCGGCATACACTTCGGCATACACTTCGTTCTATGCACCTGCTTTAAATATGTAAATATATTCTAACTAACTGATACATAGAATTGACAAAAATAGTACTTATCTCGATAATGTGTTGTGACCTGAACGGAAGGATAATTGTCTCAGTTTCTAACCCACCAAAACACGAAACACAACGGAAGCGTTATTAACGGGGCTTAGTCAATCTTAATAACCATCTAGTGTATGCCATAATTAATTTAGACATTTATTGCGTTTAAGATTGATATGACCATACGATTAATTAGTAATCGTCATTGCGGAGAGTTAAAAGGTCATTGTGGCACTAGATCAACTAACAAGACGTCGCACAATGGGCTGCATAATTAAAGGGACATTCACTTGGCAGCATTCTGATATTGAAAGTCGACGCATATATATATATATATATATATATATATATATATATATATATATATATATATATATATATATATATATATATATATATATATATATATATATATATATATATATATATATATATATATATATATGCATCGACTCGTATATGTATATATATATATATATATATATATATGGTTCTTACATCACCTTTCAGTATATTCATACGAGTTGTAATCTGGTGAAAGTGTTCAACGTATGAAGGATATAACAAGTGTGTTAATAAATTAGATGTGTTGTTCATGTACTATTCTAAATATAGAAGCATTATTCTTTTTGGACAGTCTTTTGTCCCCGCTTGACAGCGATTTTCACCAGCATATACCGACCAGCTCTGAAATAAAATGGGAAAGTAACTGAACGAACAAAAGACAAAAAACAAATTCAACAAAGAAAACGAAAAGATACTTAATTGACGAACAGTTATTTTTCGCTTGAATCCATACCGGTTGACATTGAAAGAAGAATCAAGCATCGCGAGAACAGTTCAAATGCCAGAAAACAACTTCCATCAATCTCCGATGACGTATATATTACGTGCGACAATCATGCGATCAAAGAAGACCGATCGATTCACATTTTCCGATTGCACGAGGCGTACAAATCAAACTAATATATATGTAAAATATATTCAGTATATAGAAAAAAAGATTGTGAAAGTTTTTATTTACTCACCTCGATTGACGATGGTTGCGCTTACTGATGATTTATGAAGTATACTGTTCACAACGATGAACATGTCTCGTAGTCGTGCCGTGCGTACACGGACTAATCAAGTATACTGTTCACAACGATGAACATGTCTCGTAGTCGTCCCGTGCGTACACGGACTAATCAAGTATACTGTTCATAACGAAGAACATGTCTCGTAGTCGTCCCGTGCGTACACGGACTAATCAAGTATACTGTTCACAACGAAGAACATGTCTCGTAGTCGTCCCGTGCGTACACGGACTAATCAGGCGTGACATTGCACATATTTCTGAGTACTACTAAACGTCATCAATCTATGTGTTACTAAACTTTATTCTGCAGTTTGTCATTATTTGTTGTTGACGTTTCTTCGATCAGAATTTGATTTTGAAAATCGGCCGTCCGTGTGTTACAAGTTTGAAATAGTAAAAAAAGGTTGATTAAACATTAAGTGTTCCAGCTACTTTGATGTGAGGAAGTTGATATATTTGTAAACTATTTGTACAGTGCTTTCGGCTGGCGGTTGAGGAAACTGTACAGATGGCTGTGACTGAAGACGCGTCGAACACGTGACACTGCCTGTACCCGCGGGACGGGTATTTTACAGCGCAGTGTGATGTAACAAAACAGAAAAACACACCCAGTCTTTAAAACGTTTAGGCCGCCATTTGCAGACCTTTTTTCACTTTTAGTCAAATTTTCTCAAAATGTAGAAACCGCGTGTGTCCGACTCTGATTATACTGATTCTTTGGAATATATCTAATGTATTTATGATAATATAGTTATCCATCGAAAGGTGGCCAAAGAATTATGCAAGGTAAAAATGTAGTCACCAATCCTGGAGAACTACTCACGGGCAAAATGCCCATACGAAAGACCTGCTCTGCCCGTATGGGATTTGTTGTAATCTTTAATTTTAATATATAATATATCATTTATATATGTTAATATAATATCAAAGTTAGGAAAAGAACAACTTCATATGTAGAATAATTATAATCATAATAAGTTTTAAAACTTCCCCGGTATTTGTGTGCCTGCCAGCCTGCCGACCGTTGCTTTTCAATTCTGCCATTCAGCTATTTATAACATGATCGGGTTCAAATCTCGAACAGAACGAGACACGACAATGAGGCAACTACGTACCGTCGCCATTCTGGCGCAGTAATTTCTGTGTTGTTGATCGTGGCATCGTTTGTCATCATTTTTAAATTGTCTTTGTTTATTTAAATTGTATGTTGTCTGTGTGATCCTATTGCTAGGCATACAGCGTGAACGATTTTGCAATCTTTCGGTTGTTAATTTTATATAATTTTTAATTGAAGCAAAACGCTTCAGTCACAATTCACAAAACGCAATTGATAGCCATCTTCAAAATTACGATTTTCATGTTTTCATGCACGTTGACAAATTGTGAATAATAGTAACCATCAGAATTACATAATCGTCTTAATGGAGCATAACGCTCAAGCATGGCTATATTTGCACCTCTGTGTTGATGGTAACGACATTGCAATTTTGTATAGCACAGTGAAGTTGACGTTTGTTTTTGGTCAATATTCCCGGAAGTTCGCTTCATGATTTGAAAAAAAATCAAAGAATTGTATTAAAATTCTAACAGACTATTTTATTCACAAATTCAACGGTTGTTGGGATGGCTCATTTTGCTGCAAGCTTCGCGCGACATATAGCACAATTGGTGACCATCTTAAGGTAAATCAGTTGTTAAAACATGCTGCCCGCATGAAACTCAACTGAACCTTAACAAAACCTGCAAATGCGTTCAGTCATGTCACTTCCAGCTGTTTCAAATACAGTGCTAAGAATAAAGATGGCAGACATGTGGTCAGAGGAAACGTAAACTCAATTAATTGATCTCTGGTGTGAGCACCCCTTTCTATTTGATTGTTCATCCAAATGTTTTTCCAGTAGGAACACCAAGGTCAAAGTGTTGGCGTTGTATAGTGTTTTTGTAGTAGTTTCCCATATTGTATATGTGGTATAAACAAACCGTTCTATATATATATATATATATATATATATATATATATATATATATATATATATATATATATATATATATATATATATATATATATATATATATATATATATATATATGCACATATATATTATACTGTTCGTCCAAATGTTATTCCAGTAGGAACACCAAGGTCAAAGCGTTGGCGTTGCATACACACACACACGCACACGCACACGCACACGCACACGCACACGCACACGCACACGCACACGCACACGCACACGCACACGCACACGCACACGCACACGCACACGCACACGCACACGCACACGCACACGCACACGCACACGCACACGCACACGCACACGCACACGCACACGCACACGCACACGCACACGCACACGCCGCAATAAAATGTAGGCCTGTTCACTATTTCCGCAAAATTTTGATAGAATATTTTTCCGGTTTTCTTGAATGAGTATGAGGGAAAACTGCTAGAGTCGTGTTAGTTCTGCGACGGGTCCACGACGAAACAAGATTGTTAAAGATTATTCAAGATTCTTCCACGATGTCTTGTTGCGTTGCGTAGCAAATTCCCAAGGACCAATTGTTTAATTTTTTAAATGATTAATTTTCAAAATGTTGTTTGGCTTACTCATGCATCACATAGCTACTTAGCTACTCGTCACGACATTAACATATGGCGATGTGATAACGTAGCAGATTCGTCTTTGTTATATTCATCTAACATATGTCATGCTCTTTGATTTGAACAAATATATTAATGGACGTTATAAAATGTTTGTGATAATGGTTTACTATAGCTCGTGCATTCAATCCTCAGTTCTTCTTCTTTCTGTGTTTTTCTATCCCAACCAACTGAGAATATTGAAACGAAGACGGAAACTGTAATATTGCATTTCGCATATGTCTGTACAATTTAAGAAGCAGACACATTTAGGCCCGATTCGAAAATGAACGAATGCGCCCATGCTTGCCGAATCACTTACGTTGTCTATCTGACGCGGCGTGACCCGAACCACGCTTTCTTCAACTGTTCTCTTGCGTTATGGTCACGTCGCTAAGGGTTCTTTCGCTGTTTCCCTTGCGCGGCGCGAACCACATCACACATTCTTCCAACTTTTGCGTTGTGGTGACGTCGGCAAGGATTCTTTCAATGTTTCCCTTGCGCGACACGAACCACATCACACATTCTTCCAACGTTTGCGTTGTGGTGACGTCGGCAAGGATTCTTTCAATGTTTCCATTGCGCGGCACAAATCACATCACGCATTCTTCCAACTTTTGTGTTGTGGTAACGTCGGCAAGGATTCTTTCAATGTTTCCCTTGCACGGCACAAATCACATCACGCATTCTTCCAACTTTTGTGTTGTGGTAACGTCGGCAAGGATTCTTTCAATGTTTCCCTTGCACGGCACAAATCACATCACGCATTCTTCCAACTTTTGTGTTGTGGTGACGTCGGCAAGGATTCTTTCAATGTTTCCCTTGCACGGCACAAATCACATCACGCATTCTTCCAACTTTTGCGTTATGGTGACTCGGCAAGGATTTTTTACACAGGACCACGGATTGCAGATTCTACATTTCTCTCGCGCGATAAGGACCACATCGCGGATTCATCCACTGTTTTCTTGCGTGAACGGACCACAACTCAGATTTTTCCCTTTCTCTATCTTGGCCTCTTCACATTCTCTATCAAGGGTTTGACAGGAAGTGGTTGGTGAGAGGTTCGCCCTAAAATGATGGCAGGTGGGACATTGGCCTCATAAATAGGTGGGATTGGTGGGAGGTGGACTCTCAAAAATGGTGGGAGGTGGTAGATTGACTGCATTAACAGTTGGGAGATGGAGGTTGAGACCCCTACCACACCCCATCTCTATCCTACCACACCCCATCCCTATCCACCACATCTCGATCATAGCTTCTGATTTTTACACAGGCACACACGCACACCTGCATGAACACACACACGGACCACATCACGTTAAGAAAAACGACCAGTCATCAGATATTTTATTTCACATTCAGGTCTTGTTTATTTTATTCACTAGGTGGTAGCACTGTCTTCTCGACTTGAGGATTATGGCACAGCGTTACATAGATACGACAATAGGACCACAGTAGTATAACATGGGTAGCATTACTGTGTGGTGGTTCACACTGACCGGGCTATCATTACGTTAATGTGTTGGGGTTTCGGTTATAGTTTTGAGTGGTAACTAGAATACGATTAGGTTCCTGTGTGGTCCCAGCCTTGGGCCGTGCCTGTGTTTATGTATGGGTGGAGGCATATTGAGTTGAACACCAGGGGCACACCCGTGCCATAAGACGGAATATCGAGGATACAAGGAGGGTGTCACAGTAGGGTTAGCACAACGAATGCAGAGATACACCACAACCCACATACACCGTTGCACCCTAGTCAGATGGCTTGCACATGTTTCTGTAGACGGGCGATGTTTCGGGGTGGCAGTACGGACATGTCCACACGGGGTGGCCGTGAACTGAGTCGGCGAGGGTTGAGTTAGTACTTGGGGGGTAGTAACACTTCAGATTGTCTGAAAAACACGATGCACACTGCTAGGACCGCGTCTTGTTTGTCAAACGCGCTGTCACACGTGACCGTTTAAATAGCGTGACGTTTCTTTAAATGGTAAGTGTATCATCCGGTTATTCTGATTTCAGTTATCTGATTCACGCGTTATTAGGGCCTAATTGTTTATTAATGATGTCATGCTTCGAACGTGTACATTTAGTTTATAGAAATGTAAAATAAATAATGTATGTCATACGATGTTTTTATTTGCCTATTAAAAGTAATAAAGTAATGAAAAACAAGTGTAAGTTCGAATGGATTATTGAACGATTTACTGTATTATTTAATACACGAGGGGAAATTTATCATTGAGGAGGTTGTTCTGTCATATGGAAGTTTACCCGAGGGAAGCTCTACCACCGGGAATGAATTCCACGTGACACAGGCACATAGCTGAACAAGTTACTCCTGCCGAGTGCGTGTGGGAATCATGCATGTGTGACTGTGTGCCTACACGAATGTCATAATGCACCTATCTCGACTGTTCTTGCGCCGTTGGCAGCGATCGGACGACAATCGAGTGCATTGCTGTAATCACGTTCACGATATTCCACTAAATCGGTTTTCTGCAGCACAGTACACAAATCAATTTGTTGTTAACAAGTGTCGCATCGTGTACAATGACGTTCTCTCTACTAACAGCGGTCATTGTATATCATCGTGTACAATGACGTGCTCTCTACTAACAGCGATCATTGTATATCATCGTGTACAATGACGTGCTCTCTACTAACAGCGATCATTGTATATCATCGTGTACAATGACGTTCTCTCTACTAACAGCGATCATTGTATATCATCGTGTACAATGACGTGCTCTCTACTAACAGCGGTCATTGTATATCATCGTGTACAATGACGTGCTCTCTACTAACAGCGGTCATTGTATATCATCGTGTACAATGACGTGCTCTCTACTAACAGCGGTCATTGTATATCATCGTGTACAATGACGTGCTCTCTACTAACAGCGTTCATTGTATATCATCGTGTACAATGACGTGCTCTCTACTAACAGCGGTCATTGTATATCATCGTGTACAATGACGTGTTCTCTACTAACAGCGGTCATTGTATATCATCGTGTACAATGACGTGCTCTCTACTAACAGCGGTCATTGTATATCATCGTGTACAATGACGTGCTCTCTACTAACAGCGCCCATTGCATATCATGTATGAATTGTTGCGGCTGTTCACACATTCTCTTTTATAATAATAATAATTGTTATTAATATACGTGCGTGCGTGCATGCGTGCGTGCGTACAGGTGTAGCTGACAGTATTGCCTTTCTACGTTATCATAGACTATGCTATATTGTTTAACATTTTTGTCTGCATATCCAGATTGGTGTTTTGTTATAATTAATGGGGGTAGTAGTGTCAATAATTATGACCCTTAGATATTAAACTTAATTTTTCATTGTGTTTATTCTCTACATACATTGCCGACATCGTTCGTGTCCAGTCGGTAAGCTGGTTTCCTGCAAGCAATTATTTGTTCATATTTTATGGTTTCTGGATCAGTTCATGGTCCCTAAACATTAATTGGTTTTCTGGTTACTTTACTATATTAACACACATTAACTTTGCGGTAACAAATTACTAAATTTATGTCGACATTTTGAGACTTTGGTTGCATTTTTATGTCATTATCTGGTTGGAACACATTTTGAAAGAAAACTTGATTGGCGGCAATGTTGCTTTATTACTTGGAGGGTGTCGTACGTACTACATTTATTACTTGGAGGGTGTCGTACGTACTACATTTAACGCACATAGTTGATATGTTATTGTACGTACAACTCCCAATATGTTATTGTACGTACAACTCCCAATATGTTATTGTACGTACAACTCCCAATATGTTATTGTACGTACAACTCCCAATATGTTGTTGTACGTACAACTCCCAATATGTTATTGTACGTACAACTCCCAATATTTCTAAATAAAACACATCTAACAGTTACAAATCAAGCAATCAAAACAACATACATATTTATGACACTAGCATATTTACACTAGACGGGCGTAGATGGTTGACTTGAGTTTGTTGACCACCATGGGAGAGTAGATGTCTCCTGCTGAATCTTGAGCGTATTTCACATCTGCACAATATCGGAAAGCATCCTAACGAGTCTGATTGCCTGTTGCTGATAACAACTCATTTGTAAATATGTGGTATGTGGATCTCTTATCACATGAACTATAACACATTTCAATGCTTACCTTGCCCTTAATGACAGTCATAATGTGACTGTATCTGCCGACACGGGGCTATATACGGTGGAGACAGGAGATCACACATGAGAGTCACTCACACTCGCTCAGTCACTCTTCCCAAGTTATCCATTCGTTGTTGATAAATAAGTAACTAATAAATCATTCATTCACAAACGCTATACTGGTATGTAGACATTACTTCATATTTCTTCACAATGAAGTGACGACGGTGATGATGATGATAATAATTGTGGTAGTGATATTCAAGTTGTTGATGTATATATATATATATATATATATATATATATATATATATATATATATATATATATATATATATATATATATATATATATATATATATATATATATATATATATATATATAGTGGAGGCGGGAGATTACATTTTTAGAGTCACTCAAACTCGCTCAGTCACTCTTCCCAAATTATATATATATATATATATATATATATATATATATATATATATATATATATATATGTATATATATATATATGTATATATATATATATATATATATATATATATATATATATATATATATATA